>CM053621.1:2928815-2958680 GCA_028646535.1 Procyon lotor | reverse complement strand
TCCAGGGCTCTGTTTCAAGTCACAACACAAATTCCAAGGAGACCCATAACTTGAGTGTTAAAGGCAATTTGTTCCGATGTCAACAGCTGCATCTTCCCCAGCGGGAGAAATAAGGGTCTCTAAACGTTAACAGTTCGAGTCATGACCGAACTTGAGATACGGTCAAAAGGTAGTGTGTAAAGTGTTTCTGTTTTATCTGTGTGAGGAACTCTACCCTGTCACGTCCTGTCACAGCCGCCGTCATTTTACAAAAGGCAGTGTGGTATCAGTGGTTGATGGTGCGGCTGTGCCCAGGCTGCCTGAGTCCAAATCCCAGCTGTCCCGCTGATTAGCTCCGTGTCCTCCGGCAAGGTCATTTAGCATCTCTGTGACTCTGTTTCCTCTTCAGTACAATTGGGATAATTACAGCACCTGCCTGAGGCTTACTTGCAGTGCTGTGACCACCATCTCTGTAGGGGACTGAGAACCATCCCTATAACACAGGTGCCACAGCAGGGATGATGTCACATTACCTGGGGAGCTTGTCCCGAAGCAGTGGGCGTGGGGAGCTGACGTGGCAGCCTTTCTCTTATTCCCAGCTCATACTTCCTCCCTCGTGTTCTGCTTCCGTGTGAGTATATGAGCAAGTCAGCTAAAGTTCTTTTTTTTTTTTAATTAGTCTGTTTTACTGAAGTACAGCTGACATCCAATCCGTTCGAACTCTGACACTAATCTAGTGCTGGAGGAAAGACCTTCTGGAATGTTATCATGGGTCCAGCCACTGTCTGTGGTGCGGATATCAGGCTATGTACAGACACGCGTCAAAAGACGGCCAGGGTAGAAAAATCAGCTCAAAACCCAGTCCTTTGGACTTGAAGGTTCTTTAAGTCCATCACCTTGCTTGGCTTCAAAGTGAAAAGCAGTTGCTGATTATCCCTATGTGAGTACTGAGATGTATCTGAGAATCTGATTTCAAACACTCGTGCTCCTTCTGTGCTCAGCTCCATAATCTGGTGGGGGCCAGTGGTTCTTCTAAACCTTCTCTTGGGAGTTAGTCTCCTCTGTCTAATCCTCTTTGCTGCTGCCTCTGAATGCTTTCCTGAAAATGCTCTTAAATTGCCAGGCACACAGAAATGGTCCTGGATTTCGCTGACGAGTTTGACTTGCTTCTGAGTTGCTGGTTTTCTTGAGGAACCAAGGGCCGGGATTTAATACCAACTTGTAACTCCATGGGCTTCAAGGATTTCTTCCACGCTGCGTCACAAAGCAAAGTTTACCCAGACAGGCACACAGCCTAAAGAGGGTGGGTGGCACATAACCGGATTAGGGGGGATTATGCCTCACCCCGTGTCCTTCCTGCATTCGGGATGGATTAGTCACTGGAGCCTGACATTGATACATTTTTAGAAGGTTTAATTAACCGAACTAGGTTGGGGACGGGGGGAGGGCAATGGCTCTAGCAGACATGTGGGTTTATAAGCCACTTTCAGGAAAAGGGAATCCTAAAGCAAACCGGGACATGAACAGAAAAATTTGCAAGATGAACACCATTTGAATTGTCACATCTTTGGGTTACAATTGCTATAGGGCAGTGAGAATGGATGAGTCTCTTCACCACTCCCCCACCCCAGACCTCAGCCTCTCACTGAAGATGAATCCCATGGGCATTTAACATAATGTAGAGGTGGTGTTTGCTTCCCATATTCTGAACACCCAACACTGGCTCGCTACCTTCCTAGAGGACTTTCTCAGTGTGCGGCCTGTTGCCACCGGCATCAGAACCAGCTTGGGGAACTCTTGTCAAACATGCCGATTCTCAGGTGCCTGCGTGGCTCAGTCAGTTAAGCGCCTGCCTTCAGCTCAAGTCATGATCCCGGAGTTCCAGGATCCGGAGTGAGCCCTACATCGGGCTCCCTGCTCAGCGGGGTGTCTGCTTTTCCCTCTGACCCTCTTGTCCTTTCTCTCTCTCAAGTACATAAAATGTTTAAACAAACAAACATGCAGACTCTCTAGCTTTGTCCCTAGAGATTCTCATTCAGCCCCCCAGGAGGGGTCCTGGGACCATGTCTCCTTGGCAAGCTCCCAAGGGATGCTGATGCTTGCCAAGGCTGAGAACTGTGGGGTCACCAAGGCCTGGACCTGTATGACATCAGGTGGTAGATAAAGGGAACATCTACAGTTGACACTGGGGCAGTGACTTCAATACGTACATCCGGAGGTGTAAGTCATGTTCCTCCATCACACCCTCCTCTACCCTGCAAGATGCTTTGGCTGGCCCGGAAATTAAGTTGACGTGAGACAAATTAACAGAAGAAAAACGAAACAAAAAAAGTGTAATAAATATGCATACTGCCTGTCAACATGAGAGAGACCCAGGAAAACGGACTTAGTCCCTGCAATGGCCTAAGCCATCCCCCTAAATACCACCTCCAGCGAAAGACAAGAGAAGATATTGGGGCTGGGGGGTCAGTTATGGGAGGTTACTGGGGAAAGCCCGGTAAACAAGAATAGATTTAAGTCCATGTTGTAACACTTTCTAGAGATTTAGAATCATCCATCCTCCTCTTTCTGGTAATGAGATGAAAACACACTTACAAAAGGGTAAATTCTGTTTTCAGAACTTCCCTCGTGTCTGCAGTTTCTTAAAAATAGCCAGCCTATTAAAAATAAAAATTAAAAAAATAACCAGCCTAAGATGATCAGTATGCCAAAGAGACATATCTTGGGGTGGCAAGATTTGCTTTCCTACACCCCCCTTGGTGCTAACACTCACCACTGTGATTTTAGGTGCTCCAGCATGTTCCTGTCAAAAGTGTGTTCCCAATAGGCCCCTCACTCAAGATAAAAATGTCCACTGTGAGGATTTCTTTTAAATAAATCATTGCAGTTTTTTTAATAGTTTTTTAAAAAATATTTTATTTATTTATTTGACAGAGATAGATCACAAGTAGGCAGAGAGGCAGGCAGAGAGAGGGGGGGAAGCAGGCTCCCAGCTGAGCAGAGAGCCCGATGCGGGGCTCGATCCCAGGACCCTGAGATCATGACCTGAGCTGAAGACAGAGGCTTTAACCCACTGAACCACCCAGGCGCCCCAATCATTGTGTTTTTAAAGTATCTCCCTTTAAGATGTAAATACATACAGGAAAAGTTGTGAGCTCAAACTTCAGAACCAGCTGCCTCCTCTGTTAACAACTGTGTGACCCTGGGTCAGTAGCTTGCCCTCTCTGTGCCTCCATTTCCTCTTCTGTATAATGGGTAGCGCAGTAATACCCAACTTTCTAGGATTCCTGAGATAAAATGGTGCAGGGTAAGCCCCTCACACAGTGTTTGAGGCTTAAATGAGTTCAGTAGCTGTTAGGTATGAGTTTTCTCAGAAAACCCAGCATCCACTCCACCTCTGCCTCTGGGGTTTTATCAGTCATTTATTGTTTACCAGCAAAGGATGTCATTCCCAGGCAAACACCCCATCCATTCCTTCAATAAATAGCGGTTGAGCATCTACTGTATGCTAAGCTGTGCTCTGGGCACAGAAGATGCAGCTGAGAACAAACAAGGACCCTGTTCCCCATCCTTTAAGAAACATCCGCAAAGTACCTACTGTGTGCCGAGGACTGTGCAAAGTGCCAGGAGAAAGTAGTGCAATGCAGACATGGTCTCTGTTCTCAGAGGGAACAGTCAAGGTGGGAAATACATTAAGAAACAGCTATAATCAACAATTAATTTTGTAACACTGAAAAAAGTATTTGGGGAAAAAAAATAAACAGCTATGATCAGGGGGCGCACAACTGGCTCAGTTAATGGAGCATGCAACTCTTGTCTTGGGGTTGTGAGTCTGAGCCCCGCGTTGGGTGTAGAGATTACTGAAAAATAAAATAAATAAATAAAAACAATTATAATCAAGCAGATTGCACTTGTGATGGGAAAGACTGGGTGCACTGCCTGGACCCTGGTATTCTTTCCCTCAACCGATAAACTGACAGTGATGTCATTCTGGAATGTTGGTGAGGTCCTAAGCCAACGGCCAAGAAAGAATTCCTGAGATGTCTTTGGTGCCAAAAGGTGGTTTTATTAAAGCACGGGAACAGGACCCGTGGACAGAAAAGAGCTGCTGCCCCGGGGTTGTGAGGAATGGATTTTTATATACTTGGGAGTTGGGGGAGGTAAGAACAAAGAGAGGTGTCCAAAAGGGCTTCCATATGCTAAAGAAGATTTACAGGATACTGGTGGCCTGGCTCTTGTTAAGGCTGTTTTTCCTTCTAGTAAGGTGTTAACATGAAGACAGTTAGGGGCTTCCTGGAGAAATGTTATACTCTGCTTGCTTCAGGTCCTTGTCAATGGGACGCAGCCATCTCTGGGCTCTCCCGTGCCCTCTGCCTGCAAGGCTCTGGCCCCTGAGCTCCCACAGCTACCCCTTTTCCTATCCCTCCCGTCTCAGCCTAAATGGGCTTAGAGAGTCCTTCCCTGCCACTCCCGTTCTTTCTCCATCCAGCTTCTTCCCACCACACTTGGGTTGTTTAGTGTCTGTCTGGGGCAAGGGCCGGGCTGGTCTCTCCGTTTCATCAGCATCTAGCACATAGGGGACCTCAGTCTGTTCAATCTGCAAATGACTGTGGAATGCAGATGAGGGAGCTGAGAGAAGACAAGGGTACCTAAAGAAGGGGAAATGTGAGAGGGGAGAAAGCCCTTAGTTAGCTGGTATGGTTAGAGCTGAGGGTTTAGTCTTAGAAAGATAAACTGAGGCATACTAAACATTTTAACTAAGCTCATAGTTAAAAATCCATTCGAATCGGGCAATACCAAGTTGAAGTGGATATGAGCCAGTGGAAAGACCTCTACAGAGAAAGTGAGAAAGCAAAGAAAGAAAATTGATTCCCTATAGCTTTATGTTTAGTTGGCTGTTAGTTAAAGCTGTTTGTGAGGGCACCTGGGTGGCTCAGAGGGTTGGGCATCTGCCTCTAGCTCAGGTCATGATCTCCAGGTCCTGGGATTGAGACCCGCATCGGGCTCAGCTCAGCGAAGAGTCTGTTTCTCCCTCTCTCTGCCTCTCCCCCTACCTATACTTGTTAGGCTGGCGGGCCCAGGGATGCCCAGAGCAGACAAGATGGCCACCGAGTTTCACAAGATGGTGGCTCGGGACTTTCCACCATGGGGCTCATTAATAGCTCCTTGTCCTTCCCTCAAAGGAAGGTGACCTTGCCTGAAACAATCCACTCTTTCTTCATCTCACTCCCTTTCTGCATTTTGTACAGCTCTTCAGAGCTTCTTTCTATTTGCTAGATGGGATGCTGCCTTATTCTTGGGTCATTGAATAAAGTCAATTTGATCTTTAAATTTACTCAGTTGACTTTTGCCTTTAAATAGCAGCCGTGGCATAAAGCCACATCAATCTAATGGCTTCCTTGTTTAATTAATAGGCTGCTCAGCAAATGGAGAATTTCCATGGGACTTACGTGCTTAGATATTATGTGCTTGTTATGTGTATGTCAAAGGAGTGACACAGTTGGGAGGTCACCAAAGGTCAGAACTCTCTAGAAACTGCCTGTACCTATATCTCCCAGTTGACGTAGAGAAAAGAGGACATCGGGGCGCAAGGAAGCTGGTAACAGGTCTGGGTTTGTTTGCTAAAGACTTTTTGCATCCTGGATGTAAAGATTAGAAAGACATCATCCCTTCACATTAATACGATGAAGAAGAAGGTAAGCTGAGGGCAAAGCAGAAGCTAACAACCCAAAACCACCACCTCCCACCCACCTCCTCCCCAGACTCCAGGTGGGAAGAGTGACCTTACTCCAGAAACTCCCAACTATCTTAATGTCGATGCTTTGCTACAGGGAAAACCTACCTTAGCTTGGCAATAGCAAGGCCTCCAGTAGCCTGAAAGTCTTCCTTAGCATATGAAAGTGCTTTGGGACACCTCCTGTTGTCCTTATCTCCCCAAACCCTATAATATATATTCAGCCACTTCTCACAACCCCAGTGCAGCTGCTCCTTCGGCCCACGGGTCCTGTCCTGTGCTTTAAGAAAACCACCTTTTTGCACCAAAGACGTCTCAAGAATTCTTTCTTGGCCCTCGGCTCCAGCCCTCACCTACGAGCAAAACTACATCAAAGGTCGTAAGAGACCAAGGCTGAGAAACTGGTCCAGAATCAGGGAGACCACTGAGACATAACAAGAAATGTAACTCCTAGATTGGACCCTGGATGTGGGGAAAATCGCTCTAAAGGACGTTATACAAAAAACTGACAAATTTGAATATGATCTGTGGATTCATATAATAATAAACTGTATTAATGTAAAATGTCTTAATTTTACTTAGCCTGTGGTTACGTAGGAAAATGTCCTTGTCCGTAAAAGATACATAAAGTACCGAGGTGAAGGATCCCGATGTCTGCAACTTGGAGCTGGGTGGAGTATGCTAATGAAGTTGAGATGATAAACTAAATGGGACAAAAGTTAACTAGTAAATATAGGTAGAAGGTATATGGGAGTTCTTTACATTGCTCTTAGAACCTCCGGTAAGTTTGAAATTACATGAACGCAAAACGTTCCCACCACCACTCACCTTCTGAAAAAAAAACAGTAAATTATAGAAGATGTCGCGACATCCAAAGGAACCTAAGCTAGGCCTTCCCGGTTGAAATCCGCTACCAAAAATCTTGAGTCACGTGGGGCTATCCCACGTGATCCGAGGTCCGAATCCAATATGGCGGCCTCCATGGGTCGCTGGCTTCTCTTCCTCGTTGGGCTGCTCGGCTTCCTCAGGGAGGCAACCAGCGGCCTCGACTGGGGGTGAGTAAAGGTCTGGAGGCGTGAGCCTGGCTGGGGGGGTACTCCGTCCGGGACACTGCCCTCCGAGCTCACGGCCGCCCCGTCCCGGCAGGGCCTCCCGAGACGACGACTTGCTGCTTCCCTACTCCCGCGCGCGCGCGCGCTCCGCCCGGGACTGCTCCAGGGCGCGCGCCGGCAGCCGCGAGCACGAGAGTTGGCCACCTACCCCGGCGACCCCCGGCACCCTCGGCCCAGCGGTGCGCACTTTCATTTCTCACTTCGCGAACCGCGCCGTGCCTGGCCACCTGACGCGGGTAGCAGAGCCCCTGCGCACCTTCTCGGTGCTGGAGCCCGGTGGGTCGGGAGGCTGCGCTTCGAGGCGCCGAGCTACCGTGGAGGAGACGGCGCGGGCGGCCGGCTGCAGAGTCGCCCAGAACGGCGGCTTCTTCCGCATGAACACGGGCGACTGCCTGGGGAACGTGGTGAGCGACGGGCGCCGGGTGAGCAGCGCCGGGGGTCTGCAGAACGCGCAGTTCGGGATCCGCCGCGACGGGACCCTGGTTACCGGGTGAGGAGGCAGGGAGCCTCGTTGACTGTCGAGGGCAGAGGACTTGAGATTTGGGTTGTAGCCACGGTGCTGGGTTCAAGTCACCTGACAAAGCTGAGAACCTCCGTTTCCGTTCTGCAAAATGGGATAATAATACTTTTCTTGCAGTGTTTGTTCATCTCCCAGTATCACTGAGCGCTTGCATTGTGTCAGGCAATGTGCTGCGTGCTGGGGATATAGCAGTGAACAAGCAGACAGCCTTTGTCTTCAGGGACCTCTCCCATTACTAGGAAAAATAAATAAAAGCCAGGGAAATAAGTTAAATTTAGATTGCATGCACGTAAAGAAGCAAGGAACAGGGTGAACCAATGCAAATGGAGTGTGGATTTTAGGGACGGTGGATTTTAGGGAAGGTAACCTCTGGTTTGAGACCTGAAAATTAATCGCAAGTTAGCCAAGGTCAGAACTGGAGGAAGAGAACTACAGTCAGAAGGAACAGCAAGTGCTAAAGCTCAGAGATGCACAGGGGTTTGGTGAGTGTGAGTGACTGAAGGAAGGAAGTATCAGAGGATGACAGGACTGACTTTGGTTATTTAAAAACATGCTCTAGGGGCACCTGTGGCTCAGTTGGTGAATCGTCTTTCTGCCTTTGGCTGCAGTTGTGATCTCAGGGTCCTGGAATTCAGCCCCGCATCAGGCTTCCTGCTCGGCGGGGGAGTCTGCTTCTCTCTCTCCCTCTATCCCTGCTCAAGCTCTCTCTCAATCTCTCTCAAATAAATAAATAAAATCTTTTTTAAAAAAATAACATGCAAAAAAAGGTGGGGGGGGCGCCTGCGTGGCTCAGTCGTTAAGCGTCTGCCTTCGGCTCAGGTCATGATCCCAGGGTGGTGGGATTGAGCCCTGCATTGGGATCCCTGCCTGGCAGGAAGCCTGCTTCCCCCGCTACCATTCCCTCTGCTTGTGTTCCCTCTCTCGCTGTGTTTCTCTCTGTCAAATAAATAAAATCTTTAAAAAATAAAAATTAAAAACATGCTCTAATCCTGGCTGGAGGCTCAGTTGGAGGGACCAGAGTAGAAGCAAGGAGACCAATTACGAGTTGTCAGTAGTCATCAGGTAGTAGTTTGACTAGAGTGATGATGGCCTAGGAGGTTGAAGGCCAAAGATGAACTTGAAATCTGTTGAATCATTGTTTATATTAGATGAAGTATTAACTGGGATGCGAAGACTGTTTACAAAGGCTGCACTCAGGACCAGGATGATTCCTGGGGCACCAGGAGGAATCGAGCAGCCAACCTGAACAGGGAGGTAGGTGGGAGTCCTGCTACCTTCAGCTGCCCCTGCTGGTGAGTGAATCAAATGCCTTTTCTGTGTCCAGGTACCTATCTGAAGAAGAGGTGCTGGAAACCGAGAATCCATTTGTGCAGCTGCTAAGTGGGGTGGTGTGGCTGATCCGCAATGGAAGTGTGTACATCAACGAAAGCCAGGCTGCCGAGTGTGATGAGACGCAAGAGACAGGTGTGGCGGCGGGGTGTGGCACAGTCCTATTGAGAACCAGGACCTCTGGGCTGGTGGGGGAAGCTGTTCTTAACTGTTTGAGCAGGTACTATTCAAGGTACAGGGGATCTATGGGGATTATGACAAAGTCCCTGTTCTTGGGACCTTACATAAGAAAGAAAATAGATATGTAATTTGCTGAAAAGAAGTGGTTAAGTGCTAAGAAAGAAAAATAAAGTTGGACCAAAGGCATTAGGTAGAAGACAGGAGCTGTGAATCAGAATCCTGAATCCCTGGGGATAAGGCCCAAAACTGTGTGGGTTTTTTGTTGTTGTTGTTATTGTTTTTTTAAAGATCTTATGTATTTGACAGAGAGAGATCACAAGTAGGCAGAGAGGCAGGCGGGGGGGGGGGGGGGGGGGAGCAGACTCCCCGCTGAGCAGAGAGCCCAATACAGGGCTCGATCCCAGGACCCCGAGATCACGAGCTGAAGGCAGAGGCTGTAACCCACTGAGCCACCCAGGCACCCCAAAACTGTGTGTTTTAACAAACCCCTTGGGTAATTCAGTTTGAGAACCTCTGGGATATGGAATTCTGGGGTGGGAAGGGATGCTATAGCCCTGTTGTAAAAATGGCAGTTTCAGACCGAGTAATCAAGGGAGGCCTCACTGAGGAGGTGCCCTAGATTGGAAACAGCAGATTGGAGGAAGAGCTGAGGAGAAGCACAGTCCAGCCAGAGGGAACAGAAGTTGCAGAAGCCCTAAAGCAGAAAGTGGCTGCAGGGTGGTGAGAGGGGAGCCCCCAGAGATGAGGTAGGAGAAGCAGGCCAAGGTGACTATGTTGGGCGTTGGGTTTTGTGCTGAGAACAGTGGAAGTCATTAGAGGGTTTTCCCCTGGCAGCTGATGTCACTTAATTTACACCTGAGAAGGGCCATCTGGCCGCTATATGGAGACTGAGTGGGATGGGGCAGAGGGGAGGCAGGACAATAAATGTCTAAGTGAAAGCCTGGATTGCATGGACCAGGAGGTGGAGAGCGGCATTGGACTGGCTCAAAATAACAGCCAGGGCCCGGGAGCCTTCCCAGAGGGCCAGGTAATCAGCCAGGCTTCTTCTCTTCTAGGTTCCTTTAGCAAATTTGTGAATGTGATGTCAGCCAGGACAGCTGTGGGACATGACCGGAAAGGGCAACTGGTGCTCTTCCATGCGGATGGGCAGACAGAGCAGCGGGGGTGAGTGCCAGGAACTGGGACCGCCAGGCCTGGGCCGAGTCCTGCTTTGAGGAGCTTCGGCCCACTGACAGCTGGCTGTCAAACTCCCAACTGTTCTCTGGGGATGTTGTCCCCTGCCTTCACACACAAGACAGTTCCCAGATCTGTCTCACTTCTGAGAACTCATCGTCCTCTACACACTTCCTCTCCGTCTCCCTAACTTATACCTCCACTTTCCTGAGCCCCGGATAGGGTGATGGGAAGCAATTACAAAGTTAGCAGGGAGAAGACCTCTGTTCCAGTCCCAGCTCTGCCATCTGCTAGCTTTGTGGCCACAGACAAGTCGCTCAACCTCTCTGAGCCACAGTTTCTTCCCCTGTAAAGAGAGTGTGTTAGTTTGCTGTTGCTGTGTAACAGACAAGCACAAACAGCACCCACTTGGTAGATCACAGTTCTGTAGGTCGGAAGTCTGGAGGGCTCAGCTGGGTTCCATGTTAGAGCTATCCCATGGAGGTATCCCCAAAACCAAGCCATTTGCCAGGCAGGGCTCTCATCTGGAGCATGAGAGAGAGAGTCCTCTTAGCTCATTCGAGTTGTCAGCAGGGTACACTTCCTCGTGGTCGTAGGACTGCAGTCTGTGTTTCCTTGCTGGTTGTTGGCTGCGGGACCCTCAGCTCCCCTTCAGGCTGCCCACATTCCTTCCCATGCATGTTACCCTTCAAGCCGTCTTCAAGCCAGCAAACATGTGTCCGGTCCCTTCATCTCCTTTGTATTTGTATTCTCTCTCACTCTACATTCTGCCGTCATCCGGGGAAAGGTCTGCTTTTAAGAGCTTTTGTGATTCCACTGCCACCCCCTTGCCCCCCCAGATAATCCAGGACCGTGTCTCCACTTGTGGACTGCTGAGCCGTGTGAAATAGCACAGTCATGGGAGTGACCTCCCGTTATAGTCCCAGCTCCCAGGGATTAAGGTGGGACATTTTGGGGGGAAGCCCATTTAGGAATTTGACTGCCACAGTGAGCGTGATTCCGTCCACCATGGAAAGGAAGACCCGTTAAACTGGAAATGCAGTGGACACAGTCAGCATTAATGCTCTTGTGCTTCAGCATTAACCTGTGGGAGATGGCAGAGTTCTTGCTGAAACAGGACGTGGTCAACGCTATCAACCTGGATGGAGGGGGCTCCGCCACCTTTGTGCTCAATGGGACCTTGGCCAGTTACCCATCAGATCACTGGTAAGCGTGCCAGAGCCCCCTTGTTGAGGTCTATGTCCAGGCCTGTCCTCAGCTGTCTCATTCAACAAATATTGAGCACCTGCTATGTGCCAGGCCCTGAGGATTCAGCCTCGAGCAGGAAGAGCCGAGATCCCTGCCTCTCACTGCTCACAGGAAGAGAGTTGAATTATACATACTGTGCCAGTGCCACCCATGCCAACAAAGGGTTTATAGGTCAGGAAAGACCTCTCCGAGCGTAATGGAACCTGAGCTGGGCTCTGAAGTTTGAGGAGGTGACAAGGCAGGGCTGGGAGAACCTTCTGGGCAGCAAGAACAGCATATGTAAAGGCCCTGGGGTTGGAAGAGATTGTCAGGATGGGAAAAACCAATAAAAGGCTGGAGAAGGGGCAGTGAAGAGAGGCAGCCCTCGGGGCCTATAGTAGGAGGTAGGAGGGGTATGCTGGGAATGGTCAGCCCCTTGGCCTCTCTTCACACACTGTGTCCCTCCTCCCTCCCCCGCAGCCAGGACAACATGTGGCGCTGTCCACGCCGGGTGTCTACTGTGGTGTGTGTGCACGAGCCCCGCTGCCAGCCGCCTGACTGCAGCGGCCACGGGACCTGCGTGGAGGGGCGCTGCCAGTGCACGGGGCCCTTCTGGCAGGGTGCGGCCTGCAACAGGCTGGACTGTGGCCCCTCCAACTGTAGCCAGCACGGACTTTGCACAGAGAGTGAGTGGGGTCTCTGGGGCGGCAGCTGTGACTGGGGTTCCCAGCCCTCCCTGCCCTGGCCCTGCCTGGGCCCTCACCTGGCCTCCTTGGTCTTGTCTTGGCAGCTGGCTGCCGCTGTGAAGCTGGATGGACGGGGTCCAACTGCAGTGAAGGTAAAAGCCGGCAGGCCAGGTGCTCCCCACCCCGGCCCCACGGGGAGAGGGTGAGCATGGTGGCTGCCTTCATCCCCCTCCTGTATCTTGCTCTCGTCTGACTGTAAATCACTGCCTTAATCTCCTGCAGTGGCCACAACAAATTCCATAAACTGCGTGGCTTAAAACAGCAGAAACTTACGCTGTCTCAGTTCCAGAGGGCAGAGCTGCAAAATCAGGGTGTCTGCGGGCACCGCACTCCCTCCCAAAGGTCTAGGGGAGGCTCCTTCCTGCGCCTTCCAACTCCCGGTGGCTCCGGGTGTCCCTTGCCTTGGGGCCATGTCCCTCTGGTCTCCGCCTCCCTCTTTGCACAGCCTTCTCTCCATTCCCTTACACGGACCCCAGGTCCTTGGATTTAGGGCCCACTCGAAATCCAGGCACCCTCATATTTTAAGGACTTCACTTAATCGTATCTGCAAAGAATCCGTGTCCAAATGAGGTCATGTTCACAGATTCTGAGGATTAGGACACAATACCTTTTGGGGGGTCACAGTTCAACCCACTGCAGCCGTCCACAGTTTCACATCCAGTAAAGGAATGAACCCCTCAGCCTGACCTGCCAGATGCTGCAGGCCCTCCCTGACTCACCCACCCCGACTCCTCCGGACCCCAGCTCACCTGTCCCCAGACGCCTGCCTGCCCCACCCGCTCCAGCAGTCTGCTGCTGCTGCTGCTGCACTTGTCCCCACCTGTACACCCACGTCTGTTTCCTGGCTCCCCGACTGCCTGCCCGTCCAGACAAGAAGCACCAGGAGGGCCCAGCCTCAGGGCCCGCCTTGAAGTGGGTTCTCCAGAACTTTCTGTTGGGAGCTTATGTGAATCTACGGGGCCACTTGGGGCGACTGGGATCTGTTTGCAATCCTGTTGGCCTAAGCAGGGCTGGATTTTGAAATGACTCCCCTTTCCCCGGGCCAGCTTGTGGCAATGGCTCTTTCGGAGAGGATTGTGCCATGAAGTGCAGGTGTCGGAACGGAGCTGCCTGTGACCCGGTCCGGGGGACCTGCACCTGTCCTCCTGGCTTCACCGGAGACACCTGCGAGCAGGGTAAGCTAGATGGGCCCCAGCTGGGAGGAAGCACCACCCAGGGGCACCTCCAGGGTCTAGCCTGGGGGACCCCAGGGGGCACTTCTGCTCCAGCCCAGCTCTGCACACACCTGGGGCCCGTCCTATATGTGCAGAGAGAGGAGGCCCTGCCACTGAGGCTTCCGCTTCTGCCTCCTCTCCACAGAGTGTCCCCTCGGCTGGCACGGGCCGGGCTGCCAGAGGCCCTGCGAGTGTGAGCACCAGTGTCCCTGTGACCCCCAGACTGGCAACTGCAGCCTGGCCCAGGCGCCGGCCCTTAGCAGCATCTTCTCCCAAGGTATGGCTCCTCCCAGGCTCCTGGGGGACGAGTGGGGGCACACCCCTCCCCTCCCAGCGTGTCACCTCTCTCTGGTGCCTTGCAGTGAAGCAGTGCCTCCGGCCATCGGAGACCACCCTGAGAACAGGAGAGCTCTCCCTTCTCACCGGGTAGGAGATTTGGTGGGACTTGGGGCAGGAATGGGAGGAAATCCCCCTCTCCCTCCACCCTCGAGGTACGGCCTCTGCTCAGGGGCTTGGCGAGCCTGGGAGGTGGCAACAGGCACCCACGTCATTTCTCAGGCACCGCTGTGTGGTGGGCTTTCTGTTTTCTAGTGCAGCGCGTCTCAAACTTGACCTCAGGGAGAGGGTGCTGAAAAAGATTGCTGGGTTCCTTCTCTGGCATTTCTGCTTCAGTGGGTCTGGGGTGGAGGCGAGAATATGCATTTCCAGGGCTATCCCGGGGGATGCTAAGGCTGCTGGCATGGAGACCGAGCTCTAAGAACTTCTTTTCTTGTAGTTCTCACCTCGTGGCCCAGCCCTGGGTGCTGGCCCAGCCCCACCCACGTTGGAGGTGGGAATCAGGTGTGGGTATGAATGAAAAGCTCCTGGCGATGTCCTAGAGGACAGTCTCATCATTAATAATGCAGATCCCAGGTCCCTTCTGGAGGTCCTGACTCAGTGAGCCTGGGGTGAGGCTCTGAAGGCCCAGAACCACACCGGAAGAAAACCCCTGGAAACGTGCTTTGAAAATGCCCCCAGAGCAGGGACAGTGGCTCCCAGGAGCACCCGGCCCCCCCAGTCTTAAGTTCAGGCTCCTCCGGTGTGAGACTTTGAGCCCCTCCTGCCCAGTGCAGATGTGGATGCCGCTGACAGTTGCCGGCAAGGGAAGGGGAGCCCTGGGGGGCTGAAGAGCGTGCCCCTGCTCCCAGCAATGTGCTTGTGTCGGCTTTTGCCTTGAGGGCTTCAGTCACAGATTCACATGAAGGAGGAAAACAGGATGGTTGAAAGACCCCGCCAGCTCCCCAGCTCCCAGGAGGGAGGAAGGGGTGCAGTTCTCTCTGCTCTGTCTGCTTTGAGGGTTCTGGAAAATCGCCCAGAGCACAGGATGCAAACTGATACATCTTGGGGCATCATCGTGAGATCCCCAACTGTATTTTATTTGCCCTGCAAATAATTTTAAAAATGTAAGATTTATTAGCAACATCTGAAAATCAGCAACATTCACATAATTTTTTTTTTCCTTTTTGCGGTTTCCCTTGAAAAGTCAGGAGACGTGGCAGGGCTGGCCTGCATGCCACACAGGGCCTGTCACTGTCCCTGCTGCTCCCCGAACGTGTGTCTGGAGGGTGCCCCCGGCCCTGCCAGGCCCATTTCGCTCCTCAGCAGTTGTTGAGTTTTCCCTGGAGACTCCCGACTCGGCCTCTGCAGTGGGGGAGGGGAGGGAGGAGACCCCCTCCAGTGCTGCCCAGCCACCCCGTTAAGGCTCTCTCTTCTGCACCCAGGACTACCTGGCTGGCCCTCACCCTGGCCCTGGTCTTCCTTCTGCTGATCAGCACGGTGGTGAACGTGTCCTTGCTGCTTGGCTCAAGAGCAGAGCGGAGCCGGCACCTGGATGGGGCCTACGTTTACCACCCACTGCAGGAGATGAATGGGGAGCTCCTGGCCGCAGAGAAGGAACAGCAGGGGGATGCCCACAACCCTTTTAAGGACTGAAGCCTCCAGCCGCCCACCATAGCCTGCTCTGAAGGCTCGTTTCGACACGGCCTGGTTTCTGCAAGGGAAACCTCAAGGCCGCTGATCATCTGGGCGCTCTCAGCCCCAGTGCCAAGCCAAGCATCTGATAGCACCTGTGCCTCAGCTCCTCACCTGGCCCTAGGCCCTCACCTGGTCGCCTGCCGTGACACACGCAACCCTAGCAATACCGTGCTCCCCAGAGAGAGACTGCCTCCTTCCCTGCCTGCCTGTGTCTGCTGCCTGGGAGGCCTGTCCCCTGAGGGCCTGCTTCTGCTGCCAAAGAGCCTCTGGCCTCCTGAGGCAGGGGCCGCGAGCAATGGGACGCCCTGTGACCACCCCGTGACTGAGTGGCAGGGTCCAGCCAGCACCCCCACACCCCCGGACAGGGATGGATTACAGAGACGATGGCCACGTCACCGGACCCTTTTCCACAGACCTCATCGCAGAATTTGGCAATTAGGATTCTACTTCCTGTCACAGGGGGCTCCTTCGAAGGGGCAGGGGATGAAATCATGTTTACAAGCTTCCTATTTTGGTATCCTGCCGCCAAAAGAGGTTTTTTTTTTAATCACTTGAATAAATTAATGTAATAAAAGGAGCCCCCGGGTGGCACCTAAAGCGTGAATTGTGGATTGCTGGATGTACCTAGGTCTTAAGGGTGGGGCTGTGCCCCCTGAACCCGGGGTCATAAACAGGCAGCCCAGAGCACGTCCAGCTCCCTGATCTGTTGGTTTGATCCTGGGCTTCTCACTGGAGGTCTTGTTAAAATGCAGGTTCTGGCCCGGGATGGGGTACGAGTCTCTCACGAGCTCCCAGGTGAAGCCGAGCCCGAGGGAGTCCGGACCATGTTTTGAAAGGAGAAGGTGTAGTCCGCACCATGACTTAAGGGAATTTAAATTAGTTACCAGCGTTTCAAAGTCAAGGGATAAACAACTTAAGATTTCTGATTTCTTTTTAAAAGAGGGTGACCCCGAGCCCCTGCCGACGCCCCTCCAGGGCAAGGACTTGTCAGAGATGGGAATCCCCAGTTCCTCTCTGGGCCTGCCAGCCCCGTGAGTATCTGATTTGCAGCCCGTGGCTGTGCAGGGTCTTCAGGGAGTGCCTGGCAGCTCCCTCTCCGCCGACCCCGCACGAATGGATGTCACCCTGTGCTCAGCAGATCTTTGGGGATGAGAGATGAGGGAGGCCCTGTAGCTCCCAGCAAGTCTTCAAAGAGACTCACGCACATTATGAACTCAGTGTGTCAAGATTCCGACATTGAAGCCCGAACCCTCCCCCCTTCCCCCCCACCCATGTGATAGTATTAGGAGGTGGGGCCTTTAGTTTAGTTTTTGGTGAGGTCCCAGGGGTCGTCCCCTCAGATGGGATTAGCATTCTTACAAGGGGAAGGGACTGGAGGGCACCGTCTCTGCACACCCACAGAGAAGTTGCAAGCTGGCAGCTGTCTACAAGCCAAGACGGGGGCCTCACCAAGAACTGAATTTGCCGGCACCTTGATCTTGGGTTCCAGCCCCCAGAACTATGAGAAATAGATGTCTGTTGTTTGTGAGCCGCCCAGTGTATGGTATTAGTCAAAGCTTGAGCAGGCTAAGACACAGTGTAACTGGTAGCTATCTAGTCCTGTGTAACCGGTCCAAAACTTGGTGGCTTAAAACAACAAGCAGTTACTGCTGCTTCTGAAAAAAATACTTTCCATGATTCTAGGGTCAACTAGGCGATCCCGTTGATGGGGGCTGGGGTCGGTGATCTCAGCTGGGCTCACTGGTAGGTCTGCCCCAGCTGAGGGGGCCGCGGGGGGCTGGTCTGGGATGGCCACAGCTGATGACGCAGCTCTACCCAGTGCCTCATCCTCCACGAGGCTGGCGCAGGCGTGGGTGGGGGTTGGGATCCTGGAAGAGAGACACGCAAGGCTTTTTGAAGCTTCGGCTCAGAACTGGCGTGACCTCATTTCCACCGTGTTCTATCAGCTGGTCCAGAGACCAGAGATTCCACCCCGGAGACAGACTGCAGCCCGTAGTGAGAGGAGCTGCAAAGAGACCCGGGTCCAGGAGGCTAATCGAGCCCATCCTGCAGTCCACCTACTGTCCTGCTGGCCTAGTTTCACTTCAGAAAGGAAGAATTTGGTTCCGAGAAGTGAAATAACACAGGCCAGTTTCCCACACTCCAAGTTCCTGCAGGAATGTGTCTGTGGGTCTGCGTGTCTTTTTGTCCCTCCCCCTGAAGTCAGTTGAGAGCTGCCGAGCCAGCCGGTGATACTTCCTCCAGGATCCTGTGTTCTGGTCCTGCGGTGGGAGCCAGAGGCCAAGTTGTCAGTATCCCTGGGCATAGTTGATCCTACACCTAGTGAACCATCACCCAGAGCCCACAATACCCACGGCCAGGCAGCTGTCATTTCTGCCTCCTAACTCAGCTCCTTTTCTGGGCTTGTGACCCAGGTTGGAGGGAAGGGAGGGGTGGCGTTCATAGCGTGTCCAGGAACTTGAGGGCAGCTGCTTATCCAGGGAAAACTAGGCAAATCCTTCACATTTTAACTCCTCCTTCCAGAAAAGGAAACAACCAAGTTCACATGTTCCTCCAGGGACCTTGTGTTTCAAATCCCCCTGGAAGTCTCATTCTTTGTTTTGCTCCCTCGCTCTCTTGCAGTGCACAGTGGTTCCTGGGCTGCTTTGACCTTTTGCTCCCAGTGTTCAAGGGTGGGCAGTAGTGGGAAGGGAAGGGAAGTAGCTTGGAGGAGTTCCCAGACCCCTTTGAATCACGGTGGCATTTTCCTGAGACACAGTTCCCGAGCCTGACTGCAGGTCAGAGTGTATTCCCCAGGAATGTCGTCTGATGGCAGATGTCCATATCCTGTCCCAGACCCATCGAGTTAAAATCTCAGGGGCAGGGGGTCTGGGAATCTACAGGGGGCACCTTCAGGGGTTCTGAGGCAACAGGCTGTAGAAACCCTTGTCCTGGAAGCTCTGACCTGTGCAGAGGGCACCTCTGTCTATCTCAATGGACCGCCTAAAGAGGGTCTGTTGCGGCATGCTGGAGGGGTCCCGGGTTCAGCGACTAGGATACATTCACCCTTCCCATTTGTATAGGGGTATCTATCATGCCTGCCCAACACCCGGTCCCTCTTCTTTTAGTAAATGCCCTGTCTTCAGCTGGATCCCTCCCAGCCCATGAACCTGAGATAAGGAGGTGAGGGCAAGTAGTTTATTTGGGAGGTGACCCCAAGAAGCCCTGGTGGGGGACAGGGAAGTGAGGTGGGGAAGGAAAGGCAGCCGGTACACAGTGCATTAGTGAGTGGCTCCCCACTATGGGCAGCCAGGCTCCATCACCTAGGGTCTCTGGGAGAATACAGAGAACATCTTAGGGCTTTACCTCCAGCGGGGTGTCTGTCAGCCAACAAGTTCTCACTGTGGGGTGGGGGCTTCTCCTGGGGGTTAACTCCTTGGCATGTCCAGCCTGCCCTCCCTACACAGGGGCTGAGCATGCTTCACCAACCAGAAGTAGCCACCAGGAACTTGCAGTTTCTTGCGTCCAGACACCTCCCAGTGGGAATCAGAATGCCCAGCGAAGGTGGGAGCCTAAAAGCCGTGGCTGGGAGCCTTCCTACCATTGCCTTTAGGGAACTACCTCTCCCCAGTTCTGGTACCATCTCATCACGTCCCAGATGGCATGAATAAATGGGTCGGAGGCAGTCCCTTGTCCCAGTTGGCTCACCAGAGTCCACCCTGGAACTTCTGCTAGAATTTGGGGAAAAACACTTTGCTGAGATTGTCCGCTTGCCAGGGTGTAGGCTACATGGAGAAGGAGAGTAAAGTCAATGTGGAGAAAAGCCAAATCAAGAGAAAGGGGGACATAATTTAAGCACCTAGATCCAGCCATACCTGAAGCCAGTATCATTCTTGGACCAATTACATGGACCAGTAAATCCCCATTTTTGCTTGAGGCACTTCGTGTTGGGTTTGGGGGTCTCTGGCAACCCACAGAGTCTAACACTCATACTGTTGGAGGAGAAACACATTTTGGACTCGGGCATTTTTCGGAGCTTAGATGGGGCATGGAGCAGAGGCAGAAAGGTGTTTTGAGATTCAAACACTTACCTCTAGTGGTGGGTAGGGACATGTGTTGACAAAAATATACAAGAGCTCAAGCCATCAAGCTTTGGGATTGGTAGTCGGGATTAACCTGGACTAGTTATGGCGGTGCAAGGATCCCCTCCCCACCTCATGGTGGTGATGGAGGGACCCTGGGCACAGAATGTGGACCAGATGTCTTGGTGGCCTGACTTGGAACCCTCAGAGTCCTGTTGCCATGGTAACACATGGCTGCTGAAATGCTCTTCATAAAACTTGAGCATCAGGAAAGTCTCCAGAAAAAGGCTCAATCTTGGGCTTAATGGATGGACTTTCCAAGACTCTTAAGAGCCCTGATATGGGACCAATTCAAATGTGATGCCCAAAGCTTTTACTGGATTTGCAAAGGAGTCTGTGTCTCAGAAAACTTGAACTCCAGGAAACTCTTAAGTCAGAGGTTTCAAGTTGGGCTTTTTGGGGACCCACATTCCTCGGGAATGCTTTGGTGGGGGGCAGGGAGGCACTGAAGGGAGGAGAAGGGAAATGGACTGAAGAGAAGTCTGAAGGCCACAGCTGCCTTTCCTGTCCCTGAGAACTACCTGGCACTTTTCCTTCTGGCTCTTTCCAGGCTCTGTCCAACGGCTCCAACAGCTGCTGGTGCCCTGAGACCCTGCCTCCATGGAGGCCCCAGCAGGCTGCTTTGGACCTGGCCTCTGGTCTCCGAGAAAGAATTGGTCTCAGAGGCAGCCTCCGGGCCACAAGGGAGCCCTAGTGTGTCCTGCCCTCTCTGGGCCCCTCAAACCTCAGGAGGCTTCTGGGGAGGCAGTTCTGCCCAGGACAGACGTCAGCAGTGACTCATGGCTCAGACCTGATCCCAGCTGTCCTGCCCCAGGGACCTCTGTCTTTCTCAACACCCACCACATGCAGAAGTCAGCTGGCTGGTCCTTGGAGAGCTCTTACCCACAGTTGCAGAGAAATCAGTGACAAAGTCTCAGAGAATGAATGCATGCACCGTGCCAAAGCGGGCAAGGGCTGCTTCCTCTCCCTCAGTTGGATGTGTTGGGTGGGGCTGGGTAACCAAAGCCGATATAGATAGGGTGCCCCAGAGCAATCCCACAAAAGAACCGCACTGCTCTGCTCCCCCCACGTGACAGTCCTTGGCCTCCTGCTCCAAAACAAGAGAGCCTTTTCAGAACCCCATCATGTGCGTGGCAGCCAGCACCCCTGCTCCATGTCCCAAGGAAGCTTGCGGGAAGGACAGCTGGTGCCCCTGGACAGGGCCCCCGCCCGTCCCCCAACCTCAGGTCTATGGCTGTCCTTGGACTTAACACTAGGACTTCGGTCATACCCCAGGGAATAGGGCAGAGTGGCTCAGAAAGATGGATGCCAGGGCCCTCACCTTCACCTGGATACCTGGCAAAGAGAATCCAGAAACACACCCTGGAGATTCCAGGTCAGCAGTGCTGAGTGGGCCTGGGGATCTGCATTTAATACCACTGATAAATTACACAAACATCTGTGTATGCACCTTATGCTTATGCAATGGTTCGAAGAGCATCTTTCCCTCGCCCCCCAGAATTAATATCCACATAGAACCTTAGAATGTGACTTTCTTTGAAAGTAGCCTTTTCGGGGCGCCTGGGTGGCTCAGTGGGTTCAAGCCTCTGCCTTCAGCTCAGGTCATGATCTCAGGGTCCTGGGATCGAGCCCCACATCAGGCTCTCTGTTCAGCAGGGAGCCTGCTTCCCCCTCTCTCTCTGCCTACTTGTGATCTCTCTCTCTTTCTCTATCAAATAAATAAAAAATCTTTAAAAAAAAAGAAAGAAAGAAAGAAAGTAGCCTTTTCGCAGATGTAATTCGTTAAGGATCTGAAGCTGAAATCATACTATATTTAGAGTAAACCCTAAATCCAGTGATCCAGTGCCTGGTGTCCTTACAAGACAGGAGACACACAGAGGAGCCATGTGAAGACAAGCAGAACGGGAGCAATGCAGCCACAAGCCAAGACATTCCCGGAGACTCCAGAAGCTCCAAGAGGTAGGAAGACTCCTCCCCTAGTGTTAGGAGAGGACACCTGCAAACGCCTTGATTTCAGACTTCTGGCCCCCAGAACTGTGAAGGAATCCGTTCCTGTTGTTTTAGGCTAACCAAGTTTGTGGGAATTTGTTACAGCAGCCCTAGAGAACTCTACCATATATCTGCGCTTTATATATAAAAATACAATTTTTTATGTGCTCCCTTTCCCCCAGGAACCAACTCGCAACCCCTTGAGGGTGATACCACCCCTGGTGAAAATGCTTTTGAGTCTTATAAACAACAGCAGAGTAACTTTTGAACGAGCCCAGGGAAACCCCCAGGGTTTTAGGAGGTAGACAATTGAGGTATACCCAAATCGAAAACGTTTAATGCTTTTGGTTGGAGCAAATGATCAGGCAGACAAGGAACAGTGTGTTTTATTGGCTGAAATAGAGTGTTTGGAACAGAATTAAAGCGTTCTCATCGGACAATTTGTTTTACAGGAGGAGCAATTCCAGAGTGCAGGGTGGGGGGAGGGGGGTAGTTCTCAGAAGCCCCGTATTTCAGCCTGTGGAGAGAACATTCTCTAGCTAGTCGGGGGAAATACCACTCGGAATGATGCTCTTCCAGATTCAGGGGATTTGCTCAGAAAACGCAAGCAGTTGCTAAATGGGAAAGTAAGAGGGAAATTATATCCCGACACCTACTTTCCTCCGGATGCTTGTGGCGCTGAGCCTTCTGTCCCAGGAGAAACAGTGACGGGGGGGCCTCCTCAGGAAGGAGTCTGGAGTGTTTGGTTGAGAAGCCTTAAATCATCAGGGTAACCTCTGACGTTTATCGTGTGCTTTCTGTGTGCTGGGCACTGGGGTTGTGGACTCAACAGCTGCTCTCACTCGTCCCACAACAACCCAGTGAATGAGGTAGGCACATCCCCATTTTACAGATGAGGAAACTGAGGCACAGGGGAGTTAAGTCACCTGCTGGAGGTTACACAGCTAGTGAAAAGAAGGCTAGAGTTTGAACCCCGCCCCATCTAAATTTTAAGACCCAAGCTCCTAAACACAGTGCGTGGGCAGGATCCTTATGCTAGTGGGTTGTTTCTTTCCTGGTCACAACAGATTAATGAAGAAGAGGGAGAAAGAAACCAAGCCAAGGAGCTTCCAACCCTGGGGTCTAGGGAAATACAGAAGCCAGGAACTTGGCAGCCCTTGGATTTTTAATTTCATGCCTCCCAAAGGTAGGAAAGACCTATTGATTGATGAATCAATCAATTGATTGGGGAAGGACAGCTTCCCTTGTCCTGGGGTGATCTGCTCTCTCCTATCCCACTGCTGCTTCTGGAGGAAATGGCAGTCACAGGACCTGCAGCTCCTTGGCCAATACATCTGTAGGAGTGAGCACCCAACTCAAAACAGGGCCTTCTGTTGGATTTAAGACAGAGAATTCTCTTGGCCTTAGAGACTGTGAACCCTGTGGTTGTAGGCTTGGAGCTGCTGGAAGCCACCATTCCCACCAGGTGGAAGAGAGGGAGACTACTGTGAGAAGAGATACAGAGCTAGGAGGCCTGGGTGAGGTTGGGAGGATGAGCACATGAGCCTGAGGAGACCGCACTCCTGGATCCAGCCATACCTGAAGCAAGGAAGCCCTTACCCATCTCAGTTGTAGGACCCAGGGAATTCCCTTTGTTGCTTAAGCCAGTTTGAGCTTCCTCATGGGAGAAAGAAAGAATGAGCTCTCGAGGAGAGAGCTGAGAGGACCTGGGGCTCATCCCTTTTGTCCTGGCTGGACAGGTCACAGGAGATCCAGGTTCCAGTTCTCAAGCCAAGTATAACCCCAAGTCAAGGAAAGGCTTCTCCATCCTTCCCTGTTGCTAGTCCTAGACGATTAATGTATGTGGAGTGCTAGGGCAGCTTAGCCCAGAAAGCTTCTAGGGCACACCTCGGTTTTAGAGGCAGGTGAGAAACTCATCTAAAGACTGGTGGAAATATCTCAAATTCCTCAGTGATAAATGCCTGGTGACATGGGAGCAACTAGCTTTGAGAACATCCCCATTTCCTACTTACTCTCCCTCATGCGCACATACACCTTGATGGCAGGATGCAATTTTGAATTTTGTCCCTATACCTGAGGAGCAAACAGAGGTGAATGAGACTCCCTCCCCGCAGGGAGAAGGAAGTCTCTGAGAAGGTAGCTCCTTCTCTCTGCTCCAGGTTTGGGGGTGAGGCCGGTATGCAAAGAAGTCCCTGGTCTCCTTGCTCCATCATGCTGAGACCGCATGGAAGCATCAACCCCATGGTTGCAAGCCTACCCCTTAGGCAAGGCCCAGTGACTCTGGGTGTTGACCAGAGATGACCCCCAGCTGAAAGGAAGGCTACAAGAGAAGAGTACCATTGAGCCATCTGGCCCCAAATTGGCCCCCCAGCTGTTGATGGAGCCATATCTGTGAGGTCCCTCCCAGGCAGATAATGTGAGTGAGTGACATGGACTAGGTTGATAGAAGGGTGAGGACTGGGGTGGCCCCATCAAGGGCCACAGTTGTATTGCCTTTACATGGTAATAGTGGCCCCCATTTTGCCAACAGTCCCAAATGCCTAAGGGAAGCTGGACAACTGGATTTCTGGGTGAAATGCCCCAATTTTTAAATCCCTCTATAAGCAAAAACCAAAAGTCAGATCAGTCTGCAGGCTGCCAGTTAGTAACCTCTGACTTGTTGCCTTTTTGGAAGCCCCGGAAGGGAAAGAAGAAGTGTCCTCGAGCCCCAAGGATACCCAAAACTTCTCCATGCAGGAACTCAGGGAAATTCGGTTAATATTGAAGCTGGTTCCAGGGGCCAGGTTTGCCCTAGGGTGGACACAACAAAGTCACAACCTCCTCCTCCCCACAGGGGAGTCCTGGTGCCATGTTGAGATCCTGGATCCAGCCTTACCTGAAGCAAGAACTCCTGGACTGGCCAGTCGCATGTGATCATGACTGGTTACACTTTTGTGTGGGTCTCTGTGACTTACAACCAAAAAAGTTATAATTAAACAGCTCCAAGGAAAGAAAAGGACCTCCAGGGGAGGTTAAAGACAGCCAGACACACTTCATCCCTACCTGGGCCTCTCCACCCTCCTGGAGTCAGTGGTCAGGTTGACTTCCTGGCCAAGTGCTGGGAAAATGCGTTTCAGGTCCAGGTGGGCTGCTCCCCACAGAAAGTGGAGCCTGTAACTCATATATCTGCTCACCATGCATGTCTTGGGACACAGGGCATTGCTATGGAGTCAGATGTGAGAACAGTCATTTCTGCCAACCCAGCATTCTTTCTCTCTTCTTCCTGTGGGATACCCCAGTATTCCTAGAACTGCCTTATGCTTTTCAAACCAGGTGGTTGGCTTCAGGAACGGGCATTGGTCCAGGTGGACCAATCACTGAAACCGCATCTCTATATGGTGATTGGTCCAGATCGGACACAGGACCCTGTTGGCCAATCAGTGTTCTCTGGTCCCCTGGCAACTGTGATTGGTTCAGGGACCAGTGTGGGACCCAGGCAGGCTGATTAGACTCCGTTCTGGGAGCTTGGGTGGAGCTTTGGGAGACAGAGGTTCTCTTCTGCAGCTGAGCTGGGGGGAGAGAGGGACCCTAATGGTGATGGGGTCCCCTGCGTGAGGAGGGCACCTGAGAAGGAGGCTGCCCCAGGGAAAGCAGAGCCAGAGGTGGAGAAGGGATGCTGAGCCCGATGACATCCCTGAGCTCCTAGGCCAGGCAGACCCAGAGGTGGCCCACCCACGCCTTGGCTTTTCCTTACGTGAAACCCAAAGGAGATCATTGCATCCTTGTATCCTTGAGAATACATGAGCTGGATCATTGCCATTGGCTCCAGATGCCCCAACTTAGTCAGTGTCCAGACCCAGGGCTGCAGCCCCGATGGTCCCAGACCCCATGGGACACTTTCAGACGTGGGAGGCAAGCGGGCTGCCCCACAGGGCTCAGTCCCAGCTATCTGGAGACCAGGGGGCTGCTGTGGGACTGACCAGAAGAGGAGGAGGTGGTGGCGCTGAGCTGGGAGAAGCCGCTGGTGCAGGATTCCAGGCTGGACATGGAGCCCCTGGGGAGGAAGGGCGTGGCACACACATTACCTTCTGGTGGTGACACAGCCCTGGGGCCCCCACACAGCACTGGAAAAGCTGGTGAGGCTGCAAATGAGGCCCCAGGGCTCTTTCCACAAGGCTGGTAACCACCCCAGGCACAGAGGGCAAGTGCAGAGGGAAAAGCAAGTGAACTGGTGGTGAGAAACGAGGCTCCACCCCTTTTCCTGCCCCAGCCCCAAAGATCCCAGCCTGCCACACACCATCCAGGGGCTCCCATGAGTGGGGATCTAGCATGGCCCCGCAGCCTAGGCAGTCCCCAGCCCTACCTCTAGCCTCACCCCACCCCACCCACCCCTGCAGCCTCCTTTCAGCTTCTCTGAAACTTGCCTTTCCCTGTCTTGGAACCTGTGCGGGTCTCTCCCTCCTGTTAACTTTGTCTAGTTAACTCCTACTCCAGACTTCAGAGCAGCGACGACCAGGACAACCTGCTGTGATGACGGGCACATTGTATCTCTGTGCTACGGGCACTCCAGTGTGGGTGGTGCGGCTGAGGAGCTGATTTTTTTTACTTTTCTTTAGTTGTAATAGCTAAGTTTAAATTGCTCCATGTGCGTAGCTGGAACCTGGAAGCACCAGAGGTCTTAACCACTACACTCTCGGAAAGCAACACTTGGGGAGAGGAGACTTCAAGGCACTATTCTAGAATGTTCTAGAACAGTCCTGTTTTATGGGTTTCTGGGAGTGAGAAGAGGTCCAGATAGGAGGGCTTTGGGCTCCCCGTCCCCCAGCCATCAATCTGGCATGTGGGGCTTCTATCCAAAGTTTGATTTAAAGGGGAGGTTCTGCAGCTGAAGCAGCATTTGGACGTAGTGTTGGATCTGATTGCTCACATAGGTGCTAAACTGCTGGCAAATTTTAACAATACCAATTATTGGGGCCCGCCCCTGGGTAAGCTCAAAAGCAAGTAGGGGAGATGAATCCAATGCCCCCCAGCCCTGAAGGAAAGAGCCTCAGAAGTGCTATGGGCTTGGCCTGGAAGGGAGTGGGGGACCCTTCCTGCCCAGGCTCCCTGCTCCAGACCCTCCTACCTGAAGTCCTCAGATGCCAGCACCTCATAGTAGTAGAGGAGTTTGCACTTGGGACCGGGGCTGTGCAGGGCCGTCAGGACGTCCTCCACACCGGGGAGGCTGCAGGCCACATTGCCAGGGGGGCTGTGCATTTGCCACTGGAGCAAGTAGATGCCAGGCCACCGGGTCACATGGGAGCCCTGAAACACAGCAGCCTTGCCTGAGGCTCTGGTCCACGTGGGGACGGATGGGAGCCCCTCACCAAACCAATCCACCTGCAGGGCCTCCCGAAGTCATCCTTGACCCCTGCGCAGTTACCCCCCATCTGTGGGGGCTGAGAGCCTCCCTCTGATCTGGTGGGAGTGGGGGCCTGGGGTCAGGCTCTGGTTGCAGAACAGGTGCAGGTGGTTAAACGCCTGGATTTTGTTGGGCTTCTGTTCTGCTGCCCCAGGAGGGATTTGCAGCGAGCTGGCAGGTTGGTTAGAGTTAGAGGAGGGCCTGGACAGTGAGAACGGAGGGCTCAGTTGTTACAACTTCGGGGGGCTAGGGGTGCTGGTGTGTGAGGTGCAAGACAGCCTGCTGCTCAGGGGCCCTGGGTGAGATCTGCCGTGCTCACCGCAGCCTGTTTGTGCGGGGTGAGTGAGTCAGTGGAGCTGGGGGTCTAAGACTTGCGACCACTGGCCTCCAGCAGCATGTGAGTAGCAGTGGGGGCTCATGATCCAAGACGCATCTGAATTCTGTCCCCAGAATTAGAGCGTTTCAGCTGCGGAGGTCCTGAAACTAACACATCCGAAATCACTGGGAGAGGATGAGGGGTGCCGAGTCCAGGCCTCGTGCCCAGAGGTTCTGAGTGATGGGCCTGGCAGTCTGCGTCTTTGACGAGAGTCCCGGGGGATTCTGAGACTGGGGTCCTGGGGTCCCCAGAGTCCTGGATCTGCCCAGTTCTTTCTCCCTGACTGTCCTACAGGGTCCCCAAGGTCGAGGGCCAGAACCCCGGCACACAGTGAACACTCAATCCTGTACGATGAATGGGTAAATGAACAAAGGAGCTCAAACCTGGATGCTCTCCCCTTCCCGGCAGACAAGAGGGGCTTCGACACGGCTGTAATCCACACCTAGGACCCAGCGTTTGTCCATCAGCTGCCCGCCAGCCCTGGCCCCGGGCTCCTGGGCGCCGCGCTGGGGCATCTGCTTGCTGTGGTACAGGCTGAAGACCACGTCTCCTCTCAGGATGTCAAAGTCCCAGGTGATGACTGACTCCCCGTCCAGAATCTCCACTGCAACCTGCATGGGGGGTGGGGTTCAGGGTCTGCGAGTCCCGTCTGGAATCCCACCCGCGGGAGGGGAGGTTGGATGGGAGGGGGGTCAGCGGCCGTAGGTGCTGTGGAGTGCCCACCTGGGTCTCCAGTCCCCACTGTGACTGTGGGGAGGGTGGGCTGCTGAGGCCCCCAGCCTCCCCTGTCCAAGAACTGCTCTGAGGAGATGCACCTGCCTCTGTCTAAAACGGCTGGCAGGTCCCACCCCGTGGTGGGGTGGGTGACCCACAGCCGACGGCTGGCATGAGAGTACAAAAGGCCTGTCCACCTGTCGTGCTCTGCACAGCCCAGTGCCCCCCTCCGATCAGGCTGGGCGAGACTCGGCTGCACCGCCCCTGTGCTTACCTCTGTCCCCACACCCACCCTGCCCCACCTCTCCTTACAGGTTTCTCCTGAGGGCTCAGCCTCTACAGATCGCTGGCACAAGAACCCTGGCCTCCGGCTTTTGCTTCAGGGGCTCTGGCCTAAGACAGCACCCCAGCCCAGCCCAGCGGGCCCTCCCAGGCCGGGTCCCAGCACCTCATGGGGGGCCCCTCGGAGCACGCTGGCCGACTGGTAGGTGTCTCTCCACTGCCGCAGCTGGTCCGTGTGCTCCTGCTCCTCCTCCATCAGATAGAGGGACTTGGGGACCAGCCCGCCTTCGGGGACATTACACTGGGGGACAAAGACAGAGGTGGCAGGCCTGGATGACCCCCAGAAGGGTGCTCTGTGACCCCTGAAATTGCACTTGTCACAGTGACCCCTTAGCGAGTAGGGTACAGGGCTTCCAGGACCTCATTTGCTCTCCAGAACCACAATGCAGTAGGAGCTATTATTCTTTCCGTTTCACAGAGGAGGAAAATGGAAGCTCTGAGAAGTCAGGCCACTTGCCCAAGATCACACAGCAGGAAGTGGCTGAGCCTGGGCACAAACCCATGTTTATCAGGCCCCCCAGGCTCCTGTCTCTTATGAGCATGCTGGTCTCACAGGCCCATTTGCTAAACATGAATCATGCATGCGTATCTCAACAAGTGGGAAAAATGGGCAAGCTTGGCAGAATTCCTAGGAAATGCCTCTTTTACACTCAGAAATCAGGTAAGCTTGGAGTCTGGTATTCTGTTAGAGAAAGGAGAAGGGCCTGCCTTCCCACAGCCAGATGAGATGAGACCGTCATGACCCGGGGTCACCCCTTCCTGTGTCATCTCACCCCCAGGGGGAGGCAGTAGAAGCGGTCTGCGGCTGCTTCCCCTTGAGGCAGTTGGCCCGTCTTCCCACTCCATGGGGCTGTGGGTTGGGAATAAATCCCTTTGGGTACACCAGCTCCAGGTTCCGGACCACTGGGATGTTTGAGTCACCGGGCGCAAAGTCAGCAGGTAAACTCTGACTGCTGCCTAGCAACCTATTGAATGGGGAATACCAAGGTAAAAACCTTTGACTGGCCTGGTCTCTGGGCTTCCGGAAACTTCCATCTGGATCACTGTGTTCGAAAAAACCAAGGTAAGGCCCCTCCTTTGGAGAAGACTCACCTCTCCTTGGGGCAGCTTTGAAAACAAACCCTGCCCCCCAAAAAGAGAAAGCATGACCTCTCCACATACCAGTACCCACCCACACAATGGAGGGCACCCACTCCAGCCTCCTTGGACCTCTGCAGCCCTACCCCAGCAACTTCTGTCTCCTCCCCGGGCCACAGCCCAGGCCCGCAGCCGCACACTCACCACACACTCTCCCCCGAGGAAGTCGGGGATCACTTCTTTATCCAGGTAGTCCACAAGGCCTCCGGGGCCCTGGTAATTGCTGCCGCTGTAGATGAGAAACTTCTGCCTGGTGTTCTCATTAATGAAGGGGCTGATCTGAAGTGGGGGAGAGGAGACAAGATGGAACAGGGTTTTTGTTTGTTTGTTTGTTTTATTAATTCATATCACAAAGAATTAACCGTCTTATTTTATGGGTTTTTTAAAGTTTTTATTTATTTAAGTAATCTCTACTCCTAGTGTGGGACTCGAACTCATGACCCTGAGATCAAGCGTCACATGCTCTTCTGTTCTTTTTTGTTGTTGTTTTTTTTTAAGATTTTATTTATTTATTTGAGAGAGACAGCAAGAGTGCACGTGCATGACTGGAGGGCAAGACAGAGGGACAAGGAGAAGCAG
>CM053621.1:2906669-2928315 GCA_028646535.1 Procyon lotor | reverse complement strand
AAGAAGTAAAAGGCATCCAGACGGGAGGACAGGAGTCTGTGCCCAGTTCCGGAAATGCCAGGGCAAGAGCCACTGTGGGGTGAGCCCGCATCCATGGCTGACTGTATCCAAGTGGGGTCTGCTCCAAGCGCCTGTCACAGCCCACGTGCCAGGCAATCGGGATCAAAGCAGCTCCAAAAATAGTGCCGGCATCTGAGGACAGCACCTCCTCCCCCATCCCTCGGTGGCTCCTCCCAGCTCGGAAGGGCAGAGCGGGGGAGGGGCAAGAAGAAATGGACCGATGCCCGGTGCCCTTGATGTCACCCCAGGCCCCACAAGGCCAGCCCAGTGTGTCTTCCTGACATATGTTGAGCCTGGTTGCCTCGTACAGACAGAACAGACACAGCGGGGTTGGAATAAGGAGCCCTTGTTCCCCAGCGGAGGGTGCGCGGCGAGCAGGCATTTGCCCACCGAGGACAGAGCCGCAGAGCAGAGTGGGCCATCCTGTGGTGGTGGCCAACCTCGGGGGTGTGAGGTCCAGCTCCACCTCCCCCCAGCAGAGGCAAGTCCTTTCCTCCTCTAAGCCTCTTCCACAGTCTGGACAATGGGTACATACCGAGTTTGCCTCCCAGAGTATGAAACCAGGTTGGCTGATTATGCAGAGCCTGGCTCATTTAAAGCAACCAGAATTTTCATGCTCCAGGCAACAGAACATGGGTTTACAAGAACTGCAGACAGTTCCCTACCAGCCATAATCTGAACACTCCCTTGTCATAGGAGGGAGCCCGAGGGGCCAGCTTGGGCTCACCTCCATGATAGGGAGAGGGATGCTGACATTTTCTGAAAGTATGTGGAGGGAAAAGGGTACATGTTTCAGAATCAACTGGCTCAGTTCATGTCTCTGCTACTTTCTCAGTGAGTGGCCTTGTGAGCCTCTGTTTCCTCATCTGTAAAATGGGGTGCCATCCCCATTTGACACACGAAAGAACTGAAATGCAGAGAGCCTAAGTAATTTACCCAAGGTCACACAGTGAAAACTGGTAGACCTGGATTTGAATCCCAGCATGGCTCAATCCCCATTCCCTCAGGAAGGCTTTGCTCTGCTGGGCAGCTGGGAAACAGCCAGGCATTAAACCCAGGACCGAGGGGTGACGATTTCCCCCTTCTCTACCCTTAGTACTTCAGCTCCTACTCACCCATGGCCGCACCACCCCTGAGTTTCTGCACTCCCTCTACTGATTCTACAGTCTCTCCTGCTTCCCAGATGAAATGACATACTCAGAACAGGCCTGGATGCCCGGAACATGTCCCACACTCCATACTGTGGCCCAGCAGGCCCCGGGCAATCTCTGCCGTCAGCCACCTTCACTCTGCTCCAGCCACGCCAGCCTTGCTTTTTCTAGAATACATTTTTATGGGTTCACCTGTGTGCCAACCCCCATCCCCCCCCCCACCAAAATTCATGTGTCCTACCTAGTTTCTCTGAATGCGACCTTATCTGGAAATAGATCCTTGTAATGGAATTACTTAAGAAGAGGTCATACTGGGGAAGAGGGGGCATCCCGTGGGCCATCCCATGGTGGTGACCTTGGATTAGACCTCTAATCCAATACAGCTAATGTCCTTATATAAAAGGGGAATTTGGTCATTCATACAGGGAAAACACCGTGTGACGATGAAGGCACAGGTCTGGGTGATTCCTCTACAAGCCAAGGAAAGCCAAAGATTACAAGCAACACCAGAAGCTAGTAGATAGGCATGGAATAGATTCTCCCTCAAGCCCTCCGAAGGAACCGATCCCACCAATACCTTGATTTCAGACTTCTAGGCTTCAGACTGTGAGGTAAAAATTTCTGCTGTTTAAGCCACCCAGTCTGTGGTATTTTTAAATGTCAGCCCCAGGACACTCATGTACCTACCATCAGTTCCCACCACAGGACCTTTGCATGAGCTGTTCTCTCTTCTTGGGCCACTAATCAATTTACTTGACAGTGAAAGAGGAGGGAAGCCTGAGTAACTGAGGCTTCCGGAGGGTTAAGAGACATGGGTCAGGGGCTAAGGAGATGCTCTGGCTTCAGGGATTCATTTGTACCTGGTCCCTCTTCCTGGGACATCTTCCCCCACCTTCTCCCCTGCAAGGCCTCCTCCTTCCCTATTCTGTCCTTTTAGCCTATTCATTTCCCCAATACCATTTATCACACCCTTGAGCCATATGTGGCGTGCCAAAGGCCTGGGCTGCCTGCTTTTCCACGGCATTAACCTCATACGTGTCTGTCTCAGTTTTTGGCACACAATAGGGCTGATAAATGCCCACGAGCAAAGAAAAAAATAATTTAAACTTGTTGATGATCCAAAAAGCCCCGAGAAAGGTGTCCCAGGAGGGGAACAACGGGCCGTGGAGCCTGAGAATCCAACAGGGGCTGACTTCCTGTTATAATAAACCTCTAGTTAGAAGAGCCCCATCTGGAGCCGCCAGATAACGGTGGAGGGTGGAGGGCTGCTCAGCAGCAGAGGCTGCTTGGGCCCAGCTTTCCCTGACCCTGATAGGGAAGGTGCTGCCTTTCTCAAGCAGGAACGATGGGACTAGGCCAGGCATTAGGGTGGGGAGCAGTCAGAGCTCAGGTCCCAGCTGGAAGGCAGGGGCCGCTAAATAGAGAGTCCCTTCCAGTGCCGTACCTTCTGCAGGAGAGTCCCCGGGGTTGTGAGGACCAGTGTCAGGCACTGTTGCTTCTGACATTTACAGGGCACCAACCGCATCGCCAACCGCCCCAAGAGGAAAACTAGCATTTCCCCATTTTACAGATAAGCAAGTTGAGGCTTGGGAAGGCGTCACACAGTCAGTAAGAGGTGGGGCTGGAGCACAGGCCGGCCTGACCCCGACCGCAGCCCTGAACCACCCTGTCCTGTCTCTCAGGCAACTTTGGCTACATCCCAAGGGTCAAGAGTTTGGAAACGCTGAGTCCTGCTGGCCTAAAACCTGTGAGTCAGGGGCATCTTTGGTTTTGGCAAATCACAGGGTCTTACAGGACCAGGCAGTCCACAGGATCCTCCCCTGAGGCTCCTGTCCCCACTAATCACGCCTGAGCTTCCCTGTGCTGAACATGGTTTGCCCCCCACCCCCCTAGGAACACAGGGTAGCAGAAGGATTCGGTTACAGCCCTTCTGCCAGGTGGCTAGAGAGGGACACCCAAGCCTCCTCACTCAGAAAGGAAGCTGGTCCGAGGCCCAGAACCCGCCCATGCAGGGCCGCAGCTGGGGTAGGCAGAGACCAGTGGAAACTTCCGTTGACTGCCTCCCATGGGCCTCCATCCTGTAAAACTCCACAACGACACACTTAGCATGTGGAGATGGGCAGGTGGACTCCTAGCCAGACCCGCCTGCCTCCACCGGGTAACCTTGAGCATGTCCCCTTGTCTCCCTTCAGGATCATCTGTGAAGTGGAGTGATTCACTCCCAGTGAGCACCTGGTTGTACCCGTTTCCTTCATTTGTGCGTCACGACTGCTGACAAGAAGTCGTCGGCCCCCGGCAGGGAGTTTTTCCCCCTCCCACCAAATCTCTGGGGCTTGTCAAAAATGACACAGCCAACACTCGGTAGGCACTTACATGATGAATGAGTGAATGACAGCATTCCATACCCATGAAGGGCACGGACGCTGGGGCTTGGGTCCAAATCTCTGCTCCGCTTCTTACCAGCTGTGTGGCCTTCAACGAGTCCTCGAGCTCTCAGTTCCTCAAGGTACTCATTTGTTAAGAGGAGAATAAGAAAAGTAGCTACCTTGCTGAGCTGTGGGATGTGTGGGGCGGGAATCAAGGAGTCCGTTTTTGTAAAGTGCTGAGAACAGTGCCTGGCACACGGCTCGATCTACATAAGCATTTGTTAAATAAATTTAAATTTTAAAAAAGAGTTAGATGCTATAAAGTACAGAAAAGCTATTTCTGCTAATCACTTGACAGCTGCTGCCTCCTCCCCCCATCCCTCCTTCCTTCCTGCTCTTCCTCATGCAAATAAAAAAAAAAAAAAAGCTGGAAGCTTCTTACCCCGAACCTTCCACCAAGAGTATGGAAAGAAGATCCAAGCGGCACTGACGTACTCTGGCCTAGTACTTTGCCTTCCCTTTCCACGCTGTGGGCTGGACTCAGGGCACTGAGCACCGTGTGACCTCGCGCAAGGCACACACCTCCCGTCACACTCCTCAGGAGCCTTCCCCACCCGCCTCCTGCAAGCCTGGGAGGCCCCATACAGATGAGTATCAATCCTCTCAGCTCCCTCAGCTTCTTGTAAAACCCAGATCGAATCCTCCTACCAGAAAACGCACCCTTTTAAAGAAAGATTTTACTTATGTATGTGAGTGAGAGAGCGAGAGAGCACAAGCAGGGGGAGCGGCCGAGGGAGAAGCAGGCTTCCCTGCTAAGCAGGGCGCCCGATGCGGGACTGGTCTCAGGCCCCTGGGATCATAAACTGAGCCAAAGGCAGACACTTAACCGACTGACCAACCCAGGCGTCCCTAAAATGCCCCTAAAAAGTGTTCAATTCAGTGGGTTTTAGCACAAAGTTATGCATCCAACACCATCTAATTCCGGAACGTGTCATCACCTCTGGAATGATGACATCATCACACATCATCAACACTCCCTACCTGTTACAGTCAACCTCAAGTGCCCCCACCCCGCCCTAGGCAACCACTGTCAATCTCTGTGTATTTGCTTTTTCTGGACGTTCTATGGAGTGGAATCATCATACAGTATGTGACCATTTGTGTCCGGCTTCTTTCACTCAGCACCGTGTTTTCAAAGCTCACCCACATTGTGACAGGTGTCAGTGCCTCATTCCTTTCCGTGGTTGAAGCATATTCCACCGTGGGGACCCCCTCCCCCACAACTTTGGCCAAGTTGCTTAGCTAGAGGTTGGGGGATGACATCAGTCATCTGACGGCAGCAGGGTCACCAGCTGATGAAGGCCAGCGAGCCTGGTAGAGGCAGGACAACACACCACTGGAGCCTCCTGACGGCTGCATGCAATCTATAAACACGGGTGTGTCCGGAGGGTCCCGAGCCGGACAACCTGCTGCTCTTCTGGTCAAAGCCAGCTCGGGAGAAACGGAAGACAGAGATGAAGGGGCAAAAGGACCCTGTAGCTAGGGCACCGGGTACTTGGCGGGTGGGGGCAAGGCTCGGGTGTGAGTGGCAGGGCAGAAGCAAGGCACGGGGTTTAGACACTGCCTTTGCCACTTGCCAGCTGGGTGACCTTGACTTAACCTCTTTGAGACTCAGTTCCCTCAAAAAAAAAATCTGGGCGCCCGGGTGGCTCAGTGGGTTAAAGCCTCTGCCTTCGGCTCAGGTCATGATCTCAGGGTCCTGGGATTGAGCCCCACATCGGGCTCTCTGCTCTGCAGGGAACCTGCTTCCCCCTCTCTCTCTGCCTCCCTCTTTGCCTACTTATGATCTCTCTCTCTGTCAAATAAATAAAAATCTTTAAAAAATGTTTTAAAAAATGAGACACACAGGGAAAGAAGGTAATGAGATCATGAGCATGATAGTGATACCTGCTTCACAGGGACTACGGTAAAGATGAAAGGTAGATAATACGTTTAAGGCCCCAAGCACAGTGCCAGACACGATGTCATAGACTTTTTTAAATGGACGAGAGGAAACCGACAGGGACTGGGACAGATATTTGTACAGAATCAGGCACAGTAGCCAAACGGTAGAAACATCCCAAGTGTCCTTGGGATAAACGAGAGAGAGGTGGTCCATCCGCACAGTGGAATACAATCCAGCCATAAAAAGGAAGGCAGCATGGACACCTGCCATAATACGGCGGAACCTCAAAAACGTCACCCTCAGTGAAAGAACCCTGGCGCCAAAGTACACATATGGCGTGGTTCCGCTTGTGTGAGGTCCCTGGGGTCGTCAGATTCCCTGGCAGAGAGTAGAAGGGTGGACACCAGGGGCTGGGAGGGGCAGGAGGGACAGGGAGCTGGTGTTTAATGGGGGCAGAAGGTCAGTTTGGGAAGATGACAGATCCATCAGTTTGGGACGGATGGTGGTTAAGGGCTGCGCCACACTGTGAAAGTGCTTCATGCTGAACGGAACTGTACACCTAAAAATGGTTAAAATGGGAAATTTTGCATTATGTATATTTTACCATAATTTCTTGGGGGAAAAAAAAAAGAGTAAGCCATCTTCTGGGTGGTTTATAGCCCTGCCAGGAACATTAACTGTGATGTGGAGCAGAATACCATGTCTGTGTGTTTGTTTTTCGTCAAGACCTCTGTCTCTATGTCTGTTTTCTCCGCCCCTGGATTCCCCGGTGCCCTTGTACAACACCGGGGATGCTCTAGACGCTCGGCCAGTACTTGCCACAGGAGGAAAGGAAGGAAGGAAGGGAGGCTGGGTGGGGAGGAGCAGGAAGTTGGAACCATTGACGTGGATCTACCTTGAAGGGCAGGTGGAACAGCAGAGGACCCTCATCTCGCCGCGGGCGGGCTCTGTCTGCACCTGGCAGGGCCAAGCGGGTAGCTTGTGCCCGTTTATGGCTGTTTATGCTCCACCTGCACGGAGCTGAGTCCTTGCTGGTGCCCGCCGCACAGGTGAATAAATCCCCAAGTAGTTCCTGTCTGTGGTCATGAGAGCCGTGCAACTGGCACTCTTGGCCAGTGAATCAGCCCCAAACAAGGTGCCAGGGAAGACTTCTGCCTGCTTTTCAGTTTCCCGGGCCTGAGGCTGGAGCATAGGGTTGGGGTGGGGGTGGGGGCTGTTAGTGGGGACTATGTATTATTTGGTCCTATTCTATCCCTTCTTTGCACGAGTCGGATTTGGATGTCCCTCTGCCCCAGCCAGGACTGTGTCTCTGCCTTGGGAGGTCACGCCATCAGAACGCCTGGCCTCTCCAGCACTAGGGGGGTGGGGGGGGTGTGTGGAACGCACAGCCTGGCCGCCCCACCCGGCAACTGCACAAAAAACCTGCTGTGGATTCTCACCCACGCATGGGGAGCAGGGTGGAGGAAACTCTCCTCCTCTGAATACACTCTGTGCCCACAAACTTCTAGGATCAGCTGGTGCCCTTGATGGTTCAGGGAAGGGACTGGGAGGCAGAGAGGCCAGCCTGGAGCATCTTGACATTTAGCAGCATGTCAGGATCTCGATGGGAGGGAAACACTATTTTAGACTTTTCAAGTGTCTCAGGAATGTGCCCAGCCTCTGTCACCTCTGCTCGGTTCTCCTGGCCTCTGGGATGGAAAACCCCCTCCAATCCACTTAAACCCTAAATCTGATCATGTCACTCATGCTTAAAGCCTTCCAAAGCTCCCAAGGTCCTTGAACAGATAAATTGACTGTGCCAATCGCTTTCTAACTCACACTGGAGCCCAAAGGAGCCACATTTATTTCCTCAGAGAGAAGGTCTCCTTCTCTGCACACAGTGGACCCTCCTGCCCTTGGCAAAGCTCAGCCTGAAGGACCTAAAAGATCTTTAGCTGGTGATTAATGGGCCCTTCCCCATGTTCCTATAATACATAGTGTATTCCCTATTAGGAACCATTCACATGGCATTTGCCTGGTTTCTCTCTCTCTCTCTCTCTCTCCCTTTCTCTTTAGAAATGCACATACAGAGACCCCACTGCAAGCTCCATGAGGGCAGGAAGGGATGGTGTCAGGAGAACCAGGACAAGATGGACAAAATTCCCACCTTCCTGAAGCTTACTTTAATGAGAAAGGCCCAAATAAACAAGCAAGGAAGCAAACGAACAGAATCATGATGCATTTCAAAAAGTGCTAGGAATCCACTCTCGTGCTGCCTAGCACACAGTGAAATGCAATAAATATTTGTAGGATGCACACACGAACACGTGTGTGAATTAACATCTGCATAAACTAATGAGTGAGGGACCTAAAATTTGAATCTGAAATCCTAAGATCACTTTGCTGGGCAGGGGATCGCCTCTGTTCTCCCAGCCCAAATCAGAACGCGTCAGGTCCCTGTAAGCAATCCAGGATGGAAAATGTCGCTTCCCTTAATCTGTTAGTAACAGGATCAGATGATGGACTCCAGGGAACTAATTTAAACTCATTTAAATAAGGCCCCTGCTGCTTTATTAAAACTAGGTCCACAACAACGGGTCCTGAGCTGTAAGGATTTACCTCTAGATCTCTAGATGCTGCTCCTCATTAATAACCCATTTGCTAAATTACAAGCTGTTTATCAATACAAAAGGGCAGGTCCTTAAATATTTTAACACTTAGTTGCTGACGACACCTCCCCCCCGCCCCCGGGACAAGACGCGGCCGGGTCATTCCTGGGGCTGCTGTGGCCGCGGGTGCACAGGTGTTTACAGAACATTAGCGCCAGCATCTGGAATGTCTGGCTGTGAGCACAGGCTGGATCTTGGGCGTCAGGCCTCCAGATTCCTGTTGTTCTTTTTTTTTTTTTTAATATTTTATTTATTTATTTGACAGAGAGGGAGAGATCACAAGGAGGCAGAGAAGCAGGCAGAGAGAGAGGAGAAAGCAGGCTCCCCGCCAAGCAGAGAGCCCGATGCGGGGCTCGATCCCAGGACCCTGAGATCATGACCTGAGCCGAAGGCAGAGGCTTTAACCCACTGAGCCATCCAGGTGCCCCCAGATTCCTGTTGTTCTAAGCCACCTATGAAAGTTCCTGCTTCTGAGTGGGCCTCAAGGGCTGGGCACAGAGAGGGTTTGGTAGGTAACCGCTGCAAGGCTGTGTTAGCATCCGCTGCCCACCCCCCCCTCGGGAGGCCAGGATCTGTGGGTTCCGGATGTGCTCCCCTGCGTGGGGTCCTGATGGAGTGCAGGCACTGGGGACACAGTCCTGGTGGTAATGATCCCAGCCAGACCACTCACTGGGCTCAGATGCCACCCCAATGAGTTGAGACCCTCAGCTCTGAGAAACGGCAGAGTTCATGATTGAGAATATAAATTTTGGGGCTGCGTGGGTGGCTCATTCGTTAAGCATCTACCTTCGGCTCAGATCATGATCTCAGGGTCCTGGGATGGAGCCCTGCATCGGGCTTCCTGCTCGGCAGGAAGCCTGCTTCTCCCTCTCCCACTGCCCCCTGCTTGTGTTCCTTCTCTCGCTGTGTCTCTCTCAGTCAAATAAATAAATAAGATCATAAAAAAAAAGAAGAAAAAGAGAATGAAATTTTGGAGCTGAACTGTCTGCAGTTAAATCCCCACCTGCCTCATGTTTGCTGTGTGGCCTTGGGTAATCCACTCATCCTTCCCATGCCTCAATTTCCTCCTCTGGTAGAACAATGCTACCCACAGAACCCATCTCTTGGGGTGCTTAGGAGAAGTACACGACTTAATATTTCAATGGGCTCAGAACAGTGCCCGGGACCCCATGAGCACTGTGAACATGTTTCTTAAATAACATTTAAAATATAATTTGCCTATGGGGAGTCTGGGTGGCTCAGTGGGTTAAAGCCTCTGCCTTCGGCTCAGGTCATGATCTCAGGGTCCTGGGATTGAGCCCCACATCGAGCTCTCTGCTCAGCAGGGAGCCTGCTTCCCTCTCTCTCTGCCTGCCTCTCTGCCTACTTGTGATCTCTCTCTCTCTCTCTTTGTCAAATAAACAAATAAAATCTTAAAAAAAAAATTTAAAATAGAGATTGCCTAAACCCGCAGATGATCACGACCATTCGTGGCAGGGATTTCTTTGGAAGGAATAACGTCTACACAAAAACTTGGGCCTCAGTGTTGATAGAGTGTTATTCATTAATAGCCCAACATTGGAAAGAATCTACCCACTGATGAGTGGAAAACAAATGTGGTCTATCCAGGCAGCGGAATATGACTCAGCCATAAAAAGGAGTGAAGGGCTGACATGCTACAACCTGGATGAACCCTGAAAACATGACGCCAAATGAGAGCAGCCCGTCACCAAGGGCCACACGTTCTATGATTCCACGTACACGAAGTGTCCAACATAGGCAAGTGCACAGAGACAGAACGTAAACTACCGGTTGTCAGGGTTGGGGGTGTGGGGATTGGAGGGGACTGCAAATGGGCACGGGGTTCCTTTTGGGGACGATGAAAATGTTCTAAAACTGAGCGTGGTGATGGGCACACAACACGATGAAGACTAAAAACCACTGGCTTGTACCTTTTAATTGGTATGTGAGTTAGAGTTCAATAAAGCTGTTAGAACAATAAATGATAACAATAAACCTAAATAATATTTCACCAGCAGGAACAATGTGCCGGGCCTGGTCCGGGCACCCCTGTCCCTTCATTCAATCCTCACTTCCACTCTTGGTGGAGCAGGAGGCTTTATTATCCCCCATTTTCCAGCTGAGAAACTGGCTCAGGGACCCAGCTGATAATCTGGCTCTTCACCACCATCCATTTGGGAGGAGATCTCAGATACCCCAGAATCCATTCACAACAGGCTGTGGCTGACCAGAAAGAGCCCTTCAATGTTCAAGGGACCACTGTCCGGAGTCCAAAACATGGCCTTTGTGTTCTAAACACAAAGACCCCACCATCACCTTCTGGGACCCCACCTACAAAGGGACCAAAGACCTTCTCCAACCTTGGATACACAGCTACCTCCATTGTCTTAATTGTTTCCCTCTGTTTACCAAGATAATACGAGCTCACTCTTTTGCACCAAATAATACAGACTACAACCACAAAAGAGGAAGGCAAAGGTCCTTGGAATCCTGCCCTTCAAAAACAGAATTCACATCAAGGAATTTGGCCCAAAGAGAGAGACACCCATTCACTGGATTAAATTTTTTAAATGTAAAGAGGAAAAAAATTCTTTTTTGTTATTTTTTAAGCTCAGTCTAGGAATGTTGGCTATTCCAACACAGTGCTATTTTATAACCAATTCCTTGAGCCCAGTTTTAATCATTTGTGTTTGTTGCTGGTGGACTCCTGAAGTAAGGAATGCTTCAATTCTCAAGTCAGTTTTGTTAAACAGGAAAACCAAAGGCCAGTTCATCTGGTCACTTGGATGCACCGAGAATGGCTGAGTCCATCTGAAACTTGCCCGGCATCTGACCCAAACTGAGGGCAAGTGTTTAGCTGAGAAACAAAGACGGACATTAAGTGCAGAAAAACCCTTTTGTGCCCACACAACATGCAAGTTATGTTGAGTTATGCAGCTATTTTGGGGACAATGATGTTTTGTAAACAGTCGGCAAAGTGGCTTTGCAGAGGTTTGGGGCCCTTTCACCAAGAAGGATTGTACGGAAGATGAGGAAACATGAGCAAGCTTGTCCCTTTGAGAAATACAAATAAATTAATGCAGATACAGATAGTAAGTATCTGAAAACCTTTGTTTCCGTCCCCACAAGCCTCTATGCATGAACACCCAGGGACTGTTAACAGCTAGAGCAGTAAAGTGAGTCCTGCCTTCGTTTATCAAACAGGAAGCTTACAAAATATGCTTAACCTACTCCAGCAAAGTCAGCGTGAATACTTTACTAGTCTTACTAATGCAGACTTCTGTGCTACTTTACCAGCATATTTTATTTTAAAGTGCAATAATTGTAAATATTTGGGGGAATTCTAAATATGCCAAATTGAATTTACATTTATTAAGCTCAGGCAATAATAAAACAGTGTTGGTTTTCCACTTCACAGTTATTTGTCTCAGTTTCATGGTGGAGAACCACAGGTTCCTGGATTGTTCCAGAAGGGCGGGGACGGTATCTCTCTTATTTTAAATGAATGAACGAATGAGTCCTAGGGTCTTGGGATACGTGAGCTGTCTGGAGCCTTAGACAGAAGACAAGTATTTATATTTGTTATTATAAACAAGCTGTCTGGAGCCTTAGACAGAAGACAAGTATTTATATTTAGCTGCCAATTATTGTCTATTTGGTATGGACCAAGCTCCTTGCGGAGCACCTGCCTCCCACCCCCCATTTCCGCTACGTTATAATATATATTTTTATAACCTAAATATATATATATTTTATATATATATATATATATATATATATATATATACCTATATATATATATATAAAACCTTGAATCTTCATGACAGCCCTATGAACTGCATATAACCATCCCCATTTCACAAATGAAGAAACTAAGGTTCAGAGAAATTCAGTGCCTTTCCAACAGCACACAGCCAGAGCACAGCAGACCTGTAGCAAGGACCTAGCGCTTTGGACACTTCATCATCCCCTGGTGTCCCACCCCCATTACCAATCAGGAAAAGTCACACAGCCACACGCAGCAGCAACTGCAACAGTAACAGTATTTAGTCTGTCCCAGACCTTGCATTGGGAGCTTTACATATATCGACTCTTTTAATCCACGGCACAAAGCCAGGATTTGGAAACCACATACTCCTCATCTAGAGATGGGGAATGGAGGCTCAGAGAGGTTAAGTAACTTGCCCAAGGCCACCCAGCTGGTCAATAAAATAGAGCACCAGGCCTGCCCCTGCTTTTTGCATTGGAGTCATCTGCATGTAATAGCACAAAATGTATGAATGACTCCAGATGCTCTAAAATCCATTACGTAGGGGCACTTGGGTGGCTCAGTGGGTTAAAGCCTCTGCCTTAGGCTCGGGTCATGATCTCAGGGTCCTGGGATTGAGCCCCACATCGGGCTCTCTGCTCAGTGGGGAGCCTGCTTCCCCCCCCTCTCTGCCTGCTTGTGATCTCTCTGTCAAATAAATAAATAAAATCTTTGAAATAAATAAATAAAAGCCATTATGTGATTATAAACACATATAGAGGTAGGTTTGTAGAATGAGATCAGGCAGGACACACACCCACAGAGGTACTGATTGATATGAAATTCCTTGAATCAAAGGTTGAAGTTAAGCAGCCAGGCTGGGATGGGGAGTACGCAGGTGGATGCCAGTGTTTCTTGCATTTTCAATACAATCATTTGTAACACTGTGTGGTGCAGTAGCTGGGACAACCACATTTAGTGAGTGCCTACCGTGTGCCAGGCACCGGGTCAGAGGCATTACACATTTCTCATTCACTCCTGACACAACCCCATAGCATTGCCCCCTTTTCCCCAAGGAATTGGACTTCTGAGAGGTGGAGGGATGGTCCCAAGAAGGAAAGCTACATTGGCCTGTTTACAGCACCAGCCCCATGGTGCAAGGACCATTGATTCAGGAGGCCAAGAGCTTGGGAGCCAATGCCAGTCCCTCAACTGACTGGCTGCCTAACTTACAGAGAGTCAGTCTGAAGCCACCCTGAAAATGACCGCCCTTGCTATTTGCTCGCACCCCCTCAGCTTCCTTGAGGGAAAGGAAAAGAGGTGTGCTGACCCTGGCGGGGGGGGGGGATGTTTCGGTAAAAATCATGGCTCCGGAGCACCCCCTGCATGGGTCTGATCCCTGGTTCTACCTCTTCATGGCTCCGGAGCACCCCCTGCATGGGTCTGATCCCTGGTTCTACCCTGGCCACCCCTTCACCTGTCCAAACCTACAGTTTATTGAAGGTAAAATGAGAATAATGAGACAATATATGTAAAGACTTGGCTCTGTAAACCCTCAGTGAATGGCTGCTCCCATCTTCATCATTAGGATATTTACTATTATTATTATTATTAGCATTACACAAAATGACAGCAGTGGCTTGCCCCATGATATCCTTGTTTTCCATCAGAGGACCCTGAGATGGGAGAACAGGTCTGCTTCATTGAGGAGAAAAAGGAAGATCTTGTGATTTGGTCAGTGGGCAAGGATTCCAGAGGCTGTGGTGAAGGTTGGGGTGGCCGGGTGAGGGGTCCCTAGTGAGAAGCTCGACCCACCAGGTCAGAGGAGCCCCTCAATAATTCCTTCTCATTTGGGGGCTTGAGGGGCTCCCTCTCATTCTTGCATAACTGACCTCCTGTGTCCCTCTAACCATCACACAAGGGGCTGGAGAATCAAGGGTCACTCACCGCCATGACCAGCTCAAATGGGTACTTGTAGATGCGGACAGGAGACTGGTACTTCTGCACCATGTTCTCGTAGAATCGCCAACAGAAGCCACCCAGGTAGGAGTGAGCACAGACCCTGAGTGACAGGAGACTGGTAAGATAGCAGCTCCCTCCACCTGAAGCAAGGAACCTGCCCACCCCTTCCCAAGCAAGGGGCAAGCCCAGCCCCCTCAGGCTCCGCCCACACATTTCCCCAGCCCTCACCAGCAAGCGGGCTGATGTGATCACCAAATTACTCTGAGCCAGGCCCCAAACACCTGCCCTGTCCATTACCCACTGCTCCAGATCACACTCATCCCTGGAAGAGCAGTCAGTACCCAAACTTTCCTCTGTCCCCACCCCTTCACACTGAGGCCTTCGGCAGCACCCCTCACCGCCACTCACATGGAAACATACGTTTGCAACTCTTATATTCCCACAATTCATCACCCACCCACGCACCTCACAGCAGACGTCCTGACCCTATAGATCCCCAAGTACCATTGCACATGCCCTCCCATTTTTCTCCGAGATACCCGGACATACCCACACAGTCTTCACTAAATTTCACATGTGCTGTCTCTTCCACACACACACGGACACACACATGCACGACCCACCTCCCACGCGGGACTGCTCTTGCACACACATGCAACTTCACACACACATTCAGCTCCCTGGAGCTCACATTTACCCAACTCCACGCATGCACACAATTCCCCTGGTGCGCACAAACGTCCACACGCTAGCACATACACCAGTATGCACATGCACACACACACACGTATGCACTCGCAGGCCCCCACAGCCACGCTCACCCTGGCCTTCGGAGTCTCCGGGGACGTAGCCCCGGAGGCAGTACGGAGCTGAGTCCGCCGGGGCCCCCAGAGGACGCCTGGCCCGGAGCGCAGCGTCTGGGGCGAGGCCCGACCGCGGCCGCCCGGCCTGGGGCGTCCTGCCTTGCGCTTCCTGGGACCCGGCCAGCCAGGGAGGGGCCTGTAGGGCGGGAGCGAGACCTGCCTGGCAGGAGTGCTCCAGGACCTGGGACAGCGGAGAATCCGGCCTGGCCCCGCCCCAGGCATAGCCCCGCCCACGTCGCCCCGCTGCGGCCCCGCCCAGATTTCCCGGGCCTTTGACTGGTCCTGTCCTAGCCGCGCCTCAGTCTTAGCCCCGCCCTTCGCCTATTTATACCCTGTTTGACTACGCCCCGGCCCGGCCCTTTCTTCAGATTAGCCACGCCTCGAGTATGCCCCGCCCCTACACTGGTCCCTCCCCGACCAGCCTCGAAAACGGCCCAGCCCCGGGAAGACCCCGCCCCAAGGCTCCACCCCCAATCTAGCTCTGCAACCCCCACGCGGACCTTTGCCCCGCCCAGCCCCTTCCCTCCTGGTAAGGTTTATTTTCTTACTCGGATTGTCAGGGTCGCCTCGTCTCTGAGCCCCGCTTCTCTCTTGGGCTGCTCCTTGAGCTCCACTGGCTCTGACCCAAGCCCCGCCCATATATCATTCACTCTGCGTAGGTTTACAGAGCACCTATTAATGTCAGGTCCTTCCAAGTGCTGGAGAGTCATTAAGTGAACAAAACACAAAATCCTTACCCTCCTGGAGCTTACATTCCTGGGGGACCAAACATTAAATAAATAAGGCAAATATATAGTATGTGAGAGGGTGAAATATACCAAGGAGAAAAAAATAAGCAGGGAAAGGGTTCAAGAAGTGAACGAAACGAGGGTACAATTTAAAACAGGATGGACTGGGGTCTCCCTGGGATGGTGACATTTGGCCATCATCTCCTTTTAGCGCATACCAAACCCGTCTAGCCCTCTCAAGATCCCTACGGAACAAGCCTCCCTTCCAAAGCCCTCCCTTCCCCCTCCCCATCCATTCGGCCTGGAAGAGCCACAAGCTGGCTCTGGGCTCCCTTGTCATCCTGAAATGTATTAATTCATTGGACATTTACTGAGCACCTACTATGTGCCAGCACTGGGTGACTTCATCCATTCACAAAGGGGAATCAGACAGTCGCGCACGCCCTCGCGTGGCCCACAGTCTTGGACAGGGAAAGCAATAGATACCCTTACAAATACATAGGACTTTGCATCCTATGATAACCAGCCCTTGTTCGTTTCCTTTCTAGAATGTTTTACACTCTGTAATCATTTATTCATTCATTTCATTTATTTGTGCGTCATTGACTGTCCCAGGAGACTGTGAGCTCCGTGAAGCAGGGGCCATATCTGCCTTATTCATCTGTCCCCAGGTCCTCAGGACCTTACTGGGTGCCGGGCACACAGTAGGTGCTCTGCACATTCTTTCAATTAGTCACCAAGGACGGAAATGGAGCGCAAGGTCGTCATCTCTGCCACAAGGTGGCAGCAAACGACAGTACACGACTCCAGGGTCCACGCAGCAAGGGGAATTGTTGCAGGAGATGGGTCCAGAGGCTCAGCAAGGAAACTGGCCTGCTTGACCTAGGCGTCACTGCCGGGGGAGTAGTGAGCAGTAACACTTAGCTGCTGTTACAGCACGGGGTTCAATAGACTTTAAGTAATCGCAAAGCGGAATGTCTACACCTAGAAAGATGGGGCGGAACAGTCTGTCCCAAACTCTGCAGGTCCTCAGACTCCTTTCAGTAGAGTGCAGGCTAAAATGCAGATTCCCGGGCACCGCTCAGAGGAGGCTAGGAATCTGCCCGTTTAACAACTTCCCCAAGTGATTCTTCTAAGTGGACAGGTCTGGAGGTGCTGGCTGGCAGATCGTGGGGGTCCTTCCACGCGCTCGAGGATCCTGGAGTGCTCAGACTGAACGTCGGTCCTGAGGGGGAGGTGGTGCGCTCACAAGCGGGGGAGGTCCGCTCGCCAGAGCTCCTCCCCGATGTGGGCGTGCTTCCACCCCAATTCACTCCCTTCGGTTCTGGCAGAATCTTGGCTACCCACCCACACACGTGTCTCCTCTGCCACAGAAGGTGACAGCTTGGGGGAGCAGGAGCGGGCGTGGGAGATGCAGGGAGCAGGCCGGGAAGAGTCCCAGGAGCAGAGGAGAGGCCCTGAGACTTCGGGGGAGGTCTCAGGTTTCCTCGCTACCCTCAGCGCCTCCCCCGCCCCCAACGGGTGAGGATGGGACTCTGGCCCGGGGGCTGGGGGGTGGGGGTGGTGGCGGGGAGGGGGCGGGAGTGACAGCCAAGCGGGTTCGGAAAGCTCAAAGTGGAAAATGTGGCCTAAAGGGAAGTGAGAATCTAACTCCCTCCTCCTCCAGCTCAAGGGAAACGAATTAATAATAGCATTGCGCACCATGTGTTACCTATTATGAGCTCTGTTCCATTACTAATTATTCTACCATCTATTGAGCACTTATTTGGCCGGTGCTGTTCCAGGCACTGTTCTAAGGCCTTGTAAACATTTAATCCTCAGAAACAACCCCTGCAGTGATGGGAATGTTTTGGAACTCCATAGAGGTGGTGGTTGCCCAACATTATGAATGCACTCAATGCCACTGAATTGTACACATCAAAATGGTTCATGTTAAAACAGTTAGTGGTTATGTTACATGATTATCTTCTAAAATTTTTTTAGAAAGAACTTTTTTTTTTAAAGATTTTATTTATTTGACAGAGAGAAACACAGCATGAGAGGGAACGCGAGCAGAGGGAATGGTAGTGGGAGAAGCAGGCTTCCCGCCGAGCAGGAAGCCTGATTCGGGGCTCGATCCCAGGACCCTGGGATCATGACCTGAGCCTAAGGCAGACGCTTAACGACTGAGCCACCCAGAGGCCCCTTGATCTTCATTTTAAAGATAAGGAAATTATGGCACAGAGAGATTGAGTAACTTGCCTGGAGTCACACAGCTACTAAGGAACTCAAACCCAGGATTCTAGTTCTCCATTGCCTTCTTCTACCTGGGACTGTAGCTGAATGACCCAGGAGATATGATTTTCCAGCCTGGACTGTAAAGCATCTTGTTCTGGGCTAAGGAGGTACTGGAAAGATGGGCTGATTCCATGGGATCTCTGGGGGGTGAGAGGTCAGTCCCAGGGGCAGGCCCTTCAGCCTCTATCTGCTGCTTCCTGCTTGCCCTGCGAGAATAACCAAGCCAAAGCTGCCTTGTGGCGAAGTAATTTTTGAAGCCTCCCGAAACCACCCCACATCTCTGAATGTCTCCCCCACCGAGGGGCCCCTGCCACAGCAAATTCAACCATTAGTAATGCATTTATTTGAGTAAAAATACTGGGCCCAAATGCAGATATCCTCAGACTGAGTCTGTCCTGCAGGGAAATGTCCTCAGTTGGATAGCTCTGATGGGGTGAGGAGGGGATTGAGATGGAGGGGGAGGTGGTGCGCTCACAAGCGGGGGAGGAGGTCCAAAGTCCAGACCCTTGAGGGGACACAAGTGGCCCTTGATGTGGGCCCTGGAATGCATGAGCCCCCGGGATGGTGCTGAAGCTGGAGAGGATGGGGCACTTTTTAAAATCCCAGTTAATATACATAAAAGTTACCATCTTGGCCATTTTTAAGTGTACAATTCAGTGGTTTTTAGTACATTCGCAAGACTGTGCAACTACCCACCACTGTCTAGTCCCAGAACATTTTCACCACCCCCAAAAGGAAACCTGTATCCATCAAGCAGTCCCTCCTCTTTTTTCCCTCCCAGTCTGATTTCTACCCCACATCTCATCTGTCCCAGGACTGCCTCTAAATTCCTCTCCCTTCTCAGAGTGGAGCTCAGGAACCTCCTGGATTTGGGAATCTTGAGGGCCATAGGTGTCCTTGGCAGGGTGGCCATGTACAGGTGTGCAGGTTGTAACATGCACAACTCTATGCAGGGATCCCTGTCACTGGGCAGCTTTGGTGGAACAAGAGGCTGAGCCTGGAGGGACCTGATCCAGGAGGCTGGACAGCCAGGCACTGCACACCCAGACTCCCAGTGCACCCCCAGGTCTAGTCACTTCTACACAAGCTTTGGGACTCCACCAGGAGCTTCAGGTGGGGTCAAGGTCCAAAGGTGAGTAAAGGGCTGCCTGAGTCCCAGGAGCTCTCAGTGAGGAGGGAAGAGAGAGGGAACAAAGGTAGGGTGCACGGGGAGTCAGTGTGGCACTTGGGAGGGGGCTGGGTGGCAGCGTGGTGAGCCGTCGGTGCTGGAGTCAGGTCAGCTTGGGTATGAATTCTAGCCCTGCCACCTTGTAGTGTTCCTGAAGCATATATGGCCAGAGTGTCCCCTCCTTTAAAGTGGGGATAACATGGACATTGTCCAGCCTTAAAAAAGAAGAGGATTCTGCCGCATGCTGCAACATGGATGAATCCTGAAGACATTGCACTCGGTGAAGGAAGCCAGTCACAAAAGGACAGATACTGTTTGATTCTAAGTCTATGAAGGACCTAGAGTGGTGAAATTCAGAGAGACAGAAAGTGGAAGGGTGGGTGCGGGGAGAGGGGGAGGGTGAAATGGGGAGTTAATGTTTAATGGGGACAGAGTTTCAGTTTTGCAAGATGAGAAAGAAGGTTGTGGGGACGGATGGTGGTGAGGATTGCTCAACATCGTGAATGGACTTGATTCCATTGAGCTGGACACTTAAAAATGGTTAAAATGGCAGGGTTTTCTTTTTTTCCACATTTTAATTCTAATTCCAGTTAGTAAAATGGAAGTCTCGTATTATGTCTATCTGACTGTAATAATTCAAAAAATCAGGTTGGGAAATTTTTTTTTTTTTTGAGAAGTTAGGGGTAAATAGTTTCAGCTAAGAGAGAAGGACCGTTTTCCAGGTGACTTCTGGGACACCGTGGCATTTGAGATGGTGCAGTGGTGGAAACAACCCTGCTTTATTAACGTAATTCTCACGCCATACAGGACACCCACATCCAGTGTATGAGCCAGTGGTTTTTCGTGGATTCACAAAATGGTGCAACCACTGCCACCGAGTTTTAGGACATTTTTATCACCCCAAAAAGAACCCCTGTAACCTTAACAGACCCCCACCTCATGTATCCCCAACCCTTGACAACCACTGATTTGCTTTCTGTCTCTATGGATTTTCCTATCCTGGACATTTCATATGCAATCACATCTGTGTGGCCTTTCGTGACTGACTTCTCTTACTGAGCATCGTGTTCCTCCGTGTTCCCTCAGCCCCTCCTCCCCTGCTTTCATCCATGACCTTCCTAAGGCCCCAAGTTGCCTGGATGGCAGCCCAGAGTCCCCCCTTGGGGCAGGAAGAAGGAACCTCGCGTATTAATTTCCTACTGCTGCTCCAGTGTCTTTAAAAAAAAAAACAACCCACAAATTTATTATCTGATAATTCTGGAGATCAGAAATGTGAAATCAGTCTCACTGGGCTAAAGTCAGAATGTCAGCAGGGTTCGCTCCTTCTGGAACCTCTGAAGGGAGAATCCATTCCTGTGCCTTTTCCAGCTCCTAGAGGCTGCCTGCATTCCTTGGCTTGTGACCCCTGCCTGCATCATCAGATCTCACCTCTCCATCTCTACCTGCACTAGTCACTGCATGTTCGTCTTTTCTAGATGTGTCTCCATGTCGCCAATCTCCTTCTGCCTTGCTCTTATAAGGACACCTGTCGCGGGATGCAGGACTCACTCTAAGTCCAGGATAATTTCATCTTGAGATCCTTAACTTAATTGCATCTACAAAGAACCTTTTTCCAAATAAGGTCACATTCCTAGATTGCTGGGGGGTTAGGACTTGGACTTACCTTGTGTGGGGAGGGCTACCATTATCCCACTTCAAGGCCCACCTGAGGTTGTATCTTCGGTTGTTTTGCCTCCTGGTGCATCCTCCCTCCTGCCCCCTGCTTGCCTGACCTGGGGGTGGGGGGTCACTGCAGAAGCAAAGTCCCTGAACCCAAGCTCTGTGCTTGGGGGGGACCCAGACCAGGACAGCTAAGGCTTCAGACTCCTCTGGGTTGGAAGGAGGATGCATTGCTATTGCCTCTCAGCAAATCAATTGTAACTCCAACCCCCCATCCTAGGTTCCTCTAGAACAGTGCTGGTGGGTGCAGGGATGGTCAGAGGGAGATATGGGATCCGAGAGAGGTTGGACCATGGTGCTGGAGCTAAGCACCCCAATAGTAAGGGGTCAGCCCAGGTCATGACCCCCACCATGCTAGGGTCAGACCAAGATGCTGGAGAGGTAGGAGATTGACCACAAACACCAAAACCTACGCTTGGCCTCATTAACAGGGCAGACCCCAAGGGAACCCCCCACACACTCAATTCGATCTGTGAGGCCCCAGCCGGAGTCCTGGGCTGTCCACTTCTCCTCTATGCCTGGGGCCAGGCTAACTCTCAGGAGCCACTCGAAGCAATAACCACAACCACATGCAGCTGTTTAAATTTAAATCAATCACATGGATATTAACATATATATTTATATAAATAATAATAATTATGAATAAATACTTTTTTTTAAAGATTTTATTTATTTGACAGAGAGAGAGAGACAGCGAGAGAGGGAACACAAGCAGAGGGAGTGGGAGAGGGAGAAGCAGGCTTCCCTCCAAGCAGGGAGGCCGATGCGGGGCTTGACCCCAAGACCCCCAGGACCCCGGGATCATGACCTGAGCTGAAGGCAGACGCTTAACGACTGAGCCACCCAGGCGCCCCTGAACAATAACCTTTAAAATTCACTTGCACTAGCCTCATTTCAAGTGCTTGACACATCTCAGGAAGTGCCCTTGGACAGGGCTTCTCCAGAGCCGCCCCTAGACCAGCAGAGGCTGGGCCCTTTCCGGAGAACAGGACGGACTGAATGGGGGCGGGG
>CM053621.1:2876126-2900769 GCA_028646535.1 Procyon lotor | reverse complement strand
AAAAAAAAAAAAAAGAATAAGATTTTCCGGGGCACCTGGGTGGCTCAGTTGTTAAGCGTCTGCCTTCAGCCCGGGTCATGGTCCCAGCGTCCTGGGATCGAGCCCTACATTGGGCTCTCTGCTCAGCAGGAAGCCTGCTTCTCCTGCTACCATTCCCTCTGCTTGTGTTCCCCCTCTCGCTGTGTTTCTCTCTGTCAAATAAATAAAATCTTAAAAAAAAAAAAAAGAATAAGATTTTCCTGGAGTCTCTGTAACACTTTGAAACTGAAGTCCTTCCATGGCAGGGACAAGAGGTGGTCTAAAGGATCCTGTGGTGTCTCAGATGCTCCGGGGTCCAGGGGCAGTAAAAGTCTTTGGGAATCAACTTCCACAGCAACGTCCTTATTTTATACATAAAAACATGTGGGGAAGGGACTGGCCTGAGGACATGGGATCCTCAGTTGGGGGGTGGTTGGGGTGGTTCCTGCCTCCCTTCCCTGCAGACCTCCTTGTTTCTCTTTTCCTACTGGGCTCAGACCCCACCCCCACCGCCCTCTAAAGTGGCCTTGAACCTTCCCAGCTGTCCGGGCCCCATTTGGGCTCACTGCCAGACTCGGTTTACTGTCTGTCAGCTGCAGCCCTCTTGACTGGAACACCCCTAACCTGGGCAGACAGTGGCCCATGTCTAACCCAGGCACACCAGGGCCCAGGATGTAACCTGAGCACATGCTGGCCGGCAGAGTCCTGTAACATGGCTACTTTGAACCAGAGTCCAGCCGCTTTTATGACCAGCCATGAAGTATTGCTGTCGTGCCAGGGCCTGGAGTCAATAGTTTCAAAGGATTTTTTGTCTAGTCTAGATGGCCACACTTCCTGAACATTTGGGCCAGACGCTGTGCTAAGTACTTGGTGTGAATTCTCAACAGGCCTCTCCTCCTAACCCTTCGGGCTATGGGCAGTTGTTATCACTGATAAACAGGGAAACTGAGGCTGGGAGCGGTAAGACGTCTTGCCGGGTGTCAGCTGACCATTTGTGGTTGAGGTCCGGGGATCTGAATCAGGCAGGTGCGCTCCACAGCCTCTTTTCTCAATTGCCATCGGCACTACTACCACCTGAGTGTAATTGACCAGCCGGCCAAGGCGCAGAGACTCACCTAGTCTCTGCCACACCTGTCTGGGGGAACCCACCTGGGTGTGAGCCACGGAGACGCAGGGGCAGCGGAGAGCCAGGTGAGGGCCCTCAGCCAGGGGGCGCGCCAGGCCCGGGGCAGGGGGTGGTGAGTGTGGGGCTGGGTGTGCCCGGGAAAGCGGCCTGTGCGCGCCCGCCCACCTGCCAGTCACTGGAGCGCAGGGGCCGGGGAGGGTGGGCAGTGTCCCGACAGGTCCCCGTGTCCCACCCCCAGCCCGGGCCGGACGCTCCACTCTCGGACCAGGCCCAGGGCGCGCACCCAAGGGGCCTGGAAGCCCCGCCCGCCCGGTGGCCCCTCCTCCGGGAAGGTAAGCACCACCTTCTCCCGGAGCGGCCGGGAGAGCCCGAGGCCGGCGGTCGCCCCGCCCCCCGAGAGTAGTGACCGCTCGCCGCCCTCGCGGCGCCGCACTAGGGGTTCCTGCGCCTCCGCTCGCTCACCTGCGTCCGCCGCCCGGCCCTCGGTGCGCGCCGGGCCCGCCCGCCTCCCAGTGCCAGCCCGGCGCCGCGACCCGCCGCCCCCCGCCCGCGCACCCCGAACGCCACCATGAACTCGCTCTTCAAGAAGAGAAACAAAGGCAAATACAGCCCCACCGTGCAGACTCGGAGGTGAGCAGGCGCCGCACGCCGCGCCCGGGACGGCCGCGGGAAACCAGCGCGCTAAGGGGCGCGCCAGGCGGGGAAGCACAGCCCCGAACGTGGGGGGAACGACCTGGCGGAAGAGCCGCAAAGGGCCTCCGAAAGCATGGCCCAGGGGGCGGGGAGCCGAGCCGGGAGTGCGCGCCAGGCGGGAACGCGGCTCCGAGGGACACCTTCGAGCTGGCAAGCACTGCCAGGGTGGGGATGGGGGTGGGCTGGGGGCGACCGAGGGGAAACATGATACTTGGCACCGGAGAGTTGTAGGAGCCCGGGGAGCATTAAGTTGGTCACCTAGAGGGCGGGGAACTGAACTGGAAGTATGGGGGACTTCTGGGTCCCAGGGTCGCCGTTGCGCTGGGGGTTCTCCTGAGACCCGACGCACCGCAGGTGGTGTGTCGGGAGGACGCTACAGCCAAGGCAGGGGCGCCGTAGGGGACTCGGGAAGTTTCGTCCGGGGCTCACCCGGGAAGGGAAATTGAGCTGGCGGGGGAGGGGGCGCTCGCCCGCGCTTGTTGGAGAGCGCGCAGGTGCTTCTGGCTTGGGGATAGAGAGGGGGTGCTGTGCGGCGGGGCGGTGGTCTGTGTGCCACCTGCGGCAGCTGTTCCCGGTACCTGCCACCCTCCTTTCCAGAGCTTCGCCAAGAAAAACCCATGGGTGTGTGTGGGGTCGGTGGGTGGGGGGCACAGGCCGAGGCACCCCCTTTTCCCATGCCGGGGTTTGCGTAGTGGCCGGGCGTCATCGGAGCCTCCTTCTCGCTGCCTGACTTCCCAGGGGTGGGCCCCACCCCCTAGCCCAGAAACTGGCGGCGTCTCTGAGCCTCGGGTTCCCAGGGCGGCCTGGGAAGGGAATGACATGTCTTGATGTGTTTGCGTTGAGACGACGGCCCACGTCCGTTTTGATAAGCCTAATGTATTCATTTAATAACCGGTTTAGGGAAGCCTCGTGGGGATGCTGAGATTGAGGGAAGGGGCGGGACTTCGACGCCTGCAAATACGAGGTGGGGGCTCCTGGCTAGGACGGTGCACTTTACCAAGGTTGGGGCAGGAGACTCAGCGAATTGCACTGCCCACCTGCCAGGCAGTATCCACCCTAACCTACCCTCACCTACTCCTCACTCCCGTCCAGGCCAGGGCTCCCACATACTCTCGCCCTGCAGCCCAGGCAGACCCCTCAGACAGGTGCCGGCAGGCCTGGGCACTCCATTACTGTGAGTTCCAGGTTTTTCAGAAACTGCACCGCCCTGCGATTTCAGGGTCCCCATCTCGGCTTTGGACTCTTTCAAGCTCGGAGGCATTTATTTTCTGCTCCAAAGTCTCCCCCCTCCCCACCCTCCTCAGGCTTTCACAACCCCAGAGACTGGGCAGGGCCCTCTGTGCCGTTCCTCTGTGGCTGAGTCCAGCTGGCTCTCAGACCTAGCTGGGGTCCCGTCCAGTCCCTGAGCTGTTCCCTGGAGCGTTGCACAATCGCATACTCTGTGCCAGCCATGGGGGACTGTTCTCTTCTCCCCCCACCAAAACTTGGGCTCCTCCATTCCCTCACACATGCACACACCCACGCACCAGGCGATGGGCCAGGCCTCACCCTGCCCTCTGCCTCCCCCATCCCTCCAGACCCTAATCCCTTCAGCTGTCTGTCCCGACCCCCTAATAGAATGTTGGAGCTTACAACGTTATGCTGAAATCATACGAGCTGGGAGGGTCTTGGCTTTCCCAACAGAGGATAGGAAGGAAGGAATTCCCATCCTTTATAGCTTTGTGGACTCCAAGGGCCTGTGGTGGCAAGGACTCAGGGTCCCACCCCTCGCCTGCCCCCTTTCCCCTCCCTGCGTACTTCTGGCCCAAGGCAGCCATCTTGTGCCCTTGGCTGACAGCCATGATCTCCAATCTCAGCTTTGAGGTTTCTTTCTCCAGGAAGCCTTCCTGATTCTCTCCCCAAGGATGGGATGAGAGACTCTTTGGGCTCTATGGCCTGGCACAGACAGCCCTGAGTAAGGGCTTCCCTTCCTGATCTCACCAGAGCAGTGCATCCCTCTGCCCCTTCCCTTCGGTGGGGACAAGTTCATGGACTGACTTGTGGGCTGGGGAACTTGCCCCTGTTCTCTCAAGAGTCTTCTGCATGTCACCTGGTACTTAGCACCATCCTTGGAGTTCCAAGATGTGGTCACTTGTCATGGGGGCCCTGACCCTCAATCTTTCACCCTGAGTTTTTGGAGGCCTCCTTTGTGTGAGGGAGGGTGGGGTTACCAGCGAGATCCGGCATGGCGAGGAGGGTGGGAGCTCCGGCCCCAAGAGCAGAAGGCCTCTGATCCTGGCTTTGCCACAGATGCTACGGGTGGGTCAGGGAACCTGCCTGAGCCTCAGCTTCCTCACCTGCAAAGCAGGGATGGTGCCAATACGTGTCTCAGGACATGCGGTCCTGAGAGGGGGCAAACGTGACCATACACAGAATGCCCCTAGCTCACAGGAAGTACCCAGAGGGTCAGCGTCACTGCCCTCAGTGCAGGGGACACAGGACCCGGAAGCCAAGGAACCACAGAAGAGCCCTCGGGGAGGAAACCGCCTCTCCCTGTTTGTCGGCCTTTTAGCTTCTGAAACTGGGGAGGGCCGGGGCAGGTGAACCCCGCTGCTCCTGTCACCCTGGTTCCTAATAACAGGTGTGGGAGTTGATGTTCACACCTGAGCTAATGACAGGGTCAGGCCTGACGGTGCAGGCCACCGAGGATGAGTGCAGCCATCCAGCCCGGCAGGGAGGGTCCGGAGGGGACCTGCTCCCACCATCCTGAACCTTGAACCACAGCTGAGAGCGCGGCCCCTACCGGCTGCCCCTTCCTGGTTAGGCAACCCAGGCCGAGCTGCTTGGCCTTTGAGCTAGTGTTTCTGCCCCTGTAGAATGGGCATAAGCATAATTCCTGCCGGATGATATTGATGGTATGAAGATTAATTGAAATAACACAGGGAAAGAGTTGGGAGTTCCAGGAGGCCTCAATCTACCGCAGCTGTGATGATTATAACTATTGAACAAACGCAGATAAGACACCTACCCCGTGCCTGGGGTTGAACTGGATGCCGATGGACAGGCTGTGCACTGCACAACTCCAGGGCTGCTGTTCCCAGGGGGTGGAGTAGACATTGACAATCTCCTTGTACTCGATGGAGTTATGCTTAATTACTAGTGTGGTTACAAGACTGTGTCTTGGCGGTGGGACTTAGTGCTGAATAGAGGAGGTCTTGAGCACATTGGCTCTGGTATGAATAGTCTGACTGGTCTGAAGTCAGAGCCGTCAAGGTTAGGGTGGAGACCTGGGGGTGGGGGGTGGTCCAGCCTGTCATGGGGAGGAGTGGACTGGTTAAAACCCAGCTCAGGAGTTCAAATTCTGCCTCCGTTTGATTTTGGCAAAGAAATTTGGCCTCACTGAGCCTCAGCTTCCTCATCTGTAAAATGGGACTAATTTTGCCCCTCCGCCTGGACGTGGGTCCCAGTAAGCCCCCAGCAGCCTGGCCTCACCTCTCAACCTCACCTCGCTTGCATCCTGCAAGAACTGACCCATCTTAACAGGGAGCCCCCTGTGTGGGAGGCGGGGCCCAAGGCTTTAAGGACTGGTGAAAGGGGTGCCTACCCTCCTGGAAGCTGGCCAGGGTACCCTGAGCCTCTTGGTGTTTGAGAGTACGGAGTGATGTCAGTCAGGTGTGAGTTCAAGCCCTCGCTTTGCCCCTCCTGACTGTGTGACCTCGGGCAGGTCACTTAACATCTCTGAGTCTTAAATTCTTCATCTGCAAAATGGGAGTGATGATAGCAAGCCCCAGCTGGTAAGGTCGCTGGGTGCCCAGCCCCAGACCTGGCTGCCGGTGAGTGCTCGGTAAACTCCAGCAGCCGGCACCGGTCAGCACACACTGTAAGGGGCAGGATGGTGGTGAGCCCAGAGCCGACCAGCCAGCTGGTCTTCTTTTCCCAGGTGGGGCAGCAGGTCATCCGTTCACATCACCATTCATGCTCCCCCCCGCCCCCCGCCTCAAGTAGATCCATGGAGACACCCCTGCACACATTGATCAGGGACAGCTGGAAAGCCTGGGGTCTGGGGAGGGTTCTGTCAGCAAAGCCCACCTCCAGCCACAGGGTGACTTGTCCTGGAGCCATCCCACCATCTCTCATGCACCTACTGTGCACCCAGCATGTAGGGCGTCTCGTTCTCCCGGCGACGTGCCGGCCAGCCTGGTGCTGGTGTCTCATTTCACCGAGGGTAATGCTGAAGCCCACAGTAAAGGCACTCACCTTGGGCTTGTAGCTCACAGGTGGCTGATGCTGGTGGCCCAGGAGCCCCTGGGAAGGGAAACTAGGTCTTCCCACCCACACCCGGCTCTGGTGGCAGCTGTCTCCAGGGACTGCCCCAGGGCAGATGGTGGAGTCACTGGCTTTTGTATTCCCTGACTCCGCCCCAGCAACCCTGTCTGCTTCCCAGCTCTCTGGCTTTGCCCTCACTTGCCCAGTCCTCCTGCTGGCGAGGGAAGAAGACCTGATAAGTTAGATTCAAACAGAACAGCACTGAGCCTTTGGAAGGGCTGCTAATGGTGGCGTTTCGAGCATTGTCGGGGCAGTCATCTGGGGATAGGAAGTTTGGCAGGGAGAGAGGCTTAGCTCAATTCACACCGTTTAGGCAATACCCCAAGGAGGGTGAGGGGCACCCAGAGGGCCCTGGGCACTAGGAGAAGCTGCCTTTAAGAGCATTTCCAAGGCTCCTGGTTAAAGGGGGAGGACCTGGGCTTCCCAGCTCCCTCCTACTCCAAGCTGGGCTGCCTGTCCCGGCCTGTCTCTGGAGGGGGAAGGGGGAAATGGCTTCTGGTCTTTGTTCCCTGTGCTCTTGGTGGCCCTTCTGTGTTTCAGCCTCCTGAACCTGGGCGGGGAGGCCCCTGGTGCCCCAGGCAGGAGGTCGCTAATCTGCAGGGGCCAGCCCTGCGTTGCCTTCCATTTTGCCTGGCTTGTCCTTGTCCAGCTAGCAGCCCAGGCCCTCTTGCCTGCATACTTGGCAGTAGCCTCTTCACACTTCCTGCTTCCACCCTGACACCTTAGTCCCTTTTCCCCATGACTGCCAGGGAGCTCTTTGCAAAAATATAGATCTGATCCTGTCCCCTGCCGCTTACCCCTTGCCCCTAGGTTCCCTTTGCTCTCAGGCCCTGGTTGCTGCAGCCCTGCACCTGTGAATGCGTGCCCCTCACACTGTCCTTCCCACACCGCATCCAACCACTTGGCCTTCACCCACACTGTTCCTCCTGCCTGGGATGCTCTTCCCACCCCTCTTGACCCATTTCTCTGCCTCTTTCTTGGTTGGCCTCTGTTCCTTAAGCCCTCCCTAACCTCCTGTCTTGCCCGTCTCCTTGGTCCGTATCTCAGCAGCCATTTGACTCTGGCCCTTTGTCCAGATGGGGGTGGATGTCTCCCCCACCCCAAGAGACTGGCTGGTGTAGCGCATGTGCTGAATGAACGAATGAATGAATGAATGAATGAGGGTGAGCCATGAAGGCCTGTCGAGATTCTCTCCCTCCTTGAACCCCCACAGAGCACACACTGGTGCACGCACACTAACCAGGAAGGTGGGGGTGGGACAGAGTACGAGGGCCTGAACAGAGAGTGCCATTGACCCCTGCCCTTGTCCAGCCCCCTTCTGTGTGCTCAGTAAACAGGCGGCAACCATGCAGAGTGCTAAGTGCTGGGATGGCGGAGGCAGAGGGGCCCCACGCCAGCCCCAGGGCTTCTGGGGGACCAGCGGGAGGTGAGTGGGATGGAGAGAGCCCGGAGGGGGACGAGGCCGGGTAGGTGTGCCTCCAGGTGCAACAGCCTGAAAATTCATCAGTGAACAAAGCTAATGAAGGACACGGAGCGTACATTTATGTACGTTTTAAAACACATTCATACAAAGCACTATGCTGTTTCTGGATGCCGACAGAGGTACGTAGTGGAAAGCACGAAACGGGCTTAGGAGGACACCAGCAGCTCCAAAATCACCCTCGGGGGGCCGAAGGGGTAATGAACGGTAACATCATATTTCTCTGTCGACAAAATCCAAAGCAAATACAGCAGCATGGGAACATCAGCCAAGTCTCGGTGGCAGGGTTCTTTTCTGTGCTTTTCTGTGTGTTTGAGCTGGATCGTGAGTTTTCAGGTCTTTTAAATTGAGGAGTGGGATGGGCAAGGGGAGGGGCTGGAGCAAGGCAGGGAGCCTGCAGTCCCGTGTCTCGGCGTCCAGTCAGTAGTGGGGGAAGAGGTCGTGAGGAGAAAGGGGGAGGTAAGCCCAGGGGGATAGGTCCTCAGGCCAGGGGAGTAAGACTGGAAGGCGAGCAGGACGGTTCCGGATCGGGAGACGTGAGTAGCAAGGGTCAGGAAGGTGGCAGGGCTTCTGGGAAAGGTAGGAACATACTGGAGGCTCAGGGTTGAGTCCTGGCTTGGAGCGGCCGCCCTAAATGATGATACGTGGTGTTTCTTAGGTTTCTCTCTCTTTCAGGTGAGGCTCAGGGTTTAGTAGCCTGCCCAGCGACCCTGAGCTGCTCTAACACGGACATTCTGAGCTGGGAGCGGGCAAGCTGGCCACCAGGGTGTCCCAGCTGGCCGCCTGGCCCACCCTTGCCTGGGCGAAGGGTTGTCAGGCCTTGTAAGGTAGCTGCCTGCCCAGCCGCTCCCTCGCCGGCAGCTCCGTCTGCGGCCCCCTGACCCCGGAAGGCTGCAAGGAAACGGCCGTGTGCACAATTTCTCGCTGCCTCAGCGGCCTGGGCTCGGGTCTCAGACTCACAGTTTTTTCTGGTTTTCACTTCTCCATCCTGGGCGTGGGGACATTGTGTGCAACCGAAAGTTGAGGAAGGATTCTAAGTTTGTGCCAGGACCTGAGAGGGCTCGGTCCTGCTGCCGCGGATAAGGAGCTTGACTCTTTCCAAGTATAGATTGGGCAGCCAAGTCCCATTTTTCCTGAGGGGGAAGCCGAGGCCCGAGGGCAGGGACAGAGGGCATGGTGGGCGAAGGAGAAGAATCCTGAGTTTGGGAGTTGCAGACCTGCCCTTCAGGCCCAGCAGTGCTGCTGGCCTCACTCCTGCCCCTCTCTGGGCTTCATGAAGGCAGGGACTTTGCACGCTGGGCAGTCACTCCCATCCCCTCAAGAACGGTGGCGGAGGGTCTCTCTTGAATCTGTGGATCGGAGGAGTGTAAGCTTGTGGAGAGCACTGGAGACGGTGGGCGGGGAATGTAGTAGGTGCTTAATAAATGGAGCCTGGCACCCCTGGTCTTGAACCCGAGTGATGTCCTGACACCCAGCGGCACTGAGATTGGCTTGAGCCCCGTTTAAACTTTGCAAAACTCTTCAAGATTGCCCTGGTGTTACCCAGGGCAGCTTGAACTTCTGCAGGTAGGTAACAAAGCCCGAGAGCACACACCTGACACGGGCCTGGAGGTAGGGTGGCTTCGCGGGGCGGAAACAGATTAGGCCGGGAAACGGATCTGTAGTTACTACACCGGCAATCTTCTCTGTTTAGGATCTACTTCCCTAGGATTAATAGCTGGGTGTGGAGGATTTTACTGTCTAATTACCATGGAAGTTTCTAGTAAGGAGAGTATCAGTCAATTGACCAATCAATCTGGCATTTACTGGATGCTTCCTGTGTACTGCTTTCTTACAAGACTTCCTTCCCGTAGAGATCTGGGGATTCTTCCTCAGTCTGCTCCCCCTAACCCTGTGACACATTACTGTGGCTCGTTTCTGGGTTCTCAGCCCTGGCTGCATATTAGACTCACCTGAAGAGTTTAAAAGTGGCGTCCAGACCCTGTCGCAGGTGGATTAAGTCAGAATCCGTGGGGTGGGTCCCACATCTCAGTCTCTGGATGTGTAGCCAGGGGTGTGGACCCCACATTTACACTGGTAACTTCCATCCATCTTGTCCATGAGGTACACACACCTCACTTTCCCTTTGCTGTAGCAGCCGTCTGATCAGTTGCATTGTATTCCTATATTCTCGACTGTCCTGTATCATTTCTGTTTGAGGTATGTGTCTCACCAGATGGCACAGAGCTGGCTTTTGTTTTATATTTGTATTCTCACCTGAGAGTCTTTTAACAGGAGAGTTTGACCCATTCGCGTTTATTGTAATAACTGATGTGTTTGGACCTACCCCTGCCATGTTAGTTTGTATTTCTTACTTATCATGCCTTCTCTTTTGTTTCCTTTTGGCTCTTTTCCTCCATTTTATTGGGTCAAGCTATATTTTCACAATTAAGTTAGGATATAAAGCCTGAATGAGACAGAGTGGATGAAAATACCCTGACCCAGGCAATCTGAATCTTTGCAATTATAATCATTTGGGTATTTTTCTTCATCCTACTTATTAGGTTATAAACCTTTGGACTGGGTGCCTGGGTAGCTCATTTGGTTGGGTGTCTGCTTTTGGCTCAGGTCATGATCCTGGGGTCCTGGGATCAAGTCCCGTGTTGGGCTCCCTGCTCAGCGGGGAGTCTGCTTCTCCCTCTCTCTGTCTGCTGCTCCGTCTACTTGTGCTTGAGTCACCTGCCCTCTGTCAAATAAATAAATAAATACAATATATTTTTTTCTCAAAGATTTTAATTATTTATTTGACAGATCAAGAGAGCACAAATAGGGGGAACAGCAGAGGGAGAGGGAGAAGCCAGACTCCCCGCTGATCAAGAAGCCTGATGCGGGGGCCCGATCCCAGGACCCTGAGATCATGACCTGAGCCGAAGGCAGAGGCTTTAACCCACTGAGCCACCCAAGTGCCCCTAAATATAATCTTAAAGAGAAAAAACCAAACCTCTGGAATTACCTATCTTTGGGCCAGGGGGTTGGTGCCCTTAATTCCAGGTCTTGCTTGGGTTTGGAGTTGGATGAATAAGTGTTGAATTGAGCACACATTTGGTAGCATGTTAACAACTCCTGTCTCAGGTTGGTAACGGGAAAAGGGCCTCTTCCCAGGGCCTATAAGGGGGGTGGGGAGATGACAAGGGTGACAAATGACAAATGTAAGTGGGGGTGGGGATGAATGTTTATTTGGGAGTGATTGTGTCGAAAAGTGGCCGGAGCGATGGCAGTCACCGGTCTGGATGCTCACTCGTCCGGTGGCCCCAGGCAAGTTGTCCCTTGTCCTGAGCCCCAGCCTGTTCCCTGGGAGCAATAATAGTACCAACCTGGAGGAGTCGTTATGAGGATCAGAGTGGAAACATGTGTCAGGCCCTGGGGCAGCGTACAGCCCGGGAGGGTGGTCCCTCTGTGCTGATTCCTTCTCCCCAAGGCTGGCTCAGAGGGACAGGGTGGGAACCCCTCACGGGGGCATCTTAGGAGAAGGTCTGAGTCAGTTGCCACCACTGTTACTCCACTACTGGGATTAGTTGTGCCGAGGCAGATGCCAACATGGTGTAAATCACCAGGCCTCCCCAGAGTGGGGAACGCCTTGCTGCTTCATCCTGTCTCCCTGTCATTTTGTGGATTGGGCATCGGTATTAAGGTCACTCCTGATCTCAGTAGGTGTTTCTGGAGCCTGTTCCAATCCTGGCACCACCGCTGCCCAGCTGCGTGACCTTGGGTGGGTTTCTCATCTCCTCTAAGCCTCAGTTGTCTTCATCTGGAAAATGGGGGAGTAGGAATTGGGGCCATGCTTTCAAAAGCCTGCTTAGTTCAATACCTATTTATCAAGCCTCAAACCTATGCAAGGCCTGGAATTAAGGGCCATAAAGGTCCCCCTAAAAGATGAGTGCATCCTTGGGTGCCTGGGCGGCTCAGTTGGTTGAGTATCGGATTCTTGGTTTTAGCTCAGGTCATGATCTCATGGTCGTGAGATCAATGAGATCAAGCCGAGCATTGGGCTCTGTGTTCAACTACTTCAGATTCTCTCTCCTCCTCCCTCTCCCACTTGGGCTCTCTCTCTTTCTCTCTCTCTCCAGAATAAATAAATCTTAAAAAAAAAAAATGAGTATGTCCTTATTGTCTAAAAGTTTATAGTCTAATAAAGGCAGGATTAAGAAATGTGCCCAATGGGGGCACCTGGCTGGCTCAGTCGTTGTAGTGTGATCTTGATCTCGGGGTTGTGAGTGCAAGCCCCACGTCGGGCGCAGAGATTACTTAAAACCTTTAAAAAGAGAAAAGTGTCCAATGACTGTAAAGGCGCCTTTCTCCCAGGCCTGTAAGCTTTCAGTGGATCTTGTTGTGAAGAGGCTGGGGGTCGGAGGGGGGGGGGGCGGTGACAGGTAGGTACCTAGCAAGTGCTCTCAGTGCTTAGCACTCATTTCCTGAGTGCCTACTATGTGTGCCTTTGTGTCTGGGATGGACAGATGTCTGCGAGGGACAAGAGGAAAGGGGGGGCCAGGTGCACCCAGCACCAGAGGTAGGCCTCGCAGCAGGTCTGGATGTCCCCCGAGAGCTGCTCCTGGCCTGGCTGGCCCCGGAGGCAGGCAGGACCCAGAAGAGGATGACCCTGGCCAGCAGGCAGCCAGGGCCCTGCTCAGGGCTCTGGGAGGGGTGAGGCCGGTTCTGGGGAGAGGTGTGCTCCCTTCTGCATTCCAGGCATTCCAAAGCTGACGTGCCTGCCCACCCTTCCCTTGCTCCTGTGCACACCCACTGAAACAGAATTAACCCCCAAAGGGAGGGACGGGTAGACGTGATCAAGGGGAACATGGGGACTGACTCAGGCCTGAAGCCTAGGTGGTCCTGGCCAAGGAGGAAGGGCAGCTCCCACTAGACGTGCCTTGTGCCCACCATGTCCTGTCTCTACACACAGAGAAAGTTGGGTTGTGATTGATGGGGGACGGAGCAGTTCTAGGCAGGCCGGGACAGCTGAGGACAGGGTCTGATGGCAGGGCTGCAGCACCCCTCTGGGGGTGTGATCTCGTCCCCCCCAGAGTGGCAGGTCCTGAAAGAGGCCAGCGCAGGAAAGAAGCTGTTCTCCCAGCCCGAAGGGAGGGGTGGCGGGGAATGAGCAAAAAGCCCGTGGCTCCGCCCTGTCACCCGTGGGCAAGGATGTTGCAGCTCTGGGGGCCTGGGAAAGGGCATTGGGCTGCGGTTTATGTGCCTTGGCCCTCTACACGCAGGTACCATGCCCTGCTCGGTGCAGCCGGGAGCCCTGGGATGTTCTGAAGTCAGGCAGCCTGGAATCTGTAGACCAGACCTGGCCTTGGGGCAGGTGTGCGGGCAGCCCGGGTAGGTCTGGTGGGAGAGTGGCAGAGAGCAAAAGGGATGACCATTTACCGAGTGTCCCTAGGTAACGGGCTCTGGCAGGACCACTAGGTCTTCTGAGAGCATCCATCACCTCTATTATGGCAGAACTGATGGGCTTCGAGCAAAATGGCCGGAAGCCACATAATCACCGAAACCGTGCCGTCCTCCTTGGGAACCACTAGTCACGTGAGGTGTGCTTACGACAAGCCGAGGTGCGCCGCAACTTTAAACCGCATGCCAGGCTTCAGAAGACGCGACATGAAAACGGGATGGAAAAATATCGCATTGATAATGTAGTTCCATCGACTACCTATCAAAGTGATTTCTTGGATACGTTAAGTAAAATAACGTATCATATAAAAATTAAGTTCACCTGTTTCTTTCAACTTTTTTTTTCACGCGGCTGCTGGAAAAATTTAAACCACAAACGTGGCTTGCAGCCTAGTTCTACGGGGCAGCGGTGGCCTTGGCCTCAAAGCCACACAGTACGAACCCCCACTTGGGGACATTCCCGAGCTATGAAATGTGTCTTTCTGTTCACTGCTCCGCCAGTAGACACCATAACGCTCCTGATGGATGAGGAAATAAAGGTAGGTGGGACGTCCGATTACGCCAGACGGCTCATCACACTGTTGCTGGGGTGAGCGTTGTGTTGGGTGCAGTCCCGAGCCTCCCGCCGTGTGACTGCCACATGCAAAGTGCTTTACGAGGATTATCTCCTTGAATTGTCTCAACTCTCTGGGGTGGGACAGATTTTTATCACCATTTCACAGACAAGAAAATAGGCAGAGAGAGGCTAAGGAGCCCGCCCAGGTCAGAGCAACACCAGACCCTATGTTCTTTCTCTGTGCCAGGGTGACTCAGTTTCCCTCCCTACAGGCAGGATAGAGAGGAAAATGGGCCAACTAGTTCAGCATGACTTGGGCACGGGGAGCTGAAGGCAGCAAGGGTGACTCTTGCTGCTAGCTGGAGGGTTGGCCGTTCTAGGTGTCCTTGGAGGGCCTGGGTCTCTCCTGGAGGTAGGAGGCAGGTCCTTCTGGTGGCTGCTGAGCTTGGGGAGGAGATAGACTGAGTGGGTCCATTGGGCATGCAGTGAGTAAACCAAGTCTTAGCCAGGGTGGTCCTGGAGGTGATCTACAAACAGAGAGCCCCACCCCCAAAGTCCCAGCTGGTGCAAAGGACCTGAGGCAGAAAAGGCTGGGTACAGGGGTGAGGTCTGGGGGTCCTATGGGCCTCGGGCAGGAGCGTGAACTCTATTCTCAGAGCATTTGAGATGCTCTGATGCCCTGGCAAGTTGGAGGCCAGGTGGTGGTAAGATCAGGTTGCATCGTGGAAATGTGCTGAGGGTGGCCGGCGGCAGCGAGAGAGCAGGCACGGGGAGACAGTTGGGGGTGGCTGTTGCACTGGTCCAGGTGAGCGGGAGCAACCTCGGTCAGGCTGAGACCATAGGGCAAAGGGAGGCTGGAGGCCCAGGAGATCTGTTCCCGGGTGGAACCAGGGAAGGCAAAGGCAGGGATCTGGGGCAGTTCTGGGTTTCTGCTCGACCAACCAGGTAGACGGGCCCTCCCTGCTCTCCCGTTCTGTGGTTTCCCTCCTCCAGATGGGGGAGAGTGTTACGACAGCAGAAACCTGCGGTGGAAACACACCGTGCCCTTCCAATCCCAAACCTCGTTCTAAGCCCAAACCCAAGACCAGGCCTGGGATCTGAATCCTCCCAGCAGCCTCACTACGCATGTGTGTTCACCAGCCTCTCCCCACAAGGATTGGAGATGTGTCCAAATATTGACGTTCCTTGCAAATTTCCCATGCCTGGGCCAGGCGACATCCCAGGGAGGAGCCACAGCATGTCTTGGCTTGCGCGAGGATCAGTGTGAATGGTATGCTGGTCTTTTCCTTTTCCTTTTCCTTCTCCCTGGTGCCAGCAGCTTCTGCCATCAGGCCTCGGCTGCTGGCTTTTATCCTCTTTTTAAAAGGAGCCCAGATCCCTTGGACAGTGACCCCAAGTGGAGGCAGAGAGCCTGGGCCCTCCCACACAGCAGCACTCTCTCATTTAACCCCTGGCCAAGCACTGTGGCCTGCGTACTGCCATGACCCCCACTGACAGATGGGGAAACTGAGGCTCAGGGAGGCTAAGTAATTCACAGCTTAGTAAGGACGGAGTCAGGATTCAAAGGGTGCCTGGGTGCCTAACCATTAGGCCGTACTGCCCCTCCAGCTGGGGAAAAGGGTGGGGAGAACCTGCACAAAATTAAAGCAAGAAGAGGTGGGCAGCAGGATGAGGGGTGGGGGGAGGGTCCCCTGAGATGCCTGTGTTCTTTTCCTGCTCATATACTCTATCCGTGGTGTCTAGATGACCTTGGTGCCCCCTCGTCCCCCGTTCTCTAGACGGCACCCTGCTGGGCTGCTCACCAGCTCCCAGCGCTGCTGCTGACCTCCTGGGCTTGGGTGGCCTCCTGCAGAGCAGGTTGGACTGTGGTTATTGAGCTGCTAACTCCTGATGCCGGAACGGGGGTACCTGGTGCTGTTTCAAGCTCTCAGGCTCTCGCTGCTGCTCCAGGGCTCTGAGCGGAGCCTGGGACACAAAGGGACACCTGTTCTAGGCTGGTGCCTGTAGGCTCAGACCCAAAAGGCCCTTGTTTGTCCCTCGGTGTGTCCTCAAGGCCAGCCCAGGGCTCTGAGGAGATGCCAGGCAGCCCCCTGGCCGGCCCGTATCCCATGTTCCCCTCCTTGTGCCAAGAGTTTCATATACAGACTAGGCCATGTAAATGGGGTTCCTCGGCATACTTTGGACAGGACCCTGGCCCTCCTGGGCCGATGCCAGACCCTGGCCTCCTCAGCCCAGGAGAAGAAAATGAGGGCTGGTTCTCTGTAGAAACGGGCCCAAGTCTGCCAAGGACCCCCCAGCCTGGCTTGTGCAACCCTCACAGCAGCACCTGGGCCTGGCCAGGCTGGGCCGGGCCAAGGGGACCGCCATGGGGACAGCTGAGTCCCGAGTCCCACCAGCTTCTACCAGGTGGGGTCTTGGGTCACAGCACCCCACCTCTTCTCTGCCTGCCCTCGGGTGGGTGTCCTAGGTGCCATTCCCATCACTAAGATGTCCTGTAGGAGTTTGCTGGAAAACCCAGAAATCTGGAAGGAAGCTTCAAATACTAAACTCCAAACTTGTTTCTAATTGCCCAGTTTTCCCCTCGTGTCCTTTTCCTGATCCGGGACCCCACGTCACATTCAGCGGTCCCGTCCTCCAGGCTGATGGTTTCTCGGTCTTGTCTTTCGTGACCTTGACACTTCTGAGGGGAGCTGGTCAGGTGTTCTGAAGACCATCCCCCGGTTTGGGCCTGTGAGACGGAGGTCATATACTGAGGAGGGTTCCTTGGAGGCAGTCTCGTGTCCTCCTTGGTCCCCGGTGTCAGGAGCTCTGCTGTGTTGATGTGCCTTGGGAGCCTTCTCTCTTCTCCAGATGTGAGCTCACTGATTTTCAGAAGAAACCTCTTACAGGACCAGGCATGACTGGCAAGCGGGGGTCGCCGGGCAGAACGCCGTGTGTGGCTCAGGAAGCCACGGAAGGAGGCTCAGTGAGGTGCATGGCGAACGGCACCCCCTGCGGGGAGTAAACGTGCAGTGAGTATGTGTTGTGTGAGTGAGCGGTCGTCCTCACCATTTGCGAGGCCCCTACAGCGTGCCGGGTAATCCGAGGTCCTTCACCGAACAGTATGTATTACATGTCTCCCACGTGCCCCGCACTGGTCAGGCCCCGGCTGAAAGCAGAGGTTCCGACTGTGAACCTAAATGATCTCTAATCTGCTTCTGGGACTCCTGAGGCTGCCCTGAACCTCCAGCTCAGTCCTTGAACCCCAAAGTGGTCTTTGAAACTCAGTTCAGGTGTTTCTAGTAGTTCCCCTGGCCTGTCCCCCACCCACCTCACTTGACTAGGTGGGACGGGCTATTCCCATTTTACAGATGGTAAAGCGGAGGTTCGCAAACATGAAATAGCTCCTCCAAGCTTACACCCATGGCTGGCACAGTCAGGATTTGAACCCTGTCTGACTCCAGGCACCAGCTGCCTCCTGTATGACCTTGGGTAGGTGCCTTTGCTTCTGAGGGCCTCAATTTGCTTATCTGTGTAATGAGCAGGGGGGGCTGGATGACTTCCAAGCCATGTTCTAGTACGAAAGGCCACTTGCCCTGAGAACCTGTGTCTGTATTAAGCTTCTGAGTAAGGAGAGGGAGGCCGGGTGTGTCCCTCTCCCAGCGTGTCGCTCAGACCCGCCTCCCCCCTCGGGGGTGGGGGTACCTCGGCTTTCTTGGTTCTGCCCGTGATTGTCATTTCTGTGGGTGGGACAGGACAGGACCAGGGTGGTGGGGAAGGGCTGTATCTTGGTCTCCATCTGTCGGGCTGATGCCCTGCCTGGCTGCCCCCGTGGGTCTTATTAGTCAGATGAAAAGCTGGACTGGCCAGGCAAGTTCCCAGGCCTTTTGGGATCCATGTCCCCTCCCTGCAGGTTCCTGACCTGCTCACCATCCCGCATTCCTGGCCAGAATGCAAGACCCTGTGGGGTCTCTCATTCCTGATGCCAAACCCAAAAGGCAGAAGTCCTAAGACTGTGCCCCAGGGGCCTGGATTAGAACCCCAGCTCTCTTTGTCTCCTGACAGTGGGACTGTGGCCAAGTTCCTCAGTCAATGCCTCAGTTTCCCCATCTGTAAAATTGGAGAGCAGTGCAGCTTCAGCAGTGGTGGGATTAAAGGAGCTCGTCCATATGTGACTTGCTCGGCACTAGTGGGCACAGGGTCAACTCTCTGTGTCAACAGGCATCTTCTAGGCAGCTGGGCGTAGGCTGGAGCTGGTCTAGCCTCCACGGAAAACAGGAAAGAAGGCAGGAAGAAGGCTCAAGGGGGTGAGGGAAGAAGAAACAAGGCCCTATCACTTGAGAAATGGCACTTGCCAATTTTTGGGGTATCAGATTTATGGAGATAAATCTTACCTTTCACTCATTTAAAGGATACAATCAAATGGTTTTTGGTATATTTATGGAATTACCCAACTATCACAGTCCGTTTCAGAACATTTTCATCACCCCCCAAAAAGACCCCATACCCTTCAGTGCTCACTTGCCAGCCCCACCCCCGGCCCTGGCCACGACTAATCTGCTTTCTGTTTCTATGGAATGGCCTAGTCTAGATATTTCATGTAAATGGAATCCTACCATACGTGACCTGTTGTGTCTGGCTGCTTTCACTTGTGTGGTGGTTGTGCAGGTCACCCACGCTATAGCAGCTGTTGGCGCTTCATTCCTTTCTCCGCCGAGCGATACTCCATTGTACAGATATTCTACGCGGATCCACTCATTGGTTGATGAACCCTTGCGGTGTTTCCACTTCGGGCTATTATAAATAGTGCTGCTACGAGCATTTGTGTTTCGTTCAAGTTTTTGTGTGGGCCTATGTTTTCATTTCTCTTGGGTAGATGCTCAGGAGGGGAAATACTGGGTCATGTGGCAACTTTGTGTCTGACTTTTTGAGGAACTTCCAGACGGCTTTCCAAAGCAGCTGCCCCGTGTTACAGTTCCCGCCCTCTAGTGAGTGAGGGTTCTGATTTCTCCCTGTCCTTGTCACCGAATCGTGATGATACGTCTTTTTGATCATCACCGTCCTGGTGGGTGCGAACTGGCATTCCACTGTGGTCGAGGGCACTTGGCAGTCCATGCCTAGAATGTGCTGGGAGCCCTGCAGGGTCGTCAGGTGAGGTTGCTAACAGCATGGACTTGGGGGCCTGCCTGGGTTGGAATTCTGGCTCTGACGTTTGATTACCCTGTAACCTTGGGAGAGTTGCTGGAACTCTCTGGTCCTCCGTTCGTACATCTGTAAAGTGAGGAACAATAACATGATGATCCACTGGGCCAACACCTACCTCACAGGATTGTAACGCAGATTAAGAAATGAGCAGAGAGCCTGGCACGTGGAAAGTAAATACAAGCTCATACTATTCTGGTGATGGTGGCGGTTGCTGTCGGTGCGCTTGGGATTTTCCCAGCACCGCTCTGAGTAGTTGTGAGCCCGGTACCTGATGAAGTGGCTCTGGAGCAAGACTGCCTGAGCAGAGACCCCGGTGCCCCCTTCACAAGGTGTATGAAGCTGGACAAGCAGCTGGGCATCTCTGAGCCTTGGTGTCCTGTGAGCTCCCTGTAAAGGGCACACGACCCTCCCCCGGGGCTGAGGGTGAGGGTGCTGTAGGGCAGCGCCCGTGGACATGTCTGATGTCTGGTGAAGCTTGCGCGAAAGCGTCAAATTACCACGAGGCCTTGGTGGCATCCCCTGTGGACAAATGGAGAAACAGAGGTACCTCGAGGGTAAGGTGCTTGCCTGAGATGGTCCGAGCAGCACGTGGCCCCCTGGGCTTGGAGCCCGTGCCTGTCTGGCCAGAAGCTCCCACGGAACCCTCCTTCATCCTCTGCCAGGAGCACCAGGTTCCTGGGACTGGCGGTCCCAATCCCCCTCCTTTGTCCCCTTTCTGGTGCTAGGATTTGGCTGGAATAATGGGCCAGCCCAGGGGGAGGTCCGGAAGGCACTTTGGTCACATTGCCCAGCCAGTGAAGGCGCTGATTTGGGAGCTGGTCCTGTGTCCTGAGGTGAGGCTCCACGGAGCCAGAGCCCCCCACCTAATCTACTCTGGGGGTTCCTGGTGATGCTCGAGCAGTCGTGGGTTAAATATTTGGTTTAAGACTCACTACATCCGAGTGCCTCGGGCCAGGCTGAGGGTCAGTGGTTTGGTGGAGGGGTGGGGCCGGGAAGCACTCATGTTCCCCATGTGGTCTGACCAGCCGGGGGGTGGGGGTGTGGGGGGCTCAGTCCATGCCCGGGCAGCCCAGCCTTTACCCTTCCTTGCTCCGATCCTCCACACAGAGTCCCTTTTGCTGAGCCTTCCTTGCCTCTCCACTGAATACCAGCTTTCTGCACTGCAGGACTGCTCAGAGCCTTTACTGGCTCATGGACTTCTCAAGGGTCCAGGTTTTCCTAGCTGCCTTTTCTCACAAAGCCTGCGTTCTGCAAGTGACGTACAGGATTGGGGTTCCTGGGACCCCCCCTTTGGGAAAGGTTCCTCCCTGATTGACTTGGCAGAAGGTGCTGCCTGGGTCTTGTTTCTCCCACCCCCCTCCCCCGCCCCCTGGCTCCTGTGCATTCAGGCCTGGCACAGACCAGGCTCTCAGGCAGGGTTTGAGACACAGATGGACAGACTCACAGGTTCTGTTTCTGTGCCCGGTTCTGCCCCCCAAGGCCTCCCCCCACCACTGCTTACCAGCAGTACCTGCAAGTGTTGGACCTCAAACTCTGCAGGGGATCAGGGTCCCCTGAGCAATAATAATACAGCTCCCCAGGCCCAGCACTGCAGATCCAGGTCCAGAGTGCCTGGGAATCTGAATGTTTCGTGCCCTGGGAGGTAGGAATCCCACTGTGAAAAGGTGGTGGCCGCCCTCTGCCTGAGGGTCCAGAGCCCTGCCCCCCACAATGGACATACCCAGGACCCTCCTTTTTGTGGCCTCTTCTCATTGAAGCCTTCTGCCGGTGAACCCCAAACTCTACCTCATTCTTCAGAACCTAGCCACCGCCACCTCCTCCAGGAAGCATTCCGTAACCAGTCCCAACCCCACCCAGCCAGCCGGGAGGCTCCTCTGGGCTTCCCCAGCCCCCTTGCCTGTCTCAGTCATGTGACTATTTCTGTAAATGCCGATTTCCTCCCATCTAGGGGGTGACCTGTCAGAGGGTGAGGCTTTCTCTGTGCGTCGTGCTGGGCCTGGCATATAGTGGGTGTTTAATGAGTGCAGGTAGAATGAAGCCTCTGGGTGCTTGGCTGCTTGGGCTCTACTGTGGAGTTCATACAGAAGGGTTTTCAGTGGAGTTTGGGGAATTAGGTGCTAATGTGTTTTTGTTTTTTTTTTTTAAGATTTTATATATTTACCTGAAAGAGCCCAGGAGGAGAGCATAGAGGGAGAAGCAGACTCCCCGCTGAGCAGGGAGCCTGATGCGGGGCTCAGTTCTGGGACCCCAAGATCATGACCTGAGCCAGAGGCAGACACTTGACCGACTGAGCCACCCAGGCGCCCCTTAGGTGCTAATCTTGACCGTCACTGGCCGGCTGGGTGACACTGGCCAAGTTGCGTTCCCTCTCTGGTCTTTGGTTTCTTCCTTTGTTGAAAGAAAGCAACAACAGAGGCAGGGCCCGCCACTCATCAGTATAACCTCGTGCCTATATTAAAACCCACTGAATGAATTACAGGCTTTAAAGGGGTGAATTTCATAGTATGTGGATTATATCTCAATACAAAATATGGGGGTAGAAAAGAACATAGTAAAGGTATTCTGCCAACAGGAAAAAGTAGACACTCACCCCCCAGCTGCCTTGTGTCTGTGGCGTTGGTGCTGTCGGTCCGGGGGTGCGGGCAGGAGACGGCCCGCCCCTCAGGCTCCAGCCCACCTCTGGTCTTCCGTCCGCAGCATCTCTAACAAGGAGCTTTCAGAGCTGATCGAGCGACTGCAGCAGAATGCCGACCAGGTGGAGAAGAACATCGTGGACACGGAGGCCAAGATGCAGAGCGTGAGTGCCCCCCGGGGCTGCCAGCCCCATTCGGGACCAGGGTCTTGCCCGGCCCAACGGTTCTCACCGGGGACGGGAGTGGAGGGGCGTCTAGTGGGTGGAGGCCAGGGATGCTGGTAAACACCCTACAGGACATAGGATGCCCCCCTGCCCCGAGTGATCCAGCCCCAAATGCCAGTAGTGCTGAGATGGAGAAACCTCATTGTTGCTGTGAATATCAGCACCCCACTCCCACCCCAGGGGCTAAGTTCCTGCAGCTTATGGACCTTGTCTGGAGGAGAACCATGGTCTCAGGAACAAGGTCCTGCTTAGCATCCCCAGCTTTGCCACTTACTGTGTGACCTGAGGCAAGTCGTCGTACCTCTCTGTGCGTGTAATTCCCTCTGACAGGGTAAAAGCGGTCATGCCTGCTTTGCAGTGGCTGCTGCAAAGCCTCAGTGGGATTATGCAGGTGCATCACGGGGCTCGCTATTATCATCGGTATCCTCATTCTTGGTCTTCCTCAGAAGCAGGCGATCCTCCTTTCACGGAGAAGAGCGAGAAAGTAGCTAGGCAAATCGTGTTCCCTCTGTGTCTCCCTTTCCTCTCCTGTGACATGGGCCCCAGGGTCTCCTGAGGAATCCAAACCGTGCGGGATGCCGGCGAGCTGCCAGGAGGACCATCCCTTTGAACCCCCAACCAGCCCAGCACTGTCGAGCTTATGCCCATTTTGTAGCCAGGGACACTGAGGTTCAGAGAGAGCGAGGTGACTTCCCATGACAGAGCTGGGTCAGAAGCGTCCCAGCGGCGGGGCTGCCAGATTCAGCAAATAAAAATTCAGGATGGAAAAAACAAAAAAACAAAAACAGGGTGTACGTTAAATTTGACTTTCAGAACACAGATAATTTTTTTTTCGTAGAAGTATAGCCCATGTACTGTTTGGGATATACTTACACTACAAAGTTATCCATTGTTTATCTGAAATTTGAACTTAACTGGATGGTCTGTATTTCATCTGCCTTCCTACCCAGGAGGTGACCAAGAGGCAGGTCCAGAGGAGTGGGGGACACAAGGCGGACAGGTCATAAGCGAGCTCAAGGCCCGGCCCGGCCATGGCTGCCCCACCCCCGACCACACTGGGGTCCGATGGCCTGGGGGCCAGTCCACAGGCAGCCCCGGGGACGGGATGGGCTGGGGGTGGCACAGCCCCGAGTGAGGAATGGTGGTGGGGGGGAGAGCAGGAAAGGCGAGTGGCGCTGTCTCTGTTCCCTCCCCTGGTTCCTTTCCTGCCCTCACCTGGCCTTCTGCCAGCTTCCACCTGCCTCGGGGCCTCGCCAGCCCCGCAGCTCGCCCCTCAGGCCGCAGCCTTGTCCCAGCTCCTCTGCCGAATTTCCATTCTCCTCGTCTCTCGGGGCGCCGCGCTGTTTTCTTTCCTAAATGAAAACATCTTTTTGGGTGTGTCCGTTTTTGTCCTAATAAAAGTAATATGGGTTTGTTACAAATCTTTCAGGACTGATAAACAAAGTACAACGAAGCAAATTGAAATCCTGTGTAATTCAAACACCAGAGAGATGTATCAGCTCTTAACCTTTATTAACCTTTTGGTGTATCTGTTTGACCTTTTCCTGTGCGTGCGTGTGTGTGTGTGTGTGTGTGTGTGTGTGTGTGTGTACGCGCGTGTGCATGTGTGTGTGTGAGAGAGAATAGGGTCTCGAGAACTCATTTTTATTTCCTTAGAGTAATGACTCACAGTAACAAGGCTGTACTTGGGATAATTTTGAACTGTTTTTTAACTTCAGATGAACAAACCTGAAAATAGAAACCATGCTTGGGCGACCATATGGACTAATCTTTTGCTTTCTTTTCCTTCGTTCTATCGTTTCATTTCTCAGAAGATGCCCCAATTCATTTTATTACCCCAAAGTTCTTCTCAATGCTCCTGTTTTCTTAAATTGAAGTGAGATTCACAGAACGTAAGGTGAACCACTTAAAGCGTGCAAGTCGGTGGCCTGTAGGCCATTGGCAGGGTTGGGCACCCACCACCTCCTCCTAGTTCCAAGACATTCTCCTTCCCCCAAAGGGAGCCCCGTACCCAACAGCATTCCTGCCCGCCCCCCGCAGCCCCCGGAAACCCTAATCTGCCTTCTGTGCCTATGAATTTACTTGTGCATATTTCATATAAACCAAATTCTACAATATACAACTGTCTATGTCTATTCAAAAAAAATTTTTTTTTAAAGATTTTATTTATTTGACAGAAACACAGCGAGAGAGGGAACACAAGCAGAGGGAATGGCAGCGGGAGAAGCAGGCTCCCTGCTGCGCAGACAGCCCGATGTGGGGCTCGATCCCAGGACCCTGGGACCGTGACCTGGGGCCGAAGGCAGACGCCTAACGACTGAGCCACCCAGGCGCCCCTCTATTCAAATTTTTAAACGTGCAGAAAAGTCGCAAGAACTCCCCAGAGGATGTCCATGTCCCTACCCCCAAATTCCACTGGTCCCAGCTGCTGGCCTTGCTTTGTCACCCATCCGCCCCTCAGCATGCCTGGGATTATTAGCTCCATCAGTCCCTAGGATTTGTTTTTACTCATAAAAACCTTTTACTGGAGGTATAAATTCTGCAAGGTCTAGAGAAAGTGTCCACATTTTAAGGGCATCTGCGTCCCTGGGGACCCAGGTAACCACTGCTCAGGTCAAGATAGAGAACATTTCCCGGAAAGCTAGCTCGTGATGTTGGCCATCCGTACCCCCCGGAGGTTAGCACTGCACTGACCTCCCTCCCCATCGATCTGCTTTGCCCGACTGGGAACCCTTGAACCGCGGCTTCTCTCAGCTCGATGTTCTCTCTCTCTCCTCTCGGCTGGCAGGTTTCAAGTGGGCTTGCATTCCCACACGGCACTTGTGTGAATGAGGTAATGATTAATGTACGTCCCCCGTTTGCAAAATTAATCTTTGACACTGTAAGTGCCCGGGAAAACTGCCCATCTGCTGGAAGTGATGGAGGGAAGGTTCCACCCAAGCCGAGAACTGTGATGTTTTGTCATATAGTTCTCCCTCCCCCCACTGGCCAGACGCG
>CM053621.1:2839751-2875626 GCA_028646535.1 Procyon lotor | reverse complement strand
TAGGACAAAGTGGAACCGGGTCACTGGGATGCCTCTTCTTTATTCCCGTGGCAGCGAAGGGGACACTGAGACCCCATGGGGGAGGGCACTGGCTCCCTGAGGCTCCCCCCACCTCCCCCCACCCCCGTGTTACCGCTGTGGTATGTGTTGGGCCCGGTCACCGGCCTGTCCTCGCCTCCCTCACAGGCCTGGAATCTCCAAGGCCCCGCACGGTGTGTGGCTGGGGGCTTCAGGAATGTTGACCGAGTGAGCTAACAGGCTGTGTTTAGACACCTGCTGTCCTGACTGCCAGTTCCTTGCTCTCCGTGGGCTCATCAGCGACACCTCCCCAAAATCTACCCACTCTGTTGACTCAGACCATTTCTGCAGATGCGGGCCCCAGATCTCTGAGGTAGCTTCCACCCAGCCCTGCCCTCTGTCGAGACTACAGGCTGCTCTCACAGCTGTTATCTCGTCCTCTTAGAGCCCTGAGGCATTGCCCTTAAGGACAGATGGGACCTTGTTGCCTTGCACCTCTTGCATTTCCTCCCGCAGCCTGCCTTCCTGCCTCAGGGCCTTTGCACAGGCTGTTCCCTCTGTCCAGAACACTCTTCTTTCATCCTTAGTTCTTAGCTTGTGTCACCGCCTCCAAAGGGGCTCACTGACCACAGAATCTAAAGCAGGTCCCCGTTGTTCCAACTCTGGTGTGTTTCCTTGGTAAACACCGACTTGTAGGAACTTGGAATCACCTTCGTAAGGTTTATCTGTTTATCTGCCTGGGCTGGGTGGGGCCAGGCCTCTTCCTGGGAAGCTGTGTCTGAGAGCTTAGGCTGCTTGTCAAGAGGCGGGGGAGAGGCTAGGTGGGACTGGGAGCCCCTGGCTGCCCTCTCCTCCCGCCCTTCCCACCCCCACAGTGCCCACTGAGTCCCCATCCGCCATCCCCTTTTCTGTCTTGACTCTCACAGGACCTGGCCCAGCTGCAGGAAGGCCGTCAGCCCGAGCACCGGGACGTGACCCTGCAGAAGGTGTCCGACTCGGAGAAGCTGCTGTACGTACTGGAGGCGGACGCGGCCATTGCCAAGCACATGAGGCATCCTCAGGGAGACATGATTGCCGAGGAGTAAGTCCTCTCCGCTCCCGGTTCCTGAGACAGGGCAGGAGGGCTGTAGACCGCTTGGCATTCTGGAGCCCAACGCAGGGTTTATTGAGGGCTCCCTAGATGCGAGGCACACGCCTGATGCTTTGTTATCCTCATGACAACCCATTTTGTAGTCCGGGAAACTGAGGCTCAGCCCTGCCATCCTCTGTTCTGGTCATAGCGTGACCACAGGTCCCTGGCCATTGTGCTGTGTGACCTCCAAGCCCTTGAGCACGCTTTCCCACTCCCTGATGTCCAGCCGGCTTCCTGTGCTCACGGCTCTCCCCTCAGCTCAGATATGGATAAACCACCGAAACGCCTCCCGCCCGGTTCTCACTCCCCACCCTGGCAGGCGCAGGGGTCTCCGGGTGCCTCGTGACTCCTTGCGCCATTCCTGTCATGACCCACACCACCCCTGTGGTTTCTGCTCCCTGGTGGACCTGCCTCTTTCTTCCCGAACCTTCTGCGGTTCTGGGCACAGAGTAGGCCCCGGGAAAACACTGATAGGGGAAGGAAGGGTGGGGGAGGATGGTAGTGATGGTCTGGAACCCAAGGCCCAGCCACCCTGCCCATCCAGGCCCCCGAGCAGGAAGTCCCAGGCCAGTGTCTGGGGCGGGAGGCCCTCCTCGGGGAAGGGGCGTCGGTAGTGGGCCTGCCAAGCGGCCCCACTAACCAGGATGGCCACTCTCCCCACTCAGCATCCGGCAGCTGAGGGAGCGCGTGACCAGCCTCCGTGGGAAACACAAGCAGATCTACAACCTGGTGGTGAAGGAAGTGGACCCGCAGGTCAACTGGGCGGCGCTGGTGGATGAGAAGCTGGTACGGCCCCGGCTTCGGCCGTGTGCAGGGAGGACCCCGCCATTTCATGGGTACCGCGGGCCTGCTCGTGGAGGCTCATGCTCCTGACGTGTCCCGGTGGCTGCGTCGGTGAGGATGGCGAGGCTCAGAGAGGTGGAGCACCCAGCCCGGGGTCACCCAGCAGACGCGGTGGAGACCGGGACCCTCCTGGGATTGCTCTCCAACCCTGGTTGTTGGGGTCCCAGGCAGGTTAGGAGGAGCGGCCGGATTTCTGGCCGGCTGCTGTCCTCCCTCTGCCCTCCCCGGCCGGCCTCCACCTCAGAGAAAGGCGGCTGCTGGAACCAGCAGTCCTCTCTTGTGGTGTGACCTGGGCAAGCAACTCCCCTGACCAGGCCTCCGTTTCCCCATCTGTGAAATGGAAATGACCTTCATGGGGGCCTCTGAGGTTACAGTGAGATTCAGTGAGATGACATGTGTAGTTACGGTGGTAAAGGTGATCATCACTCCCCATGTCTCTCCCGGGGCCCCTGGGCTCCCTCCTTGGCTCTTGGGGTGGGTGGGCTGCACGTCCTGGGGCCTCGCCCACCACCTGTGGGTCATCTCCTCGCCCACCCTCCCAGGACAAACTGAGCAACCAGAGCTTTGGGACGGACCTGCCGCTGGTGGACCACCAGGTCGAGCAGCACAACATCTTCCACAACGAGGTCAAGGCCATCGGGCCCCACCTGGCCAAGGATGGAGGCAAGGTGCGTGCGGTGGTGCTGGGGGCCTGGCCCCGGGGGAGGAGGGGCTCACGCCTGCAGCCCCGCCTTGACCGCTGCCCCCCGGCTCTGTCTACAGGAGCAGAACAGTGAGCTCCAGGCCAAGTACCAGAAACTGCTGGTGAGCAGCCTCCCCGGGGAATGGGACGGGAGGTGGTAGGAAGCCAGGGGTGTAGGCACGGGAAGCGTGTGCAGTGAACATTTCAGAGAATGAAAGGGGTCGAGTGGGAGATCGTACCCCAAGACCCCCTGAAAGGCATCCCAGTTTGGTCTGTGCTTGTGGAAAACCCTAATAGGTCCCCTGGAAACAGCCTGTCCTGCAGTCTGCTTCTTATTTCTTTACTAAGCACCGTGTGTGTGCCAGGTACAATGCCCTGTGCTTTATAAGCAAACATTTCTAGTTGCCTTTTCAAAGCCTTTAAGGAATGCGTTCTTTTTACAAGTGCACAGTGATGCCTAAATGCTTCCTTGCTGTACCTGGTTCACACCACTCAGGTGAGAGAACACACAGGCTTGCTCTGGGGCCAGACGCCTCCATCCCTCACTGGTGGGAAGAGCTTTAGTGAGCTCCTGAGCCTCTCACACCCTCAGTTTCCTGATCTGTACAGTGGGGTTTCTTCGAGTCCTTGTCTGCTAGGATCGCTGACACGGGAGAAGTGCCCAGCACAGTCCCTGCACAGCACCCGGGGGACCCCCTATGCATCAGCTCCTGGTCCTGTTTGCAGAGCAGAGGTGAACGTCCCTGCTCCCTCCTGCTCCTCCCTGCCCCACACCCAGCACCTCTCCCTTGTGACTCAGTGGCGCTTTGCTTCTGTGCTCCTCGCCTCTGTACGGGGATCGTGATAAAGACAAAAGGGGAAGTTGTGGCTGCCCACATTTATTGAGCACCAGCTGTTTGACAGTCTTTTTTTTTTTTTTTTTTAAATATTTTATTTATTTATTTGGCACAGAGAGAGAATACGAGCAGGGGAGAGTAGCAGAGGCAGAGAGAGAAGGAGGCTCCCCGCTGTGCAGGGAGCCCCATGTGGGGCTCATGGAGCTTGATCCCAGCACCCAGGATCATGACCTGAGCTGAAGGCAGATGCTCAACACACTGAGCCACCCAGGCGCCCCTGTTCGACAGTCTCTGTACCCCATGCGATCAGTGCTGTTGTCACCCCCGTTCTGCGTGTGAGGAAACGCGAGGCTCCCCAGGAGAGTTTTGTCCGTTGGGCTCACTGCTTTGTGTCCAGAGCCTGGAGCGGAGCCCGGCACTTAGTATCTGCGCCACAGAGGGTTGCTGAGCCTGTGAATGCGCTTCAGAGGATCGGGTGACTTGTCTGAGGTGGTCCAGCTGCAAAGTGTGGAGCTGGGCTTGTCCACACACCAGCTGGCCCGAGGCAAGGGGTGGAGGGAGGCCTCAGCCCTGTCCTTCCCACCCCCCCCGCCCCCCCGCCCCCCTGCAGGCAGCATCGCAGGCTCGGCAGCAGCACCTGAGCACGCTGCAGGACTATATGCAGCGCTGCACCAACGAGCTGTACTGGCTGGACCAGCAGGCCAAGGGCCGCATGCAGTACGACTGGAGTGACCGCAACCTCGACTACCCCAGCCGCCGGCGCCAGTACGAGGTGGGCCTGGGGCATCGGGGGCGGGGCTGGCGGGGAGCACAGGGCCGCCAGCTGGGCGCTGACCCCCTCCCCTCTGCTGCCCGCTCTGCAGAATTTCATCAACCGGAACCTGGAGGCCAAAGAGGAGAGAATTAACAAGCTGCACAGTGAGGGTGACCAGCTGCTAGCCGCCGAGCACCCTGGGAGGAACTCCATTGAGGTGCGTGTGCCCTGGGCGGGGGGATGCCTCCTCCAGGGTGGCCTCGGGGCAGCCTCTGCTGTGGGCCGCCTGGGCTCAGGCAGCCCCAAGATGGGGGGTCCTGCATCTTTGTTTGTCTCTCCATTTCGCTGTCTTTCCTCCCTCTGTCTGACCCTGTCTCCTGTCATTATCCCATCCTTTGCCAGGTCCTGCTCTCGGCCCCTGGACTTCTGAAGGCCGTACGGTTCCTGTAATAGTTTCCTAGGGCCCATAACCAGTGACCACAAACTCGGTGGCTTTAAACAGCAGGGAAACAGTTTGAAATCAAGATGTTGGCAGGCTTGTTCCCTCTGAAAGCTCTAGCAGAATCCTTCCTTGCCTCTCTCCTTGCTTCTAGAGGTCGCCAGCAGTCCGCGGCATTCCTTGGCCTTGGGCAGCATCACTCGTTTCTCTGCCTCTGTCTTCACATAACCTTTTCCCCTCCGTGTCTCTGCACGTCATCTCCTTTTCTTATGAGGATATCGGTCGTTGGACCTTAGGGCCCACCCTAAATCTAGGATGATTTCCTCTTGAGATCCTTAATTACACCCGCAGAGATCCTATTTCCAAATGAAATCACATTCTGAGTTCTGGGTAGATGTGAATTTGGTGAGAGGAAGGATGCCTTTGTATCAGTTTTTTTTTTAAAAGCACCACCTTGGGGAGACGCAGCCCCTGCTCGTCCCTTGTACAGTGCACAACCCAAGTACCTATACATAGCAATCCTGCTTGGCTCCTCGATATGTCCCTTTTCTCCTCCCATGCCTGGAAAGAAGCTGGCTGACTCTGTGGGGGCCACTTTCAGGGAGATGCCTGGTGCCCCTTCCCCCACCATTCTCTGCTCCAGAATCCTGCCATTCCTCCTTGGGCATCCCAGGCATCTGCCAAGCGGTGACCTGCTCCCCACCCCCTTCTCTTGGCAGGCGCACATGGAGGCCGTGCATGCAGACTGGAAGGAGTACCTGAACCTGCTCATCTGTGAGGAGAGTCACCTCAAGTACATGGAAGACTATCACCAGGTACCCATCAGCCCCAGAGTATCACTGATGGAAGCCCTTGAGGGCTTCCTCCAGGAGCCTCACGGGGCTGCCTTCCCAAGCCCCCTGGTGCCCCTGCTTTTGATGGCATACATGGCTGTGCCCCTGAGTTTGCCGGGCTCTTGTCTGTCTTCCTTGAAGGCCAGGGCTGGATAATCTGATTTCATGGGGCCCAGGAAGGAGTGTGGGGTTTTCCTTTTGGTAAACCATAGAGGATAGGAAATTTGCCATGTTAGCCATTTAAAAAAAAATTTTTTTTTTAAAGATTTTATTTATTTATTTGTCAGAGAGAAATCACAAGTAGGCAGAGAGGCAGGCAGAGAGAGAGGGGGAAGCAGGCTCCCCGCGGAGCAGAGAGCCCGATGTGGGGCTCGATCCCAGGACCCTGAGATCATGACCTGAGCCGAAGGCAGAGGCTTTAACCCACTGAGCCACCCAGGGGCCCCCATTTTAGCCATTTTTAAGAGCACGATGAAGTGTCATTCATTACGTTCAGTGTTGTGCAGCCTTCCCCTTAGGAAGGTTCACAGAACTTTTCTCTCTCCCCAAACGAGAACTCTGTACCCGTGAAACAATCACTACCTTTTCTTTCCCTCCTCCCACCCCCCACCCCTGGTAACCTCTAACCTATCCTTCTGTCTCTGAATTTTCCTACTCTACGTATTGTGAAGGTGGACTCGCAGGTTATGTGGCCTTTGGTGTCTGGCTGCTTTCGTTTGACCCTGATGTTTTCGAGGTTCACTGATGTCATGGCAGGAATCGGAACTTCATTCCCTTTAGGGGCCAAATCCTAGCCCGTTGTATAGACAGACCACATTGTGTTTATGCATTCTGCGTTGGTACTAGCTGGTTTCCACAGGAATGTGTATTTTTAACAAGGGCTGGTCACCTGGTTTCTAGCACTGGGGACTCTTGAAGTCAGGTGACACTCGTGTAACTTGTGGTGTGGTGTCTGGACCCCACTGGGCTATGAGCTTCACAGTGACTTCAGGGTCCCGTTCACTGTTAGAGCCCAGGCCACGGCTGAGGGACTCCCGAGTTGATGGACTCTTTCTAGAACAAAGTGGGGAGGCTTGTGTTCCGTGTATCAAGACTTTGAAAAGTGTAGCGTGACGTCAGAGCGTCCCCAGCTCAAAGAGAGGAATGGCATAGGAAAGAACTTACTTAACAGGACATGTGTATGAACGCTTAAAATGTCCTAAAGTTTGCCTCATGTGGATTGGTGGGAAGACACTTGGCCCAAGAGGCCCCCAGAAGCCAACTGGGGAGGGTTGGGGGGCTGAGCCTGTAGATTCAGGGTGACGGGAGGGTGCCCAGCCCTGGCCGGGGGTGGGCTTAGAGCTACAGCCAGGATTGGCCGTGTTAGGGGTTTCCCGTCTGTAATAGGACCATCTGGTCTCCCCTAGTTCCACAAAGATGTGAAGGATGCCCAGGAGCTGTTGCACAAGGTGGACTCGGACCTGAACCAGAAATACAGCCCCGACTTCAAGGACCAGTACCAGATTGAGCTGTTGCTGCGGGAGCTGGACGTGAGTGATGGGGACCCAGCCAGGGCCGCTCTGCACCCCTCCCTGCAGCTCCCACCTGGGGGAGCGGGTGGTCTCACCTGGGCCCTCCCCCGCTGCATTCAGGACCAGGAGAAGGCTCTGGACAAGTACGAGCACGTGGTGCGGGGCCTGCAGAAGCGAGGGCAGCAGGTTGTGCCCCTCAAGTACCGCCGGGAGACGCCGCTCAAGCCCATCCCCGTGGAGGCACTCTGTGACTTTGAGGGTGACCAGGTGAGTTGCCGCCCAGGTGCCCCGGGGGCCCCAGGCAGGCTTTGCCCAGATCCACCCCTTTCAGGTCACTGAAGAGTCTTAGGAGTGTAACAAAGCTGGATGCAGGGCCTCCCACAGTGTTTTTAGGGAACCTCTGTCCATCCCTGCAGTTGGGGTCACTCTCTGCCAACCACCCCCCAGTGTCCCACCAGCTGCCCTGGCCTTCTGTTCTGCCAGCTGAGTCCTGTGTCCTGCCTAAACCAGTCACTGTGGCTCCAGAGGTCATTTTCATTGGCCAGGCCTGAGGCACATGCCCACCCTGAGCAGTCAGGGACTGGTGAGGGCAGGGGCAGCTCCTCAAAGGGAAATCCAGGTGGGTGTCCAGACATCAGATCCAACACATCCCCTTGCAGCTGGGCCCCCCTACACTCTATAGTGAAATGTCTTGGGGGGAGGGTCAGAGAAAAGCTAAGGCGCGGGTGAGGCGGGTGAGGCGGTGACTGGACTCCTGGTCACTGGCCAGGGCGGATCTGTGTGTGCCCTCTGACCGGCCTGCCCCTGCCAGGGCCTGATCTCACGGGGCTACAGCTACACCCTGCACAGCAACAATGGGGAGAGCTGGGACCTCACGGACAGCACAGGGAATAAGCTGACTGCCCCCGCCGTCTGCTTCGTGATCCCCCCGACTGACCCCGAGGCCCTGGCTCTGGCGGACAGGTATGGGGCAAAGGACCGAGCCAGCAAGGACTGGCCCCGCCTGCTGGGACCCTCAGGCCCCATTCACAGACAGCCTCAGGAGACAACTGACCCCCCACACCCGCACCCCCTTGGGGGCTCAAGGGGGACAGGAGCAGACTCCATTGGCCAGGCTGACTTGCCAAATGTCAGTATCAGGCTGCAGGCACAGTCAGTGAGCACTTTCTCTGCAAGTGCCTCTGGGTCTTTGCATATGCTATTCCCTCTGCTTGGACATCTACCTCTGGGCCCTTGCATATGCTGTTCCCTCTGCACGCTTACTCCAGGCTGGTTGGCTCAGGCCTCTTGAATTAAGATAGCTCCATGGTTACGTCTTCTGTGAAGCCTCCCCTAACTGTCCACTCACCGTCCACCCTGGCTCAAGCACCTTCTCCCACTGCACGTAACTGCCCTTTATTAGAACGCCGTGTGTGTCAAGTCTCATGGCGGGGAGGGGCGCCTTGAGATTCACTGTCTCCAGGGCCTTGTTCAATGAATGATTCAAGGAATGTCGTCATGTATTCATTCAGCAAGTATTTATTGAGCACCTGCTGTGTATTGCTACCTCAGGAGATTACTAGACGATCTGAGGTAGTAAAACTAGTTACGAAGGAGAGAGAAGGAAGCGTCCTCTTGAACCCAGAAGGAAGAACAGCATTATAGCCAACTTTCCACGTGGGCCAGGTTTTGACTTCTCAAAGCCTTTGGATGAACCTGGTGACTCCCCTGGGTCATTTTCCCAGCCACGGTCTGGGGCCCCATGTGTGGGCTGCCCCAGGCCCCAGCCGGTTTTTGCACTCACAGCTTGGGCAGCCAGTACCGGAGCGTGCGGGAGAAGGCAGCCAGGAGCAGGAGCGCACTCCAGCAGCGGCATGAGGTCCTGAAGGCAGAGAATCCTGGAGGTGGGTGCCGGCATAACGATCCAGGGTTCTGGGTGGGTGGACAGGGAGGAGGGGATGGACCCTGGATCTGTGCTGCAGATAGGATGGCAGGAGACAGGCAGGGCAGGGGTGGGGGAGGCTGGGCCAGCCCCAGAAGTCGCAGCTGGCCTCCTAGGCCCTCTCCTCATGGCCCCCGTCTGGCTCCCCACTGCCACCTGACTGTGATTTCCTTCTGGCAGATGCCTCTGACCTTCAGGGGCGGCATCTGCTGGCTGGCTTAGACAAGGTGGCCAGAGATCTGGACCAGCAGGAGAAGGCTATCACAGGGATCCTACGGCCGCCGCTGGAGCAGGGCCGGGCTGTGCAGGACAGCGCCGAACGGGCCAAGGACCTTAAGGTACCTCCAGGCTGGTCTCATCCTCATGCGGGCCTTGGTGCTGGACAGGGAGCACCTGCCCCGTGTAACCAGAAGTCCTGAATGATAGCGGGGGAGGGGGCTGTTCTAGGCTGAGGACCGAGGAGGTGCCTGGGCCCCGGCAACCCCAATACAGGATAAAGGGCAAGCAAGGCTCATGCTGCCTCCACGTGGCTTGTCGCCTGCGGGTTCGTGGCAGTATGGATAACACCAGTAACTGGCTAAGTGGGAGGCTAACACGCATGGCGGCCGCAGCTTCAAAATTAGAGCTGCTTGCTGGCTGCCTGACTGCAGACATGCTCTTCAAGCCCAGGGCTTAGTGTGTACAGAAATATTCGGGGCCAGAGGAGGATGGGCACAGGGGCGGGTCGTGGCCAGGCCCCAACTGCATCCCTTCCTAAGCTGCTTGGAGTTCCAGGGTCACCTGTGAAAGGGGAGAGGAAAGGTACCCACCTCATGGGGTGGCCCCCAAAGATGGATGAGGTCACTCACATGATGTGCACGGAAAAGCAGATGCTTGACAATTACCTGTTAATTTCCATCACTCTTGTGAGTCACAACCCACCATACCAGAATTCTGGGGGACGCTCATTATGGGCTGGCTCCCCAGGGAGGGCCCAGGCTTCCCAGCAGCTTCTTCTGTGCCATGAAGCCCCCAGGGGTAGGAGGCTGCCGGCCTGTGGCTGACTCCAGGGACTTTGGTCCTCACAGAACATCACCAACGAGCTGCGGCGGATCGAGCCCGAGAAGGCGCGGAGCACGGCGGAGTGCGAGGAATTCATGCAGGCCCTCCCTGGCAGCGGCACCACACCTTTGCTGAAGACCCGGGTGGAGGACACCAACCGCAAATATGAGCACCTGGTGCAGCTGCTGGACTTGGCCCAGGAGAAGTGGGTGGCAGGCTGGTGGCAGGGAGGTTGGGGGGGTCATGGGGCCAGGCGGGCACCCCTCACTCCTAAGCCGTGTCCTCAGAGTGGACGTGGCCAACCGCCTAGAGAAGAGTCTGCAGCAGGGCTGGGGGGTGCTGGCCACCTACGAGACGCAGCTGACCCGGGACGACACAGTACCTGAGGGTGGCCGTGCCCTGGACAGCAAGAGGCAAGAGCTGGCAGTAAGTCTGGGGACCTGGGGCCTCGTGAGCCTTTCTCCCCACGTGCTCTCCACCCCCCGCCCCTGAACAGATGGGGACGGAGGCCCCGAGCATCAGGGCAGCGAGTCTGCAGGTTCTGAAAGGCTGCAGGGTGCCGAGTCAGACGCTGCAAATGAAGGCTCATGGCTCGAATCTCAGCTGCTCGTGGAAATCTGGTGGCTGGTTTTAAAAGTATCCACATCAACCGCCCAGATTTCCAGTGGCCCGGGATGAGATCTGGCCCCCGGGGCCGGCACGCTCTCAGAGCAGGTCAGCAGCAGTGCGGCGCCCGCTGCCGCCAGCCCCAGCATCTGCCTTCCCTGCTCCATGGCCCATGGGCCGCCGGCCTGTCGGCTGTGGGCGTTCCAGCCCTCGGGGGGCCCCCTGGTCACGCACCCGTTCTCTCGTGGAGATCCTCACCTCGGGGCCGAGGCCTCGCCGCTGGAGAGCAGCTGGTCAGTCTGGTCCCGGGCGCGACGTCACAGGGCACGCGCTGCCGACTGCAGGGTTTTTAGAGGTCAGGTTTTCCGGGTTTTGTGACGAAACAGAACATTGCAGAAACGACCACCAGGTTTAAGGAGAAACGCAGAGGCAAAGCCCCAGTCCCTTCCCACGCCCAGGTTTCCCCACCTGCCAAGGCCGAGGGCCCCTGGCCGTCGGGGCAGTGCTGCCCTAGCCCCTGGGAGCTCCGGCCGCAGCCCCGCTGTCTCTCCGCCCCGGCAGGCCCTGGCCTCCGACCTGCAGGCCCAGAAGGGCCTCCTCGCTGAGGTGGAGCGGAACCTGCAGGCAGCCAAGCAGTGCTCCAGCTCCCTGGCCAGCCGCTTCCAGGAGCACTGCCCCGACCTGGAGCGCCAGGAGGCCGAGGTGCACAAGCTGGGCCAGCGTGCGGACAACCTGTGCCAGCAGGTTGAGCTCAGGTGAGGAGCCGCGGGCAGGTCTGTGCTCAGGCTGCCAAAGGCTGCTTGGTTCCTCGAGTTTCTTTTTGAGAAAAGCAGAAATATATCTAGAAATTAAAAAACTCCAGGTGATTGTAATGACCAGGCCCTGTCCCCTTACAAAAATACTGAGGAGCTGGGGCAGGTACGGGACACGGATGACAACACACTGCCCGCACCGCGTCCTGCTTTTTCCTGTCCTATGCTTTGTCGGGGTCTGGCGCAGGGAGCGGGACGACCTCCTCTCCTCTTCTACGGAAGAGCTTATACAGAACCCATGCTGCTTCCTTAAATGCTTGGTGGAATTCACCAGTGGAGAAGCCACACAGGCCTGCGAGTCTTTGTTTTCGGGGTGTGAGGTTTTCACACATTCAACCTCGTTACCAGGTATCAGGCTGCTCTGGGTCATCTCATTCTTGGAGCAGGTCCGGGAGCTTGTATGTCTCAAGGCATCTGTCCATCTCAAGTGGGTGAACCGACATAAGGTTGTTCCTTGTATCCGCTTACTCGTCCACTGTTTCCAGGATGAGGGGGTCTCCCCTCCTCCAGTCCTGAAGTCGTACCTCTTCTCAGTTATGCGTTTTTCTTCCCGACCACGGCGAGGCTGATCAGTCCTCTGACCATTTCAAGGAACCGGCTTTGGTTTCAGTCCTCTTCTCTCCTGTTCTTTACCTGCTAATACCTGCTGCTATTAGTTTTAATTGGCTTTATTTTTTTTCCCATTGTGGAGAGCTTCCTCCTTTTCCGATAGAAGCACTGAGAACTGTACATTTCCCTCTAAGCACGGCTTTTGCTGTGTCCCACAAATGGACTGTTTTTTTTTTTTTTTTTTAAAAGATTTTTATTTATTTATTTGACAGGAGAGAGATCACAAGTAGGTAGAGAGGCAGGCAGAGAGAGAGGAGGAAGCAGGCTCCCTGCTGAGCAGAGAGCCCGATGCGGGGCTCGATCCCAGGACCCTGAGGTCATGACCTGAGCCGAAGGCAGAGGCTTTAACCCACTGAGCCACCCAGGTGCCCCTGGACTGTTTTTATTTACAGTGAGCTCAGGTTTCCTCGCATCTCCTGTGATTTCTCCTTGAAACCGTGGGTTATCTGGTCCTGAATTACCCGCGGGCGTCTGTGGGTCAGTACGCACAGGCCTGCCTGTCCTTGACAGGGACCGCTGTGTATTCCTAACTAACGTTCCATAATTTCATTAGCCCCCCTCTTTTTGGGGAGTGTTTGAGCACTGCTTTTAAACACTGAGTGGAGAGGACTTCTTTGAGAAGGTACAGGAGGCAGCCGCTGACAGTGGCAGAGGCCTGACGCGCTATGTCTCCGTAGGGCCCGGAGCCTGCAGAGCGCCAGGGCCGCGTACGAGGAGTACCGCGGCGGCTACGACCACGTGCTCCAGTTCTTGTCCCACATCCCCAGCTACGAGCCCCAGGAGACAGACAGCCTCAGCCAGATGGAGACCAAGCTGAAGAATCAGAAGGTAGGGCGGCTGCCTCCGTGTTTCTAGGCCTCCACTGGCCCGGGGGGGCGGAGGAGCACGGAGGGGAGCCAGGCAGTGGCTACCGCCTGCCCTGGGGGAGGAGGGCACAGACCTGACAGAGCTGATCCCCGAGGGCCCTTGGCCTTGCCGAGCCCCAGCACCTAACTCTGAGAACGAGGGCGGTCCCACTCCCTCCTCGGTGTCCAACACGGGGCCTGGCCCAGTGGGGACCATCCAAGCAGCCTGGTTGCCCGAGCAAAGGGTCACAGCACCACAAGGGGAGCGTTTGTGGTGAAAGGTCTCGTGTCCAGAGTTCAGAGTTCCTTGGAGTGAGGGACGAGGGACACGGGACCCCACCAGCCTAGATTCAAAGCCAAATTCTACTGCGAAGAGCGGTGGCCCCGTGGGCAAGTCACGGAACCTCCCTGTACCTCGGTGTCCTCTTGCCCTGGAGACAGGGCGGCTGGAAGATTAAAGATGACGACCCAGGTATGGTAGGAGACGGTGCCTGCCGTTCGAAGCACTCAGTAAACACTGGGGTCGGGCAAGGACCATTCTCCTGGCCCTTCCTCCCAGGGCTGGAAAACTGCCTTCTGTGACCCACGGCTGCACACAAGGAAACCATTCATTACACTCTGTGCTACGGAAGAAGAATGTCAGATTCTAAGGAATCCAGCTTCTCGATCAAGCTTTGTGGTTTTTTTTTTAATTTGTTTTTTTTTTTTTTTTTTTTTTTTTTTTTTTTTTTTTTTTTTTTTTAAATTCTCTGTTGTTTTACAGAACCTGCTAGATGAGATAGCAAAAAGGGAAGAGCAAGTCCACAAGGTCTGCACCCACTCCCAGCAGTACCAGCAAGCAGTCAAGGTGAGCCCCTTGCCGCCGGGCCTCCTGTAAACTGGCGCAACCCGGGGGACGACGGGATGGTGCCGGACACTGACTACGGGAAAAGGGGTTTCTACTGCTCAGGGCAGAACACAGAGAGAATTTACCCTCACGGGAAGAATTACCAAAGAAGAACAATGGAGGATAAGCAAAATCGTTCTAACAGCATTATTTACGAAAGCAAAACATAGAAACTAGAAATCCCCTAAATGGCAGACAGCAGAGAAGCGGCCAGGTGAGTGCTCCTTCCTCCACGTGCTGGATTAGAGTCATCACACTGACAGGGAAAGGGGCTCAGGAGGCGGCAGGGTGAGAAACGGCCACGGTGCTGTGGGGAACGAAGGCAGCAGAGCACCCTGCTCGGGGCCAGAGGGACCCCGGTGTGGGGCGCCAGGGGCAGATGCGGGCGCTTCTGGTTGTGTCCTAGGTTGTTCAGGGACACGGCTCGGTGCTGCTGGTGGACCGATGGTTCTCAGAACCTCCTGGCAGGTGACACAACAGCTCGCACCCCATGGCCCTCGCCCTCTGCCACATCTCTCTCTCACCCAGGACTACGAGTTAGAAGCAGAGAAGCTGAGGTCCCTTCTTGATCTGGAGAATGGAAGGAGCAGCCACGTGAGCAAGAGGGCCAGGCTCCAGTCCCCTGCGGCCAAAGTGAGGGAAGAGGTGAGCTCTGCGGGGCCTCCGAGCTGGACACCCGACAGGGAAACTGGGCTGAGAAGCCCTCCTGGGTGCTAATACGTTCAGGAAGAAAAGGTAACGACCTTGTTCTTGGGCAGCAACGCTCATCTGCCTGAAAGGCTGCCGGAGGTCATCTGGGCCAGAGCCGTGCAGGCGGGAGGCTCCCACGTTGCTGCTCCTGAGTAGGTGCGGAGGGCCGCCGGTGTTACTCCTTCTCACGCGAGAACATTAAGGCACAGAGGCAGGAACTTAGCCTTTTCCCTCTGAATCCAGTTTTGCCACCATTTGAGACTGCAGTCCAGCTCGAGGTGGCAAGAGGCTAGAAACCACCCACTCCCCCCGAACGCCAGACTTTGCCAACACTGTCCGGCTCACTCCTGCTTAGCCTGTTGACTCTCTCGTGTAGGAAGCGGCTCTTGCTGCCAAGTTCACAGAAGTTAATGCCATCAACAGACAGAGGCTGCAGAATCTGGAGTTTGCGCTGAGTCTCCTGAGACAGGTAATGATCATCTTTGTAACACATTTTTTAAGATTTTACTTGAGAGGGGGAGAGAGACTCCCAAGCAGACTCCCCACCTAGCTCGAAGCCAGAGACTACCACCCACGCCGAAATGAAGAGTCAGTTGTTCCCACTGAGCCACCAAGGCGCCCCTCTTAGACATTTTACTCCAAACTTTGCCAGCAGGTTAGAAATAAGGCTCATTCTGTTTCCAAGAAACAGTCTGGGAGCCGGTGGCAGGGTCCCTCGCTAACACGGCTAGACAGCATGAGGCCAAGTACTGACACAAATGTGACATGCACGCCATCCCTCGAACATTTGCTGAGTGCCCAGGAGCAGGTAACTTATTTTCAGAAGCCTGCGTCTGCCTGTCCACACAGTGGACAATGAAGTAGCACGACTGTGGGATTCTCGGTCTCTACTAAGTGCACAACAGGGACAACCCTGTCCACACAGTGGACAATGAAGTAGCACGACTGTGGGATTCTCGGTCTCTACTAAGTGCACAACAGGGACAACCCTGTCCACACAGTGGACAATGAAGTAGCACGACTGTGGGATTCTTGGTCTCTACTAAGTGCACAACAGGGACAACCCTGTCCACACAGTGGACAATGAAGTAGCACCACTGTGGGATTCTCGGTCTCTACTAAGTGCACAACAGGGACAACCCTCTGTGCAGGACAGATACACACGTCTCAAAGATGACCCACAGCCTCTGGGAACACGACCAGAGGCAGCGGACTGTGGTTTCATCTCACACTCTTCTGTGGCTGAAAAATACTTTACCATTTAAAAGACCAAAACTACTTGTTTTTACCATTTTCGAAAGTAACCCCAGAACGCTAGTGACCTTCGCACCGAGGGAGCCTTGGGGGTCACTGGACCACCAGTCTGACGGGCTCATCGTAGGTGACCGAGGGGCGCTCTGACCAGGTGGGAACAGGCCGGGCAGAGCGTCCAGCTCTAACCACACCCTGTCTTCTCCTCAGCAGCCGGAAGTGGGAGTGAACCACGAGGCCCTGCAAGGGAGCACATCAGGCTCCACAGTGGAGGAGACGTGGAAGGTCCAAAAGGAACTGGATGAGGAGACTGAGCGGAGGCAGCAGCTCGAGAAAGAGGTCCAGAGCGCCCAGGAAGAAATCCAGACTCTGAAGCAGCGGAGCCCCCAGGAAGCGGTGGTGAAGAAGGAAGTGCTGAAGAAGGTGCCAGACCCTGCGCTGGAGGAGAGCTTCCAGCACATGCGGCGGAGCCTGGGGGAGGAGCAGCACAAGAACCAGCTGCTGCAGGAGGAGCTGGAGACGCTGCGGCGGCGGCTGCTTGCCCTGGAGCAGGAGACCAGGGACGGGGGGCAGGAGTACGTGGTCAAGGAGGTCCTGCGCATCGAGCCGGACAGGGGCCAGGCAGACGAGGTCCTGAAGCTGAGGGAGGAGCTGGAGGAGCTGAGGCGGCAGAAAGGCACCCGGGAGGCAGAGGTGGCCCTCCTGCAGCAGCGCGTCGCGGCCCTGGGCGAGGAGAAGAACCGGGCACACGAGAAGGTCACCGAGAAGGAGGTGGTGAAGCTGCAGAATGACCCGCAGCTGGAGGCAGAGTACCGGCAGCTGCAGGAGGCCCGGCAGCGGGAGGGCAAGCTCAGGGAAGAGCGGGAGGAGGAGCTGACCTTCCTCCAGGACAAGCTCAAGAGGCTGGAGAAGGAGAGGGCCATGGCGGAGGGGAAGATCACCGTGAAGGAGGTGCTCAAGGTGGAAAAGGATGTGGCAGCCGCGAGGGAGGTCGGCGACCTCCAACGCCAGTATGAGGATGAGGAGGCCAAGGCTCGGGCCAACCAGAGGGAGAAGACGGAGTTGCTCCGCAAGATTTGGGCCTTAGAGGAGGAAAATGCCAGAGTGCTGGTGCAGGAGAAGGTGCGGGAAATCGTCCGGCCGGACCCCGAGGCAGAGAGGGAAGTGGCCAACCTCCGCCTGGAGCTTGTGGAGCAGGAGCGCAAGTACCGGGGGGCTGAGGAGCAGCTGACGAGCTACCAGAGCGAGCTGGAGGCGCTCAAGAGGCGGGGCCCCCAGGTAGAGGTCAAAGAAGTGACAAAGGAAGTCATCAAGTACAAGACTGACCCTGAGATGGAGAGGGAGCTTCAGAGGCTCCGGGAGGAGATTGTGGACAAGACCAGACTCATCGAAAGGTGTGACTTAGAAATCTACCAGCTGAAGCAAGAGATCCAGTCCCTGAAAGACACCAAACCGCAGGTGCAGACCAAGGAGGTGGTCCAGGAGATCCTCCAGTTCCAAGAAGACCCCCAGACCAAAGAAGAAGTGCAGTCTTTGCGGGCCAGGCTCTCAGAGGAACAGAAGAAACAAGTGGATCTGGAAAGGGAGAGGGCCTCCCAGGAGGAGAAGATCAGGCAGAAGGAGGAGGAGCTGTCCCAGGTGAAGGAAAAGGTGGTCCAGCAGGAGGTGGTCAGGTACGAGGAAGAGCCCGGCCTGCGCGCGGAGGTGGACGCCTTCACCGAGAGCATTGACGTGGAGCTGCGGCAGATCGACAATCTCCGCGCGGAGCTGCGGCGGCTACAGCGCAGGCGCGCGGAGCTCGAACACCAGCTGGAGGAGCTGGAACGCGAGAGGCAGGCGCGCAGGGAGGCCGAGCTGGAGGTGCAGCGCCTGAAGCAGCGGCTGGCCGACCTGGAGAAGGAGGAGGGGGAGGCCCGGGAGAAGGTGACCCTCAAGCAGAAGGTGGTGCTGCAGCAGGACCCCCAGCAGGCCAGGGAACACTCTCTGCTCAAAGTCCAGCTGGAGGAAGAGCAGCACCGGCGGCAGGTCCTGGAGAGCGAGCTGGAGACCCTGAAAAAGCAGCTCGCCCACCTGGAGAAGATGGAGGTGAAGGAGAAAGTGGTCTTCTCGGAAAGCATCCAGGTGGAGAAAGGCGATACCGAGCAAGAGATCCAGAAGCTCAAGAGCAGCTTGGAGGAGGAGAGTCGGAGCAAGAGAGAACTGGATGCGGAAGTGAGCCGGCTGGAGGCCAAGCTGTCGGAGCTGGAGTTCTGTAACTCCAAGGCATCCAAAGAGCTGGACTTCCTAAGGGAAGAAAACCACAGGCTGCAGCTGGAGCGGCAGAGCCTGCAGCTCGAGACGCGGAGGCTCCAGTCGGAAATCGAAATGGCAGCAACAGAAACACGAGACCTGAGAAACATGACAACGGCCGACTCTGGGACGAACCTGGACTCCAGACTGTGGTCCCTGGAGAGAGAGCTGGATGACCTCAAGAGGCTCTCCAAAGACAAAGACCTTGAGATCGATGAGCTGCAGAAGCGCCTGGGCTCCGTGGCCGTCAAGAGGGAGCAGAGGGAGAACCACCTGCGGCGCTCCATTGTGGTCATCGACCCCGACACGGGCCGGGAGCTGTCCCCGGAGGAAGCCCACCGGGCCGGTCTCATCGACTGGAACATGTTTGTCAAACTCAGGAGCCAGGAGTGTGACTGGGAGGAAATATCGGTGAAGGGTCCGAGTGGAGAGTCTTCCGTGATCCACGACAGGAAGTCTGGCAGGAAGTTCTCCATTGAAGAGGCCCTGCAGAAAGGAAGGCTGACCCCGGCTCAGTATGACCGCTATGTCAACAAGGATATGTCCATCCAGGAGCTGGCCGTCCTGGTGTCTGGGCAGAAGTAGGCCCAGCCTGGCCCTCCATCTTCTTAGAAGGCTGCCCCGTACCACCGTGTCTTCTCCTCCCTGGCCCGGCACAGGCTGCTGACCTGTGCAGAGCTGAGCACATCCCCCAAGTCCTCGCTGTCACTCAACCTGGGTGAGGGACCCGCTTCGTCCTCTGATGATCAGACAACCGCGCTGCCCCTCTTCTGTCCCACCTGGAAGCAAACTAAAGCACCTGACACATGACGGCTGCAACAGACAAGCCCACTCGGAGGACCGGCCTTCACATGCCAGGTGGGGGGACTCTCGGCCGGAAAGGCCTCCGTCCCTCACACCTTTCCCTACATCAAAGGACTGGGCCCCTCAGGGCTGCTGACCTGCATTCTCTCACACACACACACCCTGGTTCTGGCTGAAAGCAGACTTTTTGTCAGAGGCCTCCTGGTGACAGAGATCCGGGTTCTAGGCCAGAAAAGCTGCAAAGAAGCCCAAGCTGTCCCAGGAAAAAGTACCATCAGATAAGGTGTTGTGGTTCTGAAATTAAAGTATTTTCATAAAGAACTGTGTTGCTGTTAGCCTTAGTTTCAGTGCCTTACAAGTCTTATCAGCTCACTGGTATTGAGGTATACTAACTATATACACTTGATTTTTCACCAAATGAATTTTAGGTTCTCTGTTATCTCATATATTATGTAAGAAAATGGGACTAGGAAACCCTATTTATGGTGGGAAAATAAACACCTGGTGGCTTGATTCTAATTTCATAGTGTTTCTTCTTTTGCATGTGAGGCTTATTATTTCCCCTGCTCCCTCTTGGCTTTTGGCCAAAATGGATATTCCACATCTATCAGCTCCTAGGGGAAGAAAAATTAGTTGCAAAGAAGGTAAAGAGAATGAGAAACAGTGTTCTGGAAACCTTGGAACAATTTATTGAGTTGCTTTATACAAGATTAACGATCTCCACACCCCCCACACCAACATAGTCGCGCCGCACAAACGCCACAGCCCCTCTCACACCTCAGGAGCGGCTGCACCGAGGGCGGCCCCGCAGCCCCCGGCCCCGGAGCCCGCTCTGCCTGCCGGTCTGCCCGGCCGTGGCTGTGAAAGTCATTCACTCTTTCGTTACCACAAATAAAGCATAAACAAGAAAAAAAATCTCATAAACTCCCCATCAAAGAAACGTTTCCCTGAGGCAAGAGGCATCACTAGATTCCTAAAAATGAGGGTATTCTGCTCCAGCTGCACTCAATGGTACATGGCGGGGAGGGAGCACTGCAGGGGAGGGACCTTGGGTGTTCTCGGGTGGAGAAGCCTGGAGAGTTCCCACTGCTCAGTGTTCACGGGCGGCCTCGGCGAGGCTCTGAGCTCAGCAACACACATCTCTTCTTTGGCTCTTTTGCTACTACCTAAGACTATTCTGTAAACAAACTGGAAACCCAAGTTGAAAAAAATATAATGAAGGGATAACGAATCCACTCTAGCCCAATGTGTAACACAGGTTGGTTCTTACATTAAAAAGAAAGAAAACAAAAACAACAAACCCAAAGAGCAGACGCCTAGCCGGACAGCTGACAGGTGTCGCTCCGCTGGAAACCGGGCAAACCTCTGCATGACCTGTGAGTTACTGAGCACTGGACCCTGGAAGGCAGGAACCAAGAGGGCTGCCTGTGTCCCCACACAGGTGTACATTCTGAGGAGGTGGTAACTCTTAACATATTTGCAATCCCTTAGCTGAAGCAGTCAGTTCAGACGCACCTCGTGGCACACACTCCACAGGACAGGCCAAGGGCCCTAACCATCCCGAGGAAGCAGCCACGGGCTGAGTGCGCTCCGGGGTCGCTGGCCTAGTCTGTCTCTGACGCACTCACCAAGCTCATCGGCGCGCCACCCTCAAGTCCACGCACAGCCCGCTGCCTGGCGCGCTCCAGGACGGCGAGGCCTGTTTCTACACGGCAGACGCTTCACAAAGGTCTGTTCCTGCAGCTCTGCCTGAGAACGGTTTCTAAATAAAACTGGAATGTCTGTCACTTGGAACCCCCCATCCTTGGCCCTCCAAGAGATGAAGGGCTTTGGGGCTCTGCAGTCCACCTGCATGAACTCTGAAAAAACAAAATGGGGGCCCTGGTTGTACTGGGACCTGGGATTTGGGGGCCCAGATGACCTTCAAGTCAGGCCGGCATAGATTGTGATGTGCAACTGTAAAAAACTCAAACTGGCTATGTCTTAAATACAGACATATCTTTTAAAAAAGTCTTCATCTGAAATCCACTCAGAAGGCTGAATGGACGTGTGTCTAATTCTGCTCCACCATAAAGGCACTGGAATTACGTCTTACTATGATACGACATGCGAAAATCCCATTCTATCCAATGCATTAATGGTAATGATGAAATCTGGACCAAAATAAGTGTCTTTAAAAATCCTGTCAAAACTGTTGAATCTACAAAGATCTTTTCTCTGAAAGAGCTTCATTGTCATGTTCAGCAGAGAAGCTGGCCCCCACCACGATGAGCACACATTAGGTGTTCTGAGTATTTTTCTAAAAAAACAAGGTAAGTCTCCCAGCTGTGTATTAGCCTGGGTTTTTGTCCTGTTGAGCACACAGCCTGAGGATGCGACGGACGCCATGATCATTCAGGGATCCCACTGTGGGCAGAAGGAGTCCCTGATAACTACGGCACCAGGAGCTACTCTGACCAAATGCCAGGGGTCAGGTGGATTTAAAGCACGTGTGCCAACTGCTCCACCCTGACACCAGAGCATCGTTTATGACCGAGCGTGCGCCCTAGCCCAGAGCTGCCCCTCCGACGATTGTCCATGACAGAGCCGCGGAGCCCGGAGCACCAGGCCAGTCAGTGCCTCTGGAGAAGCCCAGAGCTGCTCCCCTAACAGAAGGCACATCACAGTGCCAAGAGACGCTCCACTTAGCACTCACACCTTCTCCAGAAGAAAACCAATCGGCAGAAAGAGCATAGTGATTATCCAGTTTCTGAGACCTACTTGTTCAGCTTCCGCCCAGACCTAAGTGAGTTGGGCCTCTCCTCTGAAGAGGTCACAATTTCCGTGGTACACCGGGCCCCTTTCCATGAAGCTGAGAAGCATCTGGAAAAGAGTAAGCAAAAACAAGTCTTTCAGGATCTCTGATTCCTTAAGGAGATCACTCAAACAGCAAATGTCCCCGAAGGCTGCGTGTTCTAAGACTCCTCGGCAGAGATGGAGGGTACCGCTACTTGCAGCTGCTCGCAGTGTGCACGGCACCCTGAGTTCTGTGAAGGCAGGTGCTCGCCTTCCCTGCCACCACCGCCACCCCCTGGTGCGCAGGACTCCACTTAAGCAGCAGCGAGCACTCTCTCACCAGCAAAACCCTCAGGCCCTACAAAGACAAGTTCAAAGGCACTAGCAGTCTGAGTCTGCACAGGAAAGAAAGCAAAGCAGACACAGTCACACAGCTGAAATAAGCAGGCAGCTTTTCATTTACAATCACTGAATGTAATCCTCCAACGTGAAGAAGGGCTAAAGGAGACAGAGATGGTATAAGAAAGTGCTTTTCCTTTTTTTGGTTGTTGAAATTACCACATGCCAACAGTCCTGCTTCCAATGGCTCTTCAATTATTTTGTTTCTGTCTGAAAGTGTGACATTCCCGAAAGTAAGCAGAGGCAGTGCAGTGCCATCTTTCAAACCACAAACTCTCACCCAGGTGGCTCTGTGACCTCCCCCCCCCCGCCACGTCATCCTCCTGGCTGCTAGAGCAGCTGCCAGTTTGCCCAGTAAGTCACTGTAGCTATGGCTTCTCTGGAGGAAAATGGAGTCGCTGTTTATACAGGCTTAGCCCCTTGGTTCCTTTCCCTAAAGAAGCGAAATTTCCATCTTGAAAATTTTCAATTCATACTTATGCCCAGATGGCCGCTGGCGTTCACTAGGAATGCATCAGCCTCGGGACACGGGGGCCAGAGACCCACAGCAAATCTGGAGACAGACACAGACTTAGGAGGCGTCAGGCCACAGGCATGCCCAGCCAGGCAAACTCCCCTGTCTTACTTCCACCCCGGCACCTGTGCACCAGGGCTACCCAGGCTCAGCTTCCAGAAGAACGGCTCTCCCCTGACTGAGGTAGCCTCCCTGGTCTCTCTGGAGAAGGTCCAGAGTAGAAAGAAGAGCAGTAGGCCAAAACCAAGATCCCAGGAGGCTTCCCACCAGCATCCCATTAGGCTTCTTTAAGAATCACGTTCCAGGGGCCCCTGGGTGGCTCAGTGGGTTAAAGCCTTTGCCTTGGGCTCAGGTCATGATCTCAGGGTCCTGGGATGGAGCCCCGCATCGGGCTCTCTGCTCGACGGGGAGCCTGCTTCCCCCCGCCCCCCCCCCCACCTACTTGTGATCTCTCTCCTCTGTCAAATATATAAATAAAATCTTAAAAAAAACCCAAAAAACAGAAAAACACGTTCTAGCACAGGGCAAGGCCCATCACTTACTGTGAAGGTGCCAGCCGGGGCCTCTGTGTTGCCTTCTCATGGCAATACCATCCCCCTTTCTGAAATCTGCTCATCTACAGAGATGAGAAGCAGGAAAAGAAGAAACATGTTGCCCCAGGTCCCACTGTACTCCCTAACGTCTGCCTTTACCCTGAACTTAACTGAAAGATCCTTGTCTCTGGCACACATGCTGGCATCACAGGTTAGGGTCCCTCCTAAGATCTAGCCCCTGTCACCTTGCTACTATTTGGGCTCTCCTGTTCACTTAAAGTTTATCTGGCAGCACCTGAAAGGTGCAGCAGCTTAAATGTAAAGGCCTTTCTGTGCGCCAATTAGCCCCGATGTGAGCGCCAACTTTAGCTAAGGGATTTCCCCTGCCTCAAACACAGGCCATTACAACCTCTCCTGTGATCCGAGGGTAAGGCTGCCCCAGTAGCAGTTCCAAGTGGGGAACGAGGGGAAATTGCAAAGTGGAAGCCTCTGTCGGTTTGAGTACCCAAAGAGTCAGAGCCTTGAAGGACGAACCAGGACAACACAGTAACAACAAGCTGAAGACACTGAACTCCCTGGCAGCAGACAAGCCATCTAATGGGTGGGGAACACAATGGCGTTTGGGGTGCATGGCACTCTGATCACCTGGCAATTACCTGGCAGACTCTGCGGGATGTGGGTGGACACGGCAGCGTGTGGGAGAGGCGCTGCACGGGGTGGGCTGGAGTGCAAGCCAGCCAGGAGACCTGAGAGAAAACAGGAGGGGAGAAAAGAACAAAACACACACATTGAAGACAGGAACAGAAAAGCTGCTTCGGTGGTCAAGAGCCCAGACAACCTCCTGGACCGGCTCTGGGTGAGAACCCCAAGGGGGAGGGGGGCTCAGCACGGTTCCCAGGAACACTGCCCGTGGTCACACACCAGACAAACATAGGAACCCCACACGACAACAGAACTCATCAGTTCCTCACAGCACAGGTACTGGGGAACTTTCTGTCCCTCCAGCATGGGGAGAGAGGAAAGTAGCACTTACTATGGTTGAGGCCGTGGTGGAATGTCCCAGGGGCAGGACCCGTGACGATAGCATCCTTGGAAACCCCTGCTTTGGCAGACGACTCGGCGCTGAAGGAGAGCACGTGGAGGGGAAACTGGGAGATGATCCCCAGGGAGTTGGAGTTCATGGCTCCGGGCAGTTTTGGGCTGCCGGACTTGTAGGATGCAGACAGCAGGTTTAAGGGCGAGGAGCTGGCCAGCAGCACAGCCCCACTCGTTCCTTTCTGGGGAGGAAACAGGTCACGGTCAGAATGCCAGCTCTGTCCGCAGCTCACGCGCAGCCCAAGGCTGGTAACGGACGTGCAGGGCGGGGACCCACTCGTAGACCACCCCTTGTGAAGGTGCCCCGGGCTCTGCCGCCCCAGAGGAAAGGAAGAGGACAGTCTCGGAGCTGGTGCAGGGTGGCTCCTAGGACAGTGTTCAGTTAAAGAGCTGGGTATTAAATATGCCTCCTTTGTGCAAGAAAGGAAGGGTATCTTCTATAGACAGCCACAGATGTACGCATATACAAACACTGGTGTGTCCATATTTATATACATAAAACATACACATATATTTTTATGTACTGATCTTTGTTTTTAGAAAGAAACAGAAAAAACGTGGAACTAAGGAATATACCTTGTAGGGTGGCAGGACAAGACAGAGGCGGCAGTTGAGACTTTGCTTCATACCTTTCTATAGTTTTGGTTTTTAACCACATGATGTTTTTATATATTGGAAAAATGAAAACAACTGCTCTCTCCCATGTCTCCAACCTGTATCCAAACTTCTTGTAATTACCCATAGGCAGGCCTCATTAACCACTGGACTCTGTCAAATTGCCTTTGTCTGACCTGCAGAGTCCTTTAGAACCCAACCAAAAAAAAAAAAAAAAAAAAATCACTCTTTCTGGGGCATGAACATCTCCACAAAGCTGATGATCTGAGAGGTGGCAGCATTTTCATTTAGTTGTTGGGGGCAACTAAATGGGCAAATAGGAGGCTATGAAAAATGAAAGGAGTTATATGGCTTGTTCTATACCACCCACGGTCATAGCATCCCCGCAAACCAGTCCTTTCCCTCTGCTCATCCTCAGTAGAAGTTTTAGGCTCTCCTGGGATTCCTACCACCAGAAAAAGAAAAGTAAAGACCTGAAAACAGGAAGCCCAGTCCTCCTTCCGATTTCCAGGCTCACTGTTCCTACCTGACCTTCAGTGTCAGATCTCACTCTCCGAGCAGGGCAAGGCAAGCGGCCCTGTCCACAAGACCCACGAGGGGCGGGCTGCTGTGCCAGGACACTCACTGGCAAGGAGGTAGACGATGTCACGCTGCTAACCGCGCTGGATTTCAGGGAAGATGTTAGTAGCTTTGCCACTCCCTGGGTCCCACCACTGGAGTCTCCATTTGGACCACCCGGAGGGGCCACCAGAGTCAGCTTCTGGGAAACAGGTGGTTTTTTCACGGCAGAGCCCGGGACAGGTCTGCTGGCAGACTGTCCTATGGAGGGAGGCTGTACACCGGGGAGCAGGTTCCCGGAAGTAGAGCTCTGGACTGGTGTTCCTCCAGAGGAAGAGCTGCCAGAAGAAACCCCATGTTTAGAGACAGAACCGGCAAAGGGGCTATTCTTGTAAGATGGCCCTGAAGAGCTGGCTGAGTGCTGTTTTGCTGGATGGCTCAGGGCGGTGGAGGACGAGGCTGGGGTCTTATGAGAGTTGCTGCTGGAGGCTGGTGTGCCTCCCGAAGAGGCCGGCGTGGAGGGATGGAAGCTCTGGCCTTTGGTTGCTGTCTTCACAAGCTGGAGGAGGGAGCGATGGCACTGTGGGGAAGAAGGCTTTGGGCCCTGGAGCTTATTGACAAAAGGAGCTGGAGGGGTGAAGCTCTTTTGCTGTTGAGTGCCTGCGTGAAAAACTTTGACTTGGGGGCCAGGCACAGGAGGGGCTGCCTGGGGCGCGTGAGACGTCCGTGGCAAGCCATGGTGCTTTGCTTTGGACTGGTGCACTTCTGACAGGCCCTTGCTGAGCGCGGCCTGACAGGGCAGCTCCTTGTAGCCAGAGCTCTCTGGTTTTTTCTCCTGAGAGGACTGCCCCAGTGCCAAAGCCTGTTCAGCCAGAAAATTGAGGGGAGACTGCAGAGAACTAGAGGCTGGCGGGGCAGAAGGGCTGGGCTTTGGAAAGTTCCTCTTCTCTTCTGAACACACGACGCCCACCATCTTCTCTGCAGGTGCTTTTGAGGGTGCCGGCAGTGGGAACTCAGAGCCCCCACCTGCTCTGCTGCTCAGCACAGCCAGTTCCTTAGACACCACCTCCAATGAGGAGGCTGAATTACGGATCAAGTCTCCATCCAACGAGTCCTCCAGGTTTATAGGAGCAGGATTAGCAAGACTGCCAGTAGCCTGGGCTGAGAGCTCCCTGCCTGCAGCCCCAGTGCTCAGGCCTCCTCCTGTGTGTTCTGAAGGCAGAGCCAGAGGGCCCCCAATCTGGCCTGGTGGGATGGAAACCTTTTTATCAGGTTTAGTAGATGATTCCTAAAGGAAAGGAGAAATTCTGATGTTTAGAAATGTCCAAAGGTGCCGACACTGGTCCTGAGGTGAGAACACAAATGTGAGAACACCGCAAGGCCGAAGGAACCAGGCCTTCCTATACAATCACCAAAGAGGACAGGAAGAGAGCAGCTGCCATGCCTGCTTGGACTTCAAAGTGCTGACCTCCTTCTCTCCCTCTGGCTCCTGTCTGGCTGGGGCTGGGCTTACCAAGCGTGCCTTCTTGCTAGGTACCCATCCACCCACAAGGAAACTCTTCTTCTCTGTTTCTGAAAAAGTATAAGACTCGAACAAGGAGACGCTCCCCTACTGGCCTCACAATGTCTCAGGGTATTCCCGGCTGCAATCAGAAAATGATGCATGGCCTGAGAATCGCCTTAGCTTTCTTTTCCTTCTTGGTCTTCTCCAGCATCTGTCTCCTCTGTTGGTGCAACGAGAAGTCCTGTCATGGGAGTGGGGACAGGGTCTATCTCATCGCTCTCACATCCCAGGTGCTTGATGCAGTTTGCCTGAGACTCTGTAGGACCTCAACAGATACTTCAGAATACGGAATTTACACAGCTTATTCTCAACAGTTAAGGGCACTATAAAGTCTCATGAACTGTTAAAAATTTTGGTAAAAGAGCAATTTTTACTACACTGAAAGGCTTCTGTAATGCCTGAGATGGTTTTCAGTTCCCTCCATCCCCCATCTCCAGGCAAACCCAACAAAGCCACCTGTCCCTTCCGGGGCAGCTCCAGGCGAACCTGCCCGACTAGCAGTGTCCCTCCATGAACAGAGTATCGTCACACTGTAAGACCTTCACCTCAGCAGGGGCTCTTCACTTCTCAGGGGGCTGGTGGACCTCATTTAAATCCGACCACCACCATCACCACCACCACCCCAGTAACAGACCAGGCAGTGGGTACTTTCTCCTAGAACTAAGGCTGGAAGCTACTAAGTGGCCCAGCGCAGGTCTCTGCCCTGCCAAGCTCAGGCCCCTGCCGTGTGCCGGGATGCCTCTTGGACAGTCTCAAGAGTGCCGTCCCGAAGGGCTGTCCCCTAGTCCAGCAAAGCTCAATCAGCTGCTGCAGTCGCCTAAGAGGTTTCACACGCACGGCGGGAGAGAAAGGAGAACAGCACATGGCCTGAGTGCTGACTCACCTTCATCTTGATTTTCGAAGAGGCCATTACTTTCTTCTTGGCCCTGTTCAAAGGAATGAACACAGAAAAGGTTGAGAGATCCACAGAGGAGGTGACAGTAACAGTCGCCCTGAGAAGAGAAAATACTGAGACACTCACAGGATTGATGTCAAGTGCCCGTGGCCTCGTCTGCTCTCCTTAAACAGAGTCCTGAAACAGACAGAGAATACTAGGCAGTCTGTGGAAACCCCCTGGAGGCAGGCACTCTGCTTCTAGAGCTTTCCTGCCATCCCTGGTACTCAATGGCTGTTATACCTTAAATGTCAGCGGCCTGGTGAGTTTAATTCCTAGTTAGAGAATCTAAAGTGGCTGCGCTGGCCACTCGAAAGCAAATAGTCGAGGAGTGACCCAAAAAAGCTATGGCTCTGCCCCAAAATTTCTCATAGTGATTCTGCCCCTAAAGGCAGGAGTGCTTTCCTTATTGCTGATTCTCATCCCTTCCAAGAATCAAATGTGGAGTTAGCACAGCTTGTCTTTTTCCAAGGAAACAACAGAATTTTATGCCCCTCCCTATGCAGTTTCAGATGTTCAATCTATAAAGAAAAGAGCAAGTCCACCTAAAAAAGGGACAAAGACAAAGGTTCCATGATTTGGATTCTGGGAAGATGGTGGAATAGAAAACACCAGAAACTGTCTATCCACCTGGACAACAAGCGCACTAAAAGAATCTAAAACAACTATTTTGCGGGTGTATGGTGGCTCAGTCGGTTGAGCATCCAACTCTTGATTTTGGCTCAGACTCAAAGCAGAGTCTGCCTGAGATTTTCTCTCCCCCTTTCCCTCTCATTGCCTCACACACTTGAGCTTTTTCTCTCTCTCTCTACTAAAGCAATAAATCTTAGAGTAATTATTTTGGAATTCCAGACTGTGTTGAAGGCTTACAACTTACAGGGGAGGGCTGGGAGGGTAAACTGCCATCAATTTCAGTTCTTAGCACAGTTGCAGCCTTCTGTCCCCAGCCCCACAGCAGATAGGCCATGCATGTGTCCCCAAAGCAGCTACAGGAACCAGAGTGGGCAAAAATGCACTGTCCTCCAAATATCAGGAATCTCTGCTCTGACTGCTGCTTTTCATCACAGAGATGCAGACAAAGAATTGAGGAGCCACTGCTGACCAACCCCCCTCCCCTCCCCCCACTCCCCCACCCCTGCACCGCTACCACCACCCACCTGTGGCAAGTTCCCGCCCCTCTGGCTGAGGTGACTTCCAGGGGATTTGAAAAACTGGTGCCCTTTCCCAGTCCTTCACTGTTCACCTTCCCACTTTCAGGAGACAGATATTAAAAAACAGAACATTAGGGGCGCCTGGGTGGTTCGGTGGGTTAAGGCCTCTGCCTTTGGCTCGGGTTGTGGTCTCAGGGTTCTGGGATCAAGCCCCGAATCGGGCTCTCTGCTCAGTGGAGAGCCTGCTTCCCTCTCTCTCTCCCTGCCTCTCTGCCTCCTTGTGATCTCTCTCTCTCACTGTCAAATAATTCTTAAAAAAAAAAAAAAAAAAATCATAAGGCATACAAACAGGAAAGTACTAACCCTTTAAGGGAAAAAAAAAAATACTCAGAAAAAGACCTAATGGCAACTACACTAAACAAAGACGTTAAAACAATGATCTTACAGATGCTCAAAAACTACAGCAAGATGTGAAGTAAAAAAAAAAAAAATGTGAACAAAATGGAAGTACCAATAAAGAGACGGAAAACCTAAAAAGAAATTAAGAAGAAATTCTGGAGCTTTAAAGTACAATAATTGAAATGAAAAATTCCCCGGAGATGTTCAAACACAGATGTGAACAAACAGAATAATGTAAATCCACCAAGTCTGAGGAACAGAGAGAAAAAAGACTGAAGAAGAGGAAACAGAGCAGAAGGACGTGTGGGACACCACCTGCTGTAGGAGTCTTGGAAGGAGAAGAGAGGGCAGAAAGGGCAGAGAGAACAGTGGAAGAAGTCCTGGCTAAGACCCCCCAATGCAAAAGATGAATATAAATGTCCAAGATGCTCAGTGAACTCCAAGATGAACTCCAAGATGAACCCCAAACAGAGAAACACTGTAATCAAACTTTTAAGGCACAGACTCTTGAAAGCCCACAGAGAGGGGCGCCTGGGTGGTTCAGGGGGTTAAAGCCTCTGCCTTCTGCTCAGGTCATGATCTCAGGGTCCTGGGATCGAGCCCCACATCGGGCTCTCTGCTCGGCGGGGAGCCTGCTCCCGCCTCCCGCCCCCTCTGCCTGCCTCTCTGCCTGCTTGTGACCTGTCTCTCTCTGTGAAATAAATAAATAAAATCTAAAAAAAAAAAAAAAAAAAAAAAAAAAGCCCACAGAGAGAAGTAAATCATCACATAAAATTATCAACAGATTTCTCATCAGAAATGTTGGAGGCCAAAGGATAGTGGGCTAATATATTCAAAGTGCTAAAAGAAAAGGTCCAACGAGAATCCTATATCTAGCAAAACCTTCCTTCAGAAGTGGGAGACATATGAACATACTTCCAGATGAACAGGGGCTAAGAGACATCATGACCACTGGCCTGCCCTGCACAAAATGCTCAAGGACACCTTGTGGGATCACATAAAAGGATACCAGATAGTACTTCAAAGCCATTTGAAAAAAGAATGATCTCGGGGCGCATGGGTGGCTCAGTGGGTTAAACCCTCTGCTTTCGGCTCAGGTCCTGATCTCAGGGTCCTGGGATCGAGCCCCACATTGGGCTCTCTGCTCAGTGGGGAGCCTGCCTCCCCCTCTCTCTGCCTACTTGTGATCTCTCTCTGTCAAATAAATAAAATCTTAAAAAAAAGAAAAGAAATAAAGATCTCAAAAAAGTAAATACAAGGGCAATTACAAAAGCCAGTTTTCTCGGGGTACCTGGGTGGCTCAGTCAGTTAAGTGACTGACTCTTGATTTCAGCTCAGGTCATGATCTCAGTGTCATGAGATCAAACCGTTTGTCAGGCTCCACGCTCAGTGTAGAATCTGCTTGAGATTCTCTCTCCCCCTCTCTGTCCCTCTGCCCCTCCCTCTGCACACGTGCATGCTCGCTCTCTCTCAAATAAAAATTTGAGCTCTCAAATCTTTAAAAAAAAAAAAAAGCTAGTATTCTCCAATTTTTTTTTTTTTTTAAAGATTTTATTTATTTGACAGAGAGAAACACAGCGAGAGAGGGAACACAAGTAGAGGGAATGGTAGTGGGAGAAGCAGGCTTCCTGCCGAGCAGGAAGCCCGATGCGGGGCTCAATCCCAAGACCCCGGGATCATGACCTGAGCCGAAGGCAGACGCTTAAGGACTGAGCCACCCAGGTGCCCCTCTCCAATGGTTTTTAACTGAACTTTTCATTTTCTACATGATTTGAGACTATAACACTGAAGAAAAAAAATAGCAGTTATTAGTGTAACAGCTAGTATTACTTTAACTTTGGTTTGTAACTCCAAATCTTGTTTTAAGATTTTATTTATTTGTCAGAGAGAGAGAGCGAGAGCATGCGCACAAGCAGGCAGAGTGGCAGGCAGAGGCAGAGGGAGAAGCAGGCTCCCCATCAAGCAAGGAGCCTGATGTGGGACTCCATCCCAAGACCCTGGGATCATGAACTGAGCCGAAGGCAGGTGCTCAACCAACTGAGCCACCCAGGTGTCCCCAAATCTTGTTTTCTACAATAATTTAAGATGCTAATGCATTTAAAAAAATTATTAGCTTATGTTTTGGGACACATAACACTTAAAAATGTAATTTTATGACATCAGCAACCAAAGTGGTGACAGAACTATAAGGGAGTAGCACTTTTATATGTCGCTGAACTTATAGAAGCAAGCCCTTCCTTATCAGTAGTAACTTCAAATATGAATGGATTAAATTTTCCAGTCAAGCAGCACCTGCGTGGCTCAGTTGTTAAGCATTTGCCTTCAGCTCAGGTCATGATCCCAGGGTCCTGGGATCGAGCCCTGCATCGGGCTCCCCGCTCAGTGGGAGGCCTGCTTGTCCCTCTCCCACTCCCCTTGCTTGTGTTCCTTCTCTCACTGTCTCTCTCTCTGTCAAATAAAATCTTTAAAACAACAACAACAAAAAAGACCTTTCCAGTCAAAACAAAGATTGGGAGAATAGATAAACACACATGATCCAACTCATGCTGTCTATAAGGAACTCAAGTGAGACCCAAAGACAAACAGGTTGAAGGCAAAAGTATGGAAGAGGATATTCCACACAAATAACCACAGAGAGCAGGGTAGGCCATGCTGATACCAGAAAAAACAGACTTTAAATCAAGAAAGTTTACAAGACAAAGAAGGACATGATATATTAATAAAAATTTCAAAACAGCAATTAGATATAATAATTATAACCATTCCTGCACTAGAAGCAAACACTGAAGAAGTGAAGGAAGAAATGGACAATTCTATAATAGGAGTTCGAGACTTTAGTACTCCACTCACAATAATGGATAGAACACCAGACAGAAGACAAATAAGACAGTAGAAAACTTCACACAGTAAACCAACTAGGTCTAACTACACACAGAGAACAAACTACACAGCAACAGAATCGCTTCCTTCTCAAGTGCATATAGGACATTTCCCAGGACAGACCTTTTGTTAGGTCATAAATTAAGTCTCTAGAGATTTAAAAAGGTAGAGGCGCCTAGGTGGCTCAGTCAGTTAAGCGTCTGCCTCTGGCTCAGGTTATGATCTTGGGGTCCTGGGACCCAGTCCCCCATCAGGTTCCCTGCTCAGCAGGGAGTCCACTTGTCCCTCTCCCTCTACACCCCTCACTGCTTGTGCTCTCTCTCTCAAATAAGTAAAATCTTAAAAAAAAAAAAAAAAAAAGAGAGAGATACTGATAACTGATCAGGTATCAGTTGCCTGATACCAAAGCCAGGCAAAGACCACAAAAAAATTATAGACCAATACCCTGTTTTAACACCAATGCAAAACTCCCAACAAACTGCAAGCAAGCAGGATTCAGGAGCATACTAAAAACATTATATACATCACAACCAAATAAGGTGTTTTTTGTTTAAGATTTTGCTTATTTGAGAGAGAGAGAGAGATCATGAGAGGGGTAGAGGGGGAAGCAGACTCCTCACTGAGCAGGGAGCCTGATGGGGGATCCCAGGACCCTGGGATCATGACCTGAGCTGAAGGCAGAGGCTTAACTGACTGAGCCACGCAGGCGCCCAAGACCAAGTGAGATTTATGCCTGGAATGTAAGGGTGATTCAACATAGGAAAACTCATCAGTGCAATATGCCACATCGACAGAATGAAGGCAAAAAAAACCCCACACGATCATTTCAAAAGGACAAAATTCCACACCCTCTCCTGATAAAAACACTGAACAAGCTAGGAACAAGAATACCTCCACATAGTAAAAGCCAAATATAAAACCCACCAGCGAACATCATAATGGTGAAAAGCTAAAAGCATTTCCTCTAAGATCAGAACAAGGTAAGAATCCTGGCTTTTGGGGCGCCTGGGTGGCTCATGGGATCGAGCCCCGCACTGGGCTCCTGGGATCTTGGGATCAAGCCCCGCATCAGGTTCTCTGCTCAGCAGGGAGCCTGCTTCCCCCTCTCTCTCTGCCTCCTCTGCCTACTTATGATCTCTATGTCAAATAAATATATAAAATCTTTAAAAAAAAAAAAAAGAAAAAGAAAAACAATGCTGGCTTTCACCACTTCTATTCAACATAGTACTATGAGTTCTAACCATGGCAGTGAGACAAGAAAGAAACAAAAGGCATCCAAATCGAAAAGGAGATCCAAATTGAAAAGGAGAAGGTGAGCCCTGTTTGCAGGGCTTATGTATGTGGTCAAATGATTTTTGACAAAGGTGTGAAGACCAGTGAAGGAAGGACAGCCTGATTGATTGATTGATTACTTATTTATTTGACAGAGAGGAGAGAGATCACAAGTAGGCAGAGAGGCAGGCAGAGAGAGAGGGGGAAGCAGGCTCCCTGCAGAGCAGAGAGCCCGATGCGGGGCTCGATCCCAGAACCCTGAGATTATGACCTTAGCGGAAGGCAGAGGCTTTAACCCACTGAGCCATGCAGGTGCCCCAAGAAGGACAGTCTTTTCAACAGATGGTGCTGGGAAAACTGGATACCACATGCAAAAAAATGAAGTTGGACCCTTAACGCCATATACAAAAATTAACTCATCTTCATGACACTGGATCTCACAATTTTATCTTAGATATGACATCAAAAGTACAGGCAACAAAAAGTAGACAAATTGGACTTCATTAAATTAAAAAATTTTGTGCACCCAAAGATATTATCCACTGAGTAAAAAGGCAACTCACAAAATGGGAGAAAATATTTGGAAATCATATCTGTCAAGGGTGTCAAAGACTAATACACAGAAAGAATTCCTGAAACTAAACAATGAAACAAATAACCCAATTAAAAAATGGCCATAAGACTTTAATAGGCTTTTCAAAAAGACATATAAATGGCCCATTAGTACATGAAAAGTTGCTCAACATCACTGATCACTAGGAAAATTCAGATCAAATCTATAGGGAGATACCACCTCAGGTCCATTACAGTGGCTACCATCAAAAACCCAGAAAACGGTGAATACTGGTGAGGATGTGGATAAACTGGAACCCTTGCGCAGTGTTGGTAGAAATGCAAAATGACAGAGCCCCTACGGAAACACTGATGGCTCCTCAGAAAATTAAACATACAATTATCACGTGTGTGGGTGGCTCAGTGGGTTAAGGCCTCTGCCTTCGGCTCAGGTCATGATCTCAGGGTCCTGGGATCGAGCCCCGCATCGGGCTCTCTGCTCAGCAGGGAGCCTGCCTCCCCCTCTCTCTCTGCCTGCCTCTCTGCCTACTTGTGATCTCTTTCTGTCAAATAAGTAAAAATCTTTAAAAACAACAACAACAACATACAATTATTAGAGAATCCAGCAATTCCACTTCTAGGTATACACACAAAAAAACTGAAAGCAGGATATTGAAGAGGTATTTGTCCACCCAAGTTCATAACAGCATTATTCACAATAGCTAAAATACGGAAGCAACCTAAGTATCAACGGGTGCATGGATAAAATGGTCTATTCCTACGATGGAATATTATTCTGCCTTAAAAAGGAAGCAATTCTATAATGTGTAATCCAGACAAATCCTTGAGGATATTTACTAAGTGAAGTAAGCCTGTTACACAAAGACAAATTCTGTATGATTCCACTTCTATGAGGTACTCAGGGGTCAAAATCATAGAAAGTAGAACAGTGGTCACAAAATCAGGGTGGGGAGGATGTGAAGTTATTGTTTAACGGGTACAGAGCTTCAGTTTTATGACAACACTTATCCAAGAAATGGATGGTGATGGTTGCACAACAATGTAAATATATTTAAAACCACTGAAGTATGCACCTAAAAATGGTTAGGATGGTGAATTTTATGTAAAGTGTATTTCCCCACGGTGGGGGAGGGGAAAGAGCACTAGTTCCAGCCACCTTTCCTGGCTGTGGATGGCAACTGTAGTCCATTCACCTGAGAAGCTACATAACACAGAAGTTTAGTACTTAACTCCAATAAGCAATCAGCCCTGCTACTCGCAAATGAGACTTCTATTCATAAGAGGAAGATGTTTCCAAGATGAATCTACCTCTCAACTTCTACGAGGAGCCATTATCTCAAAACAGGTGAGAGCAGACTGAGGTGAGAAGAGCATGCCCCAACTCAGAACTGAAGCGGGACAAAGAACGACAAGGACAAAACCCCACAGATAACTTCCTCTTTCAGGGAAGAGTAAGAGCCATTCACAGCAACCAGTACACTCCCCGACTACTCCAGTGAGATGGGGGTTGAGTTAGCCCGATGGTGACTCCCTGAGGGCAGGGACCCTGTTGGCCAGGCACAACAGAAGGGCTCCTTTTTTCTTTACTGCAAGAATACTCCACCACAAATGCAAGCTGGTGCAGCCACTCTAGAAAACAGTATGGAGGTTCCTCAAAAAGTTGGAAATAGAGCTACCCTACGATCCAGCAATAGCACTACTGGGTATTTAACCTAAAGATACAAACGTCGTGATCCAAACGGGTACGTGCACCTGAATGTTTATAGTAGCAATGTCCACAATAGTCAAACTGTGGAAAGAACCTAGATGTC
>CM053621.1:2814244-2839651 GCA_028646535.1 Procyon lotor | reverse complement strand
GCACCTGGGTGGCTCAGTCGTTAAGCGTCTGCCTTCGGCTCAGGTCATGATCCCAGAGTCCTGGGATCGAGCCCCGCATCGGGCTCCTTGCTCAGCAGGAAGCCTGCTTCTCCTGCTACCATTCCCTCTGCTTGTGTTCCCTCTCTCGCTGTGTTTCTCTCTGTCAAATAAATAAAATCTTTAAAAAAAAAAAAAAAAAGAACCTAGATGTCCATCAACAGGTGTCAATGGATAAAGAAGATGTGGTCTATACATACAATGGAATACTATGCAGCCATCAAGAGAAACGAAATCTTACCATTTGCAACGACGTGGATGGAACTAGAGGGTATTATGCTAAGCGAAATAAGTCAGTCAGAGAAAGACAACTGTCACACGATCTCTGATATGAAGAATGTGAGAGGCAGGGCCTGGGTTGTGGGGGTGGGTTAGGGAGGGAAATGAAACAAGATGGGATCGAGAAGGAGACAAACCATGAGACTCCTAAACTCACGAAACAAACTGAGGGTGGCTGGGAGAGGTGGGGGGGATAGGGATGGGGTGGCTGGGTTATGGACATTGGGGAGGGTATATGCTATGGTGAGTGCTGTGTAATGTTTAAGCCTGGGGCAAATAATACATTATATGTTAATAAAATAAACAAAAATTAAAAAAAAAAATAAAATGCTCCACCGCATCACCACGCTGACCATACCGGCTGCTCACGGCCCTCACCTGGCCTGCATCCAGCCCTTGGGCCACAGAGGTTTGACTTCAGCATCCAGAAAGGCCTTCACATAGTCCTCCCAAGACTGGGTCTTGTTGTTCCTCTCCAGATCATAGCTCTCCAGTTTTATCTTCACCACATGGCAGAGCAGCTCCCTAAGGGGTAGAAAGAAGTTAAAAACTTCAAACTACCCCAAATGCTTCTTTCAAGGTTTCAATCATGCACTTTCAGCAGCCCTGATTAAAGTAAATGATTCTAACCTTCATTAGAAACACAGGAACATGCTCAGACACTGGCCCCACAAACCCTCCAATGAGGCAAGGTCCCAGTTTGGGCACACCTGATTTCATCACTCCACTGGAACTTCTTCCGGGGTCCCATTATCCTCCTGCCCCCCTTTTCCTCATCTTCTTCCTCATCAGAGCACATCCGCTCCCTCTGCTCCTTGTCCTTCTCCTCTTCCAGCATCCTATAGTGTAAATAGGACCAATGGAACCCTAAGGTCACCACCATGGAAGAACTACTTCCTCCCATACCCACTTCCTCCCCACTGCCCACACCCTGCCCAGGGCTTCTAAGAGAATGTGAAAATGCTGCAGAAGAGCCAAGAGTCTCAATCACAAATGTAATCATGGGGGGGGGGGGGAGCGGGGGGAGGAAGGAAAGAAAGAGAAGAGGCAAGAGGATGATGTCACGTGAGAGCCACGAGACACACTTACTTAGCGACCTTGGCCTGTGTGTGTGCCTGGCATTCATCCTGGTACTTGGCCATCTGCTCTGGCATTGCCCTTCCAATGGCTTCCTTAAGCTTCTGGAGAGGCTCCTTCAGACGCCCCCCCTGCATGGAGGAGGACATATCATAAGACTGGTTTACGCATCACTTCTTATACTGAGGCTACACTATTGGAATAATAGCATGAAGGCAGGACAACAGCAGATGTAGCATCTGTGAAGACTCAGTCACCCTCTCAGCTGGGCCCTGAAGCCAAAGGACTCGACTCCACAGTCACCCACCTGTTCATAGAGGTGAAGTTTCCGAGCGCGTTTGACCAGGGTGTCCTTGCTGCAGGGCAGGAATGAAGCAAGATAGGCATACACCCCAGAACGGATTTGACTACTCAGCTCCCGAGTTTGCACCTCTATGCTGAAGAACAGAACAGAGCCATCAAGAGTCCGCAGCTCACTGGAGCTCCTCTCACCCTGAGGTCACCCTACTGCAGAGAGGGTGAGCCAACAACAGATCAAACTCTATGCTATCGGTCACACAATGTAACTGAGTGACCGGTGCAACAGCTCCCCAGCAGTCACCAAATTAGAACTTCCACACCTGATGAACTTGGCTAGATACAGAAGGTCAAGACCCTCAGGTCAAAGATAAGAACACCTCAAAGGTAGTCAGGAAAACAGAACCTGAGAACAAGCTCTGAACTACTAAATTTCACAAACAAAAAGAACGTAAGAGCTTTCAAAGTGAAAGTGATTGAGTTACTTGCTGTAGACAGGAAATACTTTCCAATAGCATTTCCTCTTTTCCACAGTTTTATCCCTAATAAGGAGGTCAGGGAAATCCTCACCCCTCCAGTGTCCCTATCTAATGAGCAGAAAAATATTTGTCTTCAATCCCTTGAGCTCTCTGTATTTGGCATGCCCCAGCAGGCTACTGTTGACACAAATCTCTCAAGTGTGCTGACCCTCAGGTGCTCCCTACTATAGTCCAGGTTTCCTGACCCAGGAGGCCAATCCCCATCTTAGTCATTTGCCAGAATATTCCCAAGCCTTAACAACTGTTCTGACATGTGCAAAATCCTCAGTTGTTGAGCAACTAGCTTCTTCTGCTAAATAATTAAACAGAGAAACCGGCAAAGCTAGAAGGCCGATACCAAGAACTTGGTTTGGATTTATATGTGCAGTTTTTTTTTTCCTTTCTTTTTAATCTAATTCATACATGTGCAACATCTCAGGGGTTCAGGTTATCTGGGAGAAGTGCCACAGGGTGATATTTATATACCCAGGGCTTGGGAGAAGTGAGAGCGAGAGGAGAATGATCCCAGGAGAGCAGGCTCCTGCAGCTGAACTAAGTTATTTCTTACTTTTCTGGATTCTCAAAGACGGGCAAAGCAACTCTTTCTTTCTCATCTCATACTTGCCAAGAAATCCTCTTGCAACTGGCCATGATTATTAAACAAGTGTTCTAATAATACCTGCTGCCTGAGGTTAGTAAGGTCTATCATCTCTTGGAGACAAATATTTGGTGCACCCAACCCCCTTAAAAAAAAAAAAAAGAACAAACAAAAAAACCCATTTTTTTCCTAAGTCATCATCGTTAATGTAGTTCAATCAATGCTCATCTCCCCAAGCCTGCTCAAGCCAGGCACGGTAAGAGCAGATGCACGGAAACAAAAGATACTCACTCTAAGAGGGTGCCATTAACATCCTGGGTGAAGAACTTCTGTCTGCTCTCTCCTTCAGCAGCTCTGGCAGCCTGGTTCACAGCAGACAGTAATATCCGTTAGTGCACTTTCACCACATGACCACACACACCCAAAGGCACAAGACCAGTCAGTCCTTACAGAACACCTATCAATTTGATAAAAATCCTCGCTGTGCCTTTCCCTACTCAGCCCTAATCCCAGATTAGGTTCACTTATGATTGCTATATGCTCTACAATTGCTATAGCCAGCTTTTTTCAAATGCTACGAAAGCATCTATGGACTATCCCTTCTTATCAGGACTTGAAAAGACAGTCACATAAAAGAAAATCATACACAGTCAAAGCAATCATGATGCATTTGATTCAACCAGCTAGTTAACTCCTGTGACTTGGCAGTCTGTCACCTCAACTGTGGGTTGGTATTTCCATAAGTCTACAGTATAAAAAAAATTAAGAACTTCAACAAAACTGCAAAATTCAAAGGCCTTTAATCCCCTTCACCCCTAAATAAGAATAAAGCTAAAATGCTTTAGCATTAAGGACACTAATTCTTGGGAAATCACAATCTACTTACCGTGTATCACAAACTCTATTACCCAGACCATTTGAACTACTAACACACCTTCCTACCTATTGACACAAGTAGCAGAGCAGGCTACTATACAGTCTTTTGCTTCCCGTGAGAACACAGTTAGCACCCTGGATGGCAGCCACGACAAGCAGCCAGGGCACTGAGTCAGTAAAGCAATCACGGTAGAAGTCTGAACCACTGGTGTTCATAATCAGTTGCATATTGAAATTACCTGGCGACTTTCCCCCACCCTAGACCAATCACATCAGAATTTCTGGGGATGAGGCCCAGGAATCTGTTTCTTTAAAAGGAACCCTGCTAACTCTAATGTGCAGAGGGGATTGAGAATCGCTGATCTAACCCGAGTCACTGGTCCAAAGGCTTTAGGCAAAAATAAAGTTATCTAAAAATCAGGATTGATACAGAATGACCACAAACAAAGGCAATAAGATGACTGTCTACAACAAAAGGTCAATCCTGACCAACCCCTCCAGACACTGAGAACCACCCTCCACCTTTCCATCACCCCACCTGCCTTCCCTCACGGTATCCTGTGTCCTCTTCCTACCTCTCTCCTCCCTCTCTCTGTTCCATTAAAATTCCTCAAATAGAGATGGAGCCCAAAGTTCTACCTAGAACTACCTTCTCCTAATACCTTCTTCTCCTTCACAGCTTTGAAGTAACAATGCATGTAGATCTCTCAAATCTAAATCTCTAGCCATATACCTTTTTTTTCCCTAAGCTCTGGATTACAATTTCCAATTACTTCTGTGAAAGGATGATCCTCTGGTATGGACACTCACCCAAAACCAAACCCACTAGCTTCTGCTCCTCCTTCTGTGCTTCCCACTTCTAATAACTACACTCCATCCTCCTGAAATCCTTCCACTCCCTTCTTTAAAACCCTCAGGTAGCTCTCTCCAAGCCCAGCATCAAATCCAAACTCCTTTACATGGCACTTATGATTCTCTAGGATCTGGCCCCAGCCAGCCACTCCAGCTTCCCACCCCCCACCACATTCCAGGGGGTCCCCACTCTATTCAATACCTCAACAACTCCTTGTCTATCCTCAGCTCTACACCCTGGCTCCCTATAAGACCATCTCACCGCGGGGCCGGGCCAAGCCTGTTGCCTCCAGTCTGATTCCTATGTATCTCAAGGAGCTTCTGTCTTAACCTCCTCAAAGCTGGCTATTCACCTGACCATCTGCTTGGCCACCCAAACATCACAGAGCTTACCTCATTCTGCTCTGTCCTACAGCCAGGTAGGTGTTCACACATCTACTGGTCCACTTACAGAACAAGTTCGTGGAGAACAAGAACTGAATCTTATTTGTCAATGTATTTCCCACAGCTGCCTATCATATTAATAGAGTTTAGTAAATGTTGCCTGGGTGAATGCATGAAGGAAAAACAGGTATTATTGAAAGAATGCAACCAGAGCAAGCAAGTTTGGAATTGACAAACAGAACTTGCTGAGGATATGCAAAACTCAAGCTTCTGCAGACCCTGGAGGGAGGGAGGGAAGTGCAAAGGGCCAGGATGAAAAGGGTTGAAATGGCTGGATGGAAATGAAATAAAGGGTGTGACTTTTAATTCATTCACCTGCTGATTTCTTACATTTTTAGAAGGATTCAGAATTCTTGACACTTCTAATGTACTGAGAGTATGATTTTAGTTTGAGAGAAAATAAAACTGGGTCATTCTCTTACTTAAGCTTACACGCTGCTACCTACAAGATCCAGAAGCACTTCCACATTAATTCAATCTAATTACTTTAACATGTATTTCAAATACCCCACTGTTCCTAAGACCTATCAACAAGCTTGAGTTTCCATTCAAATTTTATTTTTAGATATCAGCCAGTTCCTCCAATGTGTCAGAGGCTTTCTGGCTATATACTTTTTAAGAAGATTTTTTTCTGATGCCTTTTGAATTATAGAGACAATTATCTCTGAGGGTCTGGTTTTACACTGGGATAATTAGTCAAGTGCTGTATATTAGTTTTTTTAAAGTATTCTGAGAGAGAGAGAGAGAGAGAGAGAGAGAGAAGGAAAGAGACAGAGGGCATGTGAGCAGGGAGAGGGGCAGAGGCAGAGGGAAAGAAGCAGACTCTCAGCTTAGCGTGGAGCCTGATGTGGGGCTCAATCTCACAACCCTGAGATCATGACCTGAGCCAAAACCAAAGTCGGACACTCAACCGACTAGCCACATAGGTACCCCTCAAGTGCTCTATTTTTAAATAAATCTAATTAAAAGAACAATCAGATTTTTATCTGACAATCTTCCAGAAATAAGTGAGGCTCCTCAACCCTAAGAAGAGATACCCTTGCTTAAGGAGTTGTATATGTTGATCAACCCTAGATTAATTAGGAAATGAAGTTAAACCAAACAGCCCAATCATGCTGATTTGTAATAGTTCCAAAAGCCCTTTAATGAGCTGTTTTAATTAGAAGAAAAGCCACTTGCAGCCTCTTAGCACCTAAATCAGAACCTTATATACTGTACCTGTTTTTGCTGGTATGATTTTCTTTTTAGAAAAGATCAAACAGGTTAGTTTCGGGGTTTTTTTTTTTCTATCTTTTTCTCCTTGGATCCAAGTCTCCCTGGATTTGTGATGTAGGAGTTCTAAGTCTATAGGAGGGTAAGCTGTGAGCAGGTAGATTTAGAGGGGTGGGTGACATGGTGACATTTTTTTCTTTCCTCAATATTGTTCCCATTTTATGCTTAAGTCAACAGACCTCAGTCATCTGTATGGACCAGGCTGACTAGTTGCCCAACTACATCAAGAGAAGTAACCTGGGGGGCAGGGGGTGGGAGGCAGGGCACAACACACCTCAACTTTCCAACAACCAAGACAAAAGGCACCATCAAGGCATATTAAGTGCAGACAGGATAAGGCCATCAAATCAAATCACTGGATTCCTTGGGCCCCATAAAAACGTACAATACAAGGGAATAGGAAATGAAAAACAGGCTACCATAAGAAGAAAACAGTGACCATTGCCTGGGCATCCACCAGGGCAACCTTCTGGGGGTACCTCTTTAACATATTTAAGTTTTCAAACAGATTTTTTTTCAAAGTTTTAGGCATCACATCTAGTTAGAAGGTAAATCTAATTTTCACTTCCCACAGCAAAGACTAATTCCTAAGGAACGGGTACATACCAGATTAGAATCTGTTTATGAGACTGTGGTAGATGGCAAACAGGATCTCAAATCCCTTCCCTCCCAATACATGCATTCTGCCGCAGGGAGGTGGCCTCTAATTTCCCAACCCTCCAACCTGGTTTGCTCCTGTGACTTGCTTTACCAATAGAGTGGGAGAAGTGATGTGAACACACAACTTCTATGGTTAGATCTTACGAGCCTTGCAGCTTCCACCTTCATTCTCTTGAAATGTTGTCCTGAAACTGCCATACCCTGAAGAAACCCAGGATGAAAGATCAGAGGAGGGAGAGGCCAGATGTCCTGGTCATCTGGGCCATCCCAGCCGTCCCAGAACCCAGCCAACTTGCCAGCTGAACATAGCCACAAAAGTAAGCCAGGGAGGGCCAGAAGAGGAACTGTCCTGCCACCTGGCATCAGGAGAAACGAATTGCTCTTTGAAGCCCTAAGATTTGGGCAGTTTTCTAGATAACAGTAGAAACATACATTTATTATCCAGGGCCAAAATTTTAAATGTAAACAATCTTATAAAAATAAGAGAGAGTAAAAAAGATAGTAAGGGGAGTGAAAAAGTGAGAAACACATAACACTACTAATGTTACAGTTATGTACATCGAGTTTAATTTAAATTTTAAAAACGCAATGTCCAGTTCAAGATTGAGGATGGGGTTCCTTATTAAAGATCCAAATATCCACGGGTGGCTTTTGGAATTGGATGCAATTTTTGTGTACATAGGCATTTTTCTACTAGGAAGAATAACTTTCCCAGCAGATTCTCAGTGAGGTCTGGGTTTAGAGCACTTGGGCACACATACGGGAGGCTCCAAGCACTCAAGCAAAGGCCCTGGTGGGAATGGAGCACCTGGGGATCCTTTGGAATGGCATTAAGTAACTTTCTAAAAATAAGCCTTCTTTTCCATGCAACCATCAAAAGTGATGAGGGCTTTACAATAATATTTATTAAGTGAAGAAAGCAGGAAACAATTATTCACAACTATAATTACAAGTGCATAAAAACATACAAAGAAGCTGGAAAGGAATAAGCAAATTGAAAATAGTTTTCAGATTGGCAGAATGATGGGTAATTCCCACTTTCTACCCCATTTCCCAAAGTTTCTTAACACTGTTATAGTAGAAGGGCCAAGTGATAACTAAAGTATCAATTTCACATATGAACACTGTATTTTTATTTCAGTATGTCAATTTGTCCTGGTCACCACCTTCCCACCAAAACCCAAGCCTACCTTATCTATGGGATCCAGGACCCTGTCTCCATTGTCTCAAGAGATAACTTGGCAATCACTGAGGAAGGACAGCTTGCTCAGGGTCCATCCAGTGGACTCCAGAAAGCGAGGCTTTCTTGAATCACAACCCAATGCTGTTTCATGTTAAGCCACTTTGTTTCCATTGAACTGGTCCATCTTTCCCAAGAAATTGAAACAATGAGTCTAAGTTATCAGTCTAGAACACTACCTACGGTGAGGGTAGGGACACATCCAAGAATGGTTTTGACTTTTCTCTCAAGAAATGACTGGCTACTGCCACATATACCTCACTCAACTTACTTAACAAGACTTTCAGAAGCTACAAAAACAATTTGATTACAAACTGGAGGATTTCGAAGAACAAGGAGTAATTTTTTAAACATAAATTCTGAGAGCAAACACACAGAACAGTATGCTCAAACATGCCAAGTTCAGATTCAACTATTCCACCTTGATATCCTATTAAGATATACTCTGAATCCCTGACATGGCACAATTCATTTAAGTCATCACATCCAAACAGAATACTGCACAAAGGCTAACGAGGAAGAACAAGAAATCCAAGTAAGACATTTGCTTTGTGTGTTGTGCTTCAATATTTTTCGGAAACGAGAAAATCATTTGTACCAGTGGTTAACATTTTACCCTTCCCTAAAACACGAGAGATTACCCAGAACAGTGATTCTGAAATCCTGTGGGAATCACTGGCTTAATACTTAAGCTACAGACTATAAATGCCACAGGAGTTGCATTATAAGTCATGATGCCCAAGGTAAAAAGGTTTTTTTTTTAACTAAAAGTCATTATAACTAATGAGCTACGCTTGGTTTATGGTTAGTAATACATTACTGAGTTGACAATTCTTAGCACTCTAGAAATCAATTCCCAATTGCCAACGGCTGCTATAGCCCCAACACTGTCACTGGTTTTAATGGTTCACAGACAATATTAAGGTTCAGCTCCTTTTCATTCATCACACATTAGGCATTCCTGTAATCACTACCTAATGGTGATAATGGGCAGGTCCAAGGAGCAACTGAAACCCAGTGACAATAAAGCACATACTGTCTATGGGTAACATTCATCTGCAAACTTCTGTGAATTTTGAAAACTTTAAGTTTTAGTAATCTAAAGATTACTAAAATGACGGATCTGTGCCTCAGCTGCCTATTGCCAATATCAGTGTCAGTCTATTGCACCAAAGGAAAGATATTTGCAGGGAAGGAACTGATAGACAGGAAATGGAAAGACAGAAATTCCCCCCCCCCCGGAAGAAAGCAGATTTTCCAGGACTGGAAGAACCACGAAAGGCCTAAAAGTGATGCCTGATGGGCAGAGCTTACACAGTTTCCTCACTTGGAGGAGAAGAGAGCTTGGAAAAGCTTACACTGAAACTGCCAATTCACTAAGGGTTGCTCTGGGCAGCAAGCTTCACGTGGTGCAGAACCAGCGTCAATCTGCCCAAACCGCTTCCAGGAAAGCCCGGCCACTCTGTGTCACCATACCTGAGCCAGCTCCTTAACGCGCTTCTCCAGGGGTGCAGGCAGGCCTTCAGGGAGGGAAGAGGGCTGCCTCAATTCCTGGTCCAGTCCCACCCCAAGGGAATTGCTCTCATCATCCATATCACGGAAAGGGCTTCCTTCTGGAGACTCACTGAGCAGCTGCTCCAAGTCCAAATCAGTCAGCGAATCCATGGCAGTGGCTGCCTGGAGCAAGTCGTTGTCAGAAGTGGAGCCAAAGAGTGAGAGCAAGGGGTCAGAGGTGCCCTCCAATTCCCGCAGGCCCTGAGCTTCCGCTGACGAGACCGCTACAGGCTTATGGTCTTCGTCCCTCTTTCTCTGAGCCTCTTTCTCCTTCTGAAATTTCTTTAGCATCTCTTTAACACTCAAGGCCCCAGAATATTTCTTTTTCTTCTTCTCCTTACTGGCATTGAGGGCTGTGAAGCTGCAAGCAAGGAGGAAATTGGTTACGAGGGCTGCAGTACACCTCAAGGGGAAATTCATGAGAGACTGCCCCTGCTCCCAGCGCAACTGTCTCCAGGAACCTCAGTCACAAGGCCACCCTGTTACTCCTCCTCCCTCCTCTTGGCATATGGAGCTCCTTCTTGCTGGGACCAAAGCTTGAGATTTAATACAGGTTAGCAAAAACAGTGTCAAAGAATGCTAAATATCCGATGTGTTTTTAAAAACCACTGCCAGGCTGAAATAAAAGGTTGCGGAAAAGTGGCCGGGGGCGAGAAAAGTATTTAGCAGGAAAAAGCAGGAGCAGCAGAGAGCAGCAGCAACTTGAAGGGCAGCTGGGGTGAGACCAAGTGAGGCAAAGAAAGCAGGACCACAGAAGACAAAGGGAAGTGGCAGAGACGGAAGGAGAACTGGGGCAGAGGAGGGGTGCCCAAGAGAACAAGAAACATCAGCAGTCACACAGTTACAGAAATAGCTGCCAACACTGACAGAGGGACAGAGAGAACTCCAGTGTCTGACACACAGAGATGTGAGAGCACCGACTGCCCAGAAGGGCACTGTGGGAGGCGTGAGAGGGAACGGAAGGCCAGGCCCTGCTGCCTCTTCTGAAGCTGTGAGGAGGAGGGCGCGTCAGCTCCCAGGTGTCCGGCCCTAACAGGTCAGATTTTATCCTAGCAAAGAAGCTGCTGCCTCTCACCCGGCTTTGGAAAACTTGGACTTTTTCGATTTCTTCTCCTTGTCATAAGTGTCATCTTTTTTCTTCTTCTTTATCTTCTCACCACCTTCCTTCAACTTCCGCTTCTGAGAATTAAAGACAAGGCACAGTTACACGGCTCCCTAACTCAGGGAGCAAGTGCACTACACAGCACTGGCCTTGCTCCGCCCAGGGGACATCCTGAGAGCTGTCTTATTTCCTTCACGAGCAACAGCTTTCAGATCAGTCCCTGGACCACAGACCTGCAACAGGTCAACACAGCGTTCCCACTGACAGTGTCTCCTGGAAGCACCCAGGGCTGAGGCAAGAGGCCATTCTGTAGCCTGAAGCTTTTCTACTTCAAGTTAGCTGTATATGGGCCCTGCCTCTTATTTGAAACACAAGGCAGTGGTGGGCAGATTTCAAAACAAACTTAAGGCTAACTTGTTTTTTCTGGGGTGACAGCCCTGGGAACTGAAGTCCTCTACATGTCCACAGAAGAGACACAGCAAGGCTGGTGCAAACTCCCCTCACTTCACACCCTTCGCTGCCCTAAGTCCCCGCCCTGAGACCACCTCGAGAAACAAATCTCTGCTGAGCCTGCTGGGACACAGGCATGGACACCTCCAAGTACACGGCACCTTGCCACAGCACAGGTCTGAGAAGTGACCTGCCAGCCTTGGCATGGCTCATGCCTTTCCACCAAGCTCCTGAGCCATTCTAAACCAGCATTTTGGCAAGTCACCTACTGATCTTATAAAGTCATGTAAGAAAAGCACTTCCGAAATCCAAAACCAAGTATCGTTCTAACCTTTGGAGATTTCTTCTTCTTTTCTTTAATGAAGTCATCCTCAGATTCTGATGCTTGTCTAAATTGCAGGGTTCCCGAGTTAATGTAAAATCCTCCATACTTTGTAGTCAAAGAAGCCGGAACAAGCTCATCATACTGAAGGGGGGGAAAACAAACGGTCAACTCCAAGTCTGGTACTGTAGTCCAAGGATACAGAGTGGGTCTTTTTTTTTTTTTTTTTTTAAAGATTTTATTTATTTGACAGAGAGAAACACAGTGAGAGAGGGAACACAAGCAGAGGGAATGGTAGCGGGAGAAGCAGGCTTCCTGCAGAGCAGAGAGCCCGATGTGGGGCTCGATCCCAGGCCCCTGGGATCTGACCTGGGCCGAAGGCAGACGCTTAACGACTGAGCCACCCAGGCGCCCCTACAGAGTGGGTCTTGATAAAGGAGATATGACTGTGTTCTTCTGTGACTTTTCAGACAACATGCTAAGACCTGCTTCTGGTCAACCACAAATGTCCTAGCTCAAAGGTGTTTGGACAGATCTGGTCAACATTTTCAGTGAGGGAACCATGGCCAGATCAAACATGTCACTTCCTCTCTCTCACCAGGGCGGCCTTTTCTTCACACTGACAGCATGCCTGCACTGATGCAACCTCCACCTACAGGCCATCATCAGTAGAAGCTAGGGTGTCGTGATTCCAGTGGCATTTTCAGTAAGGACTTACCGCCTCAGAATTATCGATGAAGGAGTCAGATTCATCGTAACCATATCCCATGTCAATCAGGTCCTGTATACGATCTTTTCTACGTTTCTTTCCACCCTAAAATTTAAAATAGGTCATGTGCTTTTTCCATGTGTAACTGTAGTAAAAACACATAGCATGAGGCCCACCCTCTTAACAACAAATGTTTAAGTCTAAGGTCACATACTTTTTTTGATACACGGAATTAACTGTTGCCTTGAATTCCATCAACTAGTGACTAAAGGTTGTAAAATTAGTGAAACAGTCACACACACACACATACCCCTACCCCATTCCCTTGAAGACCGAAAACAGAACAGATTTGTATCTCCATAAAATGGCCTGTATGCTTTGTATCAAAACATTTATTCTAAGCATAAATTCTAGGAATAAAAGGCCCTTCTTGCTCATTCATCCATTTAGCTTCACACACTAGTGCCTGCCACATGCATTTTCTGTACCTTAATGCATTTATCTAATAATTGCATTTTGTTCTCTCCAACCTCTGTACTTGTTTAGATGATAATCCACTAAAGGAACATAAAAATGTCTGGAAACCTCTCCCACTCAACGTGGTTGTTTTGTTGCCCAATAGAGGAATCTTACATATTTTTCTTCAAATTTCCGGGCAAGGGCCTCCACTTTATGCCTTTCCTTTTCTTCATCATTGAAAGGATCTGAGAGATCTTTCTTCTGTAAAGAGACCATTCCACAAAAATAGGAGTCAAAAAAAATTCCCACAATCCTATTCATAATACCTGCACTATTCGATATCCATGAACTGCATAATAAAAACAGCTCTTTCAAAAAAGACAAGATAAAATACATGCTACTGTCCCAATAGTAATTACCTTAGTTGCAAAAGGAAATAAAGTTTCCATTCATGTAATTCAACAAAACAATTAAATGCCTACCTAAATTGCCCACCAAAGCATTATGTCCTAGAAGGCTCCAAACATGGTAAAGGGCCTTTAGTTAGGGATGCTCAACCTGTATAGAACTGTGTTTCAATATAGTTGGTTTCCCTTGTCCTAAAAATTATATTACACATTTAAAAACATTACTCTAAGAAGGTCCATAGGCTTCACTGACTTCCAAAGCAGTCACTGGCTCAAAAAGGTTAAGAACCCACTGAAAGTAGCACAGTTATTGAGAGCTATTCTGCCGTATTTGTTAGTAGAGTGGTATGAACTTACACTTCCTTCACTGCTATCAAAAGTCAAAACCAGGTTCATAGCATTCCCTCTGCCTAGAAGCTTATCTTGATGGAACAGTAATCTCATCTTTCCTCTCAATGTCAAAACCTACTCCAAATATTTTCAGTGGTTTTCCAGTTTTATTTCGACTCCATGAACTTGTTTCATTTTTCTCATCAAGTAAATTTTCCAGAGTTGGACTTTAAGATTCTTGGCAAGGAACCTTAATTTTAATAAAAGACTCCTATACCGATACATTTAAGACTTCAGAGTAGATGAAAATCACTAAAGACTGGATACCTGTCTTAAGACCCTCACATCCCTGCCCACTGGAATCCCATCCACTAATGAGGACTAGTTAAATGAGATATTGTGGAACAATAAGTGCCACAAATGAGTGATCTTTAAAACATCCACTTGGGGTGCTGGGGTGGCTCAGTCAGTTAAGCCACTGCCTTTGGCCCAGGTCATGATTCCAGGATCTGGGACTGAGCCCTATATCGGGCTCCTTGCTCAGCCAGGAGCCTTCACCCTCTCCTTTCTCTCTCTTCTTCTATCTTCTTTCTCTCTCTAATAAATAAGTAAAATCTTAAAAAATAAAATAAAAAACGTACTCATCTGTACCTTCTAATGTTTTCTATAATGATCACATATAACTTTTAAGTGCTTAATTTTAAGAAATTCCACCAATCTAGAGAAATACTGAAAACAATGTATACTCTCTCATGTCTTGCTTGCAAACAGTAGCTGTCCAAAAAGTACTACTTCTGCATGCATGAAAGTCCAACTCTGTCTAAGCACAGCATCCGGAATATAAGCTCTCTGTTGTCCAAGCCCTACAGGGCTTGTATTTATATGAGACTTAACAACTGCCACATTGTAACTCCTGTTACCTGTGTTGGCATAATTCTAAAGTACCTATTAAGACTGAAAGCCTTGGGGCGCCTGAGTGGCTCAGTCGTTAAGTGTCTGCCTTCGGCTCAGGTCATGATCCCAGGGTCCTGGGATCGAGCCCCACATCGGGCTCCCTGCTCGGCAGGAAGCCTGCTTCTCCCGCTACCATTCCCTCTGCTTGTGTTCCCTCTCTCGCTGTGTTTCTGTCAAATAAATAAAATCTTTAAAAAAAAGACTGAAAGCCTTTTTGAGGCTGGGATAGTGGCTTCTCCACCTTTATAGTCCTCAGCATCTCACCCAGTGCCTTTATAAAAAATATGTGCTGGGGCGCCTGAGTGGCTCAGTTGTTAAGCGGATGCCTTCAGCTCAGGTCACAATCCTAGGGTTCTGGGATGGAGCCCCACATTGGGCTCCCTGCTCAGCAGGAGGCCTGCTTCTCCCTCTCCCGCTCCCCCTGCTTGTGTTCCCTCTCTCTCTGTGTCTCTCTGACAAATAAATCTTAAAAAGAAATACATGCTAATTGAATTAATACACGAATCCATCAGATTATACAATACTTTGAAAACCACAGAGTAAACACAAAGATTCAGGAGTTCTGAATCTGAGGGCCAGAAATGAATCCCCTGAAACTGAATCCAAAGTTCTCTGTATATGCTCCACACATTTTTCTGCAATGGAGAACAACATTTGGATCCCTCAAAAAGGTGAATCAGAGCACTAGAGTTCCAATTTCAGTTAAGCCCATAAATAAAGACCTCAACCAATCCCTACTACTGTCTCTTCCTTTCAAGGAAGATGATCCCATTCCAACTCTGGAAAAGAAATCGTGAATGAATTTGAAATTATTTTTTCTTATCTTGCCCAAAAGCCCTCATATAACAGGTTGACCCTTGGCAGAAACTTCCTGGCTTCCATTCAAGCTAATCAGATCTTAATCAGGGAAACACATTTTTACCTGAGCAAAAACAGATAATCCTCCTAACCAAAGGCACTCACCCCCAACAGCACAACAGTGAATTAAAATGAAGGAGTACTGGCCACTGAGTTATGCTGCTAGAAATTGTACCTATGTGATCTCATTCTACCTTCAAACACCCTGTAAGCCAGGTACCAGGCTAATCCTCATTTTACTAAGAGCCACTCTAGCAACTAATATACTCCAAATGCTGGACCCTGCTAACCTTTGCCTCAGAGCCTAGCACAGTGCACCACAGTAGGTGCTTGTGCTCTTCACCTATTTCCTACCCATGCTGTAGGGTAGGAAATATGTATTTAGGTAAAATACAAAAATGTGCAAAACTGATCTAAGCTGATGAAAATCAGGGCAGTGGGCCTGTGTAGTATTTTGGAAGGGCAGGAAGAGAATTTCTGGTGTCCCAGAAAATATTACATTTTATAATCCAGGCACAGGATACATGGGTGTGTTGAGTTTGCGAAAATGCATCAACCTGTGAATTTATTATATAAGCACTTTTCTTGTGTATTTAATTCAGGCAAATAGTATTTTTTTTAATTTTACAATGTTAATTATCAAAACATCAATAATAGCTGAAGGTGGTGATGGCTACATGGGGGCTCATTATACTATTCTCCTCCTCAGTACATGTTTGAGAAGTTCCATACTAAAGAGCAAAACAAACCTGCCAGGAAAATAAACAGGTTATTTTAAAAAACATTTAAGAAATCAAACTGATTCTCACAAGATCTGAAGACTACAACCCAATTCTGACAAAATATAAAAAAATCTCCCATAAAAACAGGCCTCCATCTATCTAGGTAAAGAAACTATCCAGAATCTCATTGTTCAGAAGAGATGAGCAGTCAGTGTCTTTTCTTGTCTGCTCTTACACTAGGCAGAGATTCCATTGGAAAAGAAAAACGCCCAGCACAGAATTCCAGGGCTGGAACAACCAAGGACGGGTCACATTTACACATAACATGTATAACCTTGGCATGAAAAGCTTCATTGTTTATTATTAGCCATAATTCATATTAGCCTTGGATGCAGTGTTCTCTCTAGCATAAATCAGGAGAACGGTTCTAGAAAGAATTCTATCCTTTCCTGCCCAGAAGCAAAACCAGCACACCTTGTGACTGCTCTGGATTGACTGCCGTGATCTTGGGATAGCCAGAGCCTTTCTAGTCTTGCTTCGACCCTCCAGAAGCCCCTTTTGCACGGGATGTCCCATACACTGTATCTGCAGATTGAGTCTGAGGCTGCTGGAGTGTACCTTGTCTGCGGGTTGAAGGCCTTTCACCTTCCCTCGTATGTTCTTCACCAGTTCTGGGTAGAAGAACTCTGGACAGCGCTTGTGATCTGGCTCGAAGAGGGTGAGAGTGATCCGAACAGCTGCTGCAGCCGGCTCAGAGTCCTGATGCTGTTCTGTTCCCCCAACCTCCTCTTTCCGGGATTTCTTCAAAAATGCAGGATTCAGAGAACCTGGGAGAGAGGTGAACTGGACCCTGTGGGGCTCCGACATGGCTACCAACAAGTCTTAGCGGGTGTCACTGCATGGCTTCTGTTAACATTAAAAGAAGGGCCAGGTCAAACCAAGATGATAAAAATGGTGATTTTTCCTGTTCAGCTATTCAGAATCAAGCTTAAAAGAATTTCTTTGTCAAGAAGAATCCTTTGTTAAGTTGATCTTTATTACCACTTACTGCTTTTTTCTTCAATACTATTCATCTTAAATATACCATTTTAAAATGTAAACGTAAATCACTCCAATTCCTATCATTCAGAGAGAGAGTTCAGCATACTTCTTTCTAGTCTTTTTTTCTATGGCTAGTCAATAGTCCTTTGATGTTAGAGAGTCCATTCTGATAGAGCCCTAAAGAATCCTCAAAATTGCAAACACCACTAGAGAGTAGTATTTTTTATTTAATTTATCCAACACTTTTTTTTTTCCTCCTGGCTGAGAATAATCGCTTTCTTAAGATCTCTATATTTTCCTCACCAGTGGTACATTTACATTTAGGGCCTATCTTTACAATGAGAAAGTTTTCAACAGCTCACAGAAGGTACTGCCTCCTCTGGGGTAAGTAAAAAATCAGTGTCTTATGAGGAGTGTGGCTCGGCTCATTTCCTAACACAGCAGTCTATCTTCACCCAAAACTCAGCCTCAGCAAAATGAAAAATTATCACATGCCAAGGACCTTCAAAGTTGCTTGGAAACGGTCAAAATATTGTAAAGTTCTGAATACCCAGAGTTTACAGAATATAAATATCCAAACACACACACACACACACACGGTTTTTGTGTAGTGCTTCAGGTATAATCTTACATCCTGCTTTTCTAATCTCACTCTCTAGCGTGAACTTTCTACGATGCCACTAAATAAAAATATTCACTGCAGCCTTGTTTATACAGGAAAAATGATTTTAAAACCACCTCAATATCCAGGATTAAGGGAATGGTTGAAAAAAAAATCACAGCTTTTTAAAACTGATTCTTATAAATCTATAAATTTTGATATATTATAGATATACAATGCCCGTCACACCTCTTACAATTCCTTTTTCCTGCTTCGTTACTATTTTAAAGTGAGGTATAAAAGAAATTTTAACTTAGTTTTCACACTGAACTCTCTAATTTGGCTTCTTCTCAGCATTAATCTTTAACCTTTCTTTTCCCTGCTGACTTGGCTTATGCTATATGGTAACGCATTACACATCTTAAGATCTATTACTGAAATGCAACTTGTTAATCTAGTATATCTAGACATTCTTTAACCAAAACTATACTGTTTTAAAAAATTTCTACGGTATATTTTAATCTTTAATCAAAAATTCATCTTTATGGGGCGCCTGGGTGGCTCAATAGGTTAAGCCTCTGCCTTCGGCTTAGGTCACAATCTCAGGGTCCTGGGATCAAGCCCCACATCGGGCTCTCTCCTCAGGGAGGAGCCTGCTTCCCTCTCTCTCTCTCTGCCTGCCTCTCTGCCTACTTGTGATCTGTGTCAAATAAAATCTTTTAAAAAAATTCATTTATTCCAGCCTGTTTATTATTTCAGGTCAATTTTAGAATTATTATTGACAAGTTCCAAAAAAGCTCACTGTATTTTGACAGTAATTAATGATTAGTAATAACTAATACAAGAAGATTTACACATATCGCATATATCCACATGTAAGAATGTTTATTTGTATATACGTAATGTTCATTTTTTTCTACTACGACCAAAAATTCTGACTTCTAAAATCAGGGAGTAAAATATTGAAAAATGAAGGGTCAGAATAATCCTAAGTAGGCAGCAAAGTGATAAGAACCAAAATAGAGTAATAGTCCAAAAAACCATCATGCACTAAAATGCTGGGAAAAAATTCCCCTAAAAAAACCTTTCAAGGCCCCCAGGACATTCATGATGCCCTGGGTTGTGAAAAATAAATCACAGCTGAAAGCTGATGCTTAAAGGTCCCCCACTGACACAAGCAGGCAAAGTCTCACTGTAAGAAGGGAACATGCAAGTTAACAGATGGAATATAGGATGTTCACCCTGGAAGGGGCAACCAGATTCCTGTCCCTGTTCAGGCAGTAATTTTTTTTTTTTTGAGATTTCATTTATTTATGACAGATGGGGGGGGAGAAACACAAGCATGGGGGAACTGGAGAGGGAAAAGCAGACTCCCTCAGGGATCATGACCTGAGCCTAAGGCAGACACTTTAACAATTGAGCCACCCAGATGCCCTCCAAGCAGTAATTTTTAAAAAGTACCCTTATCATGGTCCAAATGTTAGACACTGCAACTTCATTCATCTAGATAGTAAAACTGTTTCTCTCAGTTGCATGACTTTAGAAATAAGACTAGAAAATAAAGTAAATCAAACCTATAACATATTAACACTTAGTAGATTTTGGATTAAATTTTATAATCATCACCATAATTGCTTGCTACTTGTTACTAAGTTATTTGAAACATTTAAGAAAATCAGACATATTAATGACTGACTTACTAGACTTACAATTTTAATTTGAAATGGTTAATAGAAGTTTGAATTGTTCATTTAAACCTGACTTCTACATCTATCAGAAGAAAAAACATTACATGAGTTATGTCTTTGGAAAGATTTTACCATTAGGCTTATAAGTTCACCGTTTTAGAAGTTTGAAGTATTTCAGAGAAGCAGCACATAAAACTTTAAATGCAGGGGTACCTGAGTGGCTCAGCTGGTTAAATATCGGGCTCTTTTATCTCAGCTCAGGTCTTGATCTCAGAGCCATGAGAGCAAGCCTGGCTTTGGGCTCCACGCTGGGGCATGGACCTACTTAAAAACACAAAAAAACTTGAAATGCAGTTTAAAACATTTAAGAGTAGTTAACATTTACAAAAGAGTTGTTTAGTGGAATGTAATCTTTTAAACTAGTACCTTAATTGAAGCTTTGTCAGGGGTCAAATATTCTTATTTTTATATAACTACTCTTAGATTTGTAAGTAAAGTAAGTTTTGGGGGGGGCACCTGGGTGGCTCAGTTGGTTGAGTGTCCGACTCTTGGTTTGGGCTCAGGTCATGATCTCAGGTTGTGAGATCAAGCCCCACATCCCGCTCAGCATGGAGTCTGCTTGGGATTCTTTCCCCCTTCTTTTCTTCTCCTCTCCTCCCCCACTTCATTCCTCCCAAAATAAACAAACATCTTTAAAAGGAAAAAAAAGAGATTTGGGAGGGAAACTTAAAAGGCTTAAGAAAAACTAAATATTTAAATACTCAATTCTAATAAGTTGAACATCACTCTAAAAGCACAGTACTGTACACACAAAAACATCACCCCCAAAACCCTCAACTGGTGTTATCCAAGAAACACTAGCCTTCTTTTGCATCTTCGTTCATTCCCGGGAATTACACTTTTTTTCCTTATTATACATTCTTTTAACTGTTATTTTTTTAAGATTTTTTTTTTTTTCCTGACAGAGACAGTGAAAGAGGCAATGCAAGCAAGGGGAGTGGGAGGAGAAGAAGCAGGCTTCCCCCAGAGCAGGGAGCCGGACTCGGGGCTTGATCCCAGGAACCTGGAACCATGTGCTGAGCGGAAGGCAGACACTTAAGGACTGAGCCACCCAGGTGCTCCAACTGTTGTATTTTCAAGCTGATTATCAGTGAAACAGAAAAACTTAATTTTGTATGATGACTTTGAAATTAGTGTCCTTACTTAACTCATTTAATAGTTCCCCCCCCCATAAGCTGTCCTGTTATTTCTGGAAATGAGAATTTTTTCTTTTTTCTGAAATGTGTCTTATTTTTGTTCCATGTCTTATTGCATTGGCTAGAACTTCCAGAATAACATTAAACATTTATTTTTTGCCATGCTCTCTCATGGGACTGCCTCTAGGTCCAATGTGTTGTTGACGTAAGATTCATATATTTTATCAAACCATTAAAATATCCTTCAATTGCTCAAAAATTAAGAGTTTTAAAATTAGGATTGTGTTATGAAATCATTTCCTGGAATCTTAAGTGTGCTTTCAATTACTGGTCTGTCCTTAAGACAATATAATACAGTAAATGACAGCTCCTGAAACTAACTGCCCATATTTAGGGAAACTGAACTCCAAGAAAAACTAAGCTTTGGACAAGACAACTCACTAAAAAACAAACAAACAAAACACTCCCATAACCAAAGTCTCTAACAAAAACACCTACAGGAGATGCGTGAGGATCCGCCACCTTCTCAAGCAAGAGGGCGACTCAAGAAAAACTCTAAGTCGACATGTCAACTATTTGGAGTCTGCAACTGGGATTGGGACCTTTTCAAAAATTGTTATTTTCCACCCGGGGTGCTCGGGCCCCGTGCTGAACTGCTGTGAACAGTTCCCCATTCAGCGACTTGGTTTTCACGTACTAAAACTACGCGAGCATCTGCCTTCCTGTTGTGACAACAGCCAGCTCCCAACTTCTCTAAAAGTGTCAAACTACAACGAGATGTACGCGAGAGCCCAGTCCCGACAAAGACACGCACCTTTGTCCCCGGCGCGACGCAGGCTACGGCCCCGAGGGCCGCACTCGTCCCCCCGCGGCCGTCCTCATGCCGGCCCGGGCGCCCGGGCTGCGGCGCTGCTAGCGGCCGGCCCCCGAGCCATGCCTCCTGGCGGGCGGCCGACCCGCGCCGCGGCCCATGGCCGGGTCCCCACGCGCCCGGGGGAGCCTCGCCGGCCGTGCCGCCGCGTCGGCCCCGGAGGAAGCGGAGAGACGCCGGCTCCACGTCGGTCGAGCAGCTCGGGACCTCGGGCGGGCTGCACTGGCGCCCCGGGAGAACTTGAGGTGGCGGACGCGGGCTCCGAGCCGCTCCCCGGACGCCGGCCGTTAGAAAACGCGCACCGAAGGACCTGTCCGCCCCCCGGGCGAGGCCACGCAGAGCCCGCCGGGCGCGGGCCCCGGGCACGGGCGGAGGCAGGCTTCCAGGCCGCGCCGAGGTCCGTCAGGGCAGCTCCCGGTGTGGCGACACTGCTGGCCCCCGCGCGGGACTAACGGCCGTAACGGAAGCGCCGACGGGAGGGGGCTGGAGGCCAGAGCCCAAGGACTGGGCGGGCCGCAGGGCCGGCTCTCTCGCGCACTCGAACCGCCGCACCGTCGCCGCCACCTCGGCCGCCTCAGACCGCGGGCGCTTCGTTGTCACGAGCCGGAGGGAGGGGGAAGGAGCCGGGAGTCTCCGGGCTCCGGCGCGCCGAGACCGCGGCGCTCTGGTCACGTGCCACTCCGCCGGCCAATGAACCCCTACGGGCGCGGTGACGCCAGGGCAGCGGCGTGGCCGGTGACAGCCGGCCCCCGTCACGTGGCCAGGCGCACTCCAATGGGCGGCGCCGGGACGACCTGATGTTCCCGGCGGCCCGTGCGTCGGCGGTGGTTGGGTGGTAAGATGGCGGCTGTGAGTCTGCGGCTCGGCGATTTGGTGTGGTGAGTCCGGGCGGCCAGGGCTAAGCGAGGTGCGCCGGGGAGCTCTCCCACTGGGCGCGGGGTTCGCGGCCAGCCCAGGAGCTGCCTTTCTATGCGCTCCAGGCTGCGGAGAGCGAGACGAGTTGCCGGCGCTGGGAGCGACGCCGGGCGGAAGGGGCAGCCCGGCCCCGGGGGACTGAGGCCGAGAGTGGCCGCGGCGGGCACGGCTCTGAGCCCCAGGGCCGCCCGGGGGAGGGCTTCGATCCGCACCTGCACGCCGGCGGCCACCGTGAAGGGAGTCTCCGGCGCCGCACAGCTCCCGCGGACGCCAGGTCCTTGGGGTCTTGCTGAGGCTTCCCAGAAAGCGGGAGAGTCGGGGAGCCCGCGGGGCCATCTCGCCCGGGCAAACCCGTCAAAACTAGCGTTGCGATGGAACCGACCTGTGCGGGCGGCTTGGCTGTGGGTGTCGAAAACGGACTGCTGGCGCTGCCCCGTGAAGAAATGGAAGGGAGACTTCTCCTTTACAGCCGAAGGCTTGGCAGTGACCAGTGCCTTCTTGGGTGCCTCTCGTGGTATGCTTCTGTGTCCCAGACAACCGCCCGAACCAAGACTGACTGTCGCCGCTTCCCTGGAGCGACGTAGCTCACTTCTCGACCCGGAGGAAGGTTCCCATTAGCATTTGTCAAAGCTGGGCTGGTGAATTAAACCAGACTTTGTAAGGGGAAGTCTGTGTTTACAGAGTAAACTACCCTCCAATCCCCGTCATGGGGAGGCTCTAGACGAGTGGCTCTTGATTGGTTTTGTTGTTCTGTATTCCTTGTCACCAAAAGAATGCACATACTTTATGCACTTTTATATTTGGTGTCTGAAGAGTTTGGGCCTCTTGGGCCCAGCTCTGGAAGCCAAATTAAGAACTCCTGTTGGCCAGTTTTTGTTTTGGCACTTGAGGGTGCAGGTGGAGAGTTAGGAAAATAAATTTCACGTTGAGTGGGTCAAAGGAGATGGACTGGCTTTTCCAGGGCAAATGCTGACTGTGTGTTTTCTCTAGGGGGAAACTCGGCCGGTATCCTCCTTGGCCAGGAAAGGTGAGTGTCTTGCTCCTAATGGAAGATATCTGAAGTTGGGTTTGAGAAAGTGGAGAATGTAAGATTCGTTCCCCTCAATTTCTGGCACTTAGTTAAACTGGACCTATTTAAATACCTCTCAGAGTTTTTCTCTGTTTAGGAGAGGCAATAGAATATAAACCAGGTCATGTATTCTGCAGTAAATGCTTATCTCTTAAATCAGAGATGGTTTTGGTGAAGTTTTTTAATCCTGGAAATCAATTCTAATTTGAATTTGGCTTTACACTTAAATGTAACAAAAGGAGGAGAAAATAAATTCCCCAGGAAGAGAGGAATCTAAATGTAGGTTAGTGAAAAGTCAAAGTATTTTTGTCCCAACTAAGTTTAAATCTTCTTTCCATGTTACCATATGTGCTGCTCCAGTGCATCTTTGCAGAAGTTGGCATTCCAGATTTTGCATGAGGCAATCCGTCATAGCTTTCCAAATGTTCTCTTTTTATATTCTTGCAAGGAGCCCAGGAAATGTCTTTAGACTGTTTCTTTGCAATATGACATTTTCATTGTCCCAGTTGTTCCTCATTGTCATTATCTACGACTTTCCTTGCACAGTTTTTTTTAATTGAGGCATAATTAACATAAAATGTTGTAGTGGTTTTTGAGTGTACAACATATTGATTCAGTAATTCTATATGTTACCCAGTGCTTACAACGATAAACATAGTCACCAACATTTTTACTTCACCGAAGTATTTTTAGAAGTGTTCTCTGCATTTCTTCAGTGATGACAGGGTCATGTGGTCGGGAGAGTTGATGTTGATCTTAGTTTTAACTGCTTTTAAAACAGTGCCATTGCACTAGAAGGGATATTCTACCTACCAAACAGTGCTACATGATGGACGTAGGGAACTTATAGAATATTTGTACATTTTCCACACATCTCAGTAGAAAAGTGCCAGACTTAGACATGTACTACCTGATTCTTTTTAAATATATTCCTTTTGTTTCTTTTCTTTTTTCTTACCAACTTAGAAGTGTGGAAAAACTTTTTCTCCCCCTTTTGCTCCCCAGATTGTTAATCCACCCAAAGACTTGAAAAAACCACGTGGAAAGAAATGCTTCTTTGTGAAGTTTTTTGGAACAGAAGATCAGTGAGTAGTGCTAATCAAGAACTTCACTTTCCCTTTGTTTGGGTGTTGTCCTGGATCTGAGCTGCTTATGAGAATATTCTAGGGACCCTAGGTCATTTTTACTGTAGTCTGTCAGAATGGCATATTGTTCTGGCTTTATAGCCATAGCACCTAAATAAAAGGTGCTATTTTTAGCTCATAGAAATTGTCTTGGGGCCTATAACAATTCCAATCAAGTGAAAAATAGGATTCACTACCTTCTAAGTATGATAATCACAATAAAATTATCTCTCACATCTCTATCAAATCACATAGGTAGTTCTTATAAGGGCCATGTTTGTTTCTCTTTTAATTGCTGTTTATCATTGTGCTTTATGAATGAGGTTTACTGTGAAATCGGGACCATTCATTTAAGATTCTTTGATAGGCCATATAGGTCACAGTGAAGAAGAGAATGTGTATTTACCTGAGTTCCCAGTGATTTGTTCAACTTCCATGTTATTACGTGGATTTGATTACCTGGGGGTAGCTAGATGGTTTAAGTAGTTGCATTTCTACCTAGAATTTTTAGAGAAAAACATAGTTTGGGGGGGCACCTGGGTGGCTCAGTGGGTTAAAGCCTCTGCCTTCGGCTCAGGTCATGATCTCAGGGTCCTGGGATCGAGCCCCACATTGGGCTCTCTGCTCAGCAGGGAGCCTACTTCCTCCTCTCTCTCCGCCTGCCTCTCTGCCTACTTGTGATCTCCCTCTCTCTGTGAAATAAATAAATAAAATTTTTTAAAAACATATATAGTTCTGGGTTTGAAAAATGTCTTTGAGTTTTCTGAGGAATCTAATAGCAATGGTTAAGATAGATGTTTCTGGAGGGGCACCTGGGTGGCTCAGTCGTTAAGCGGCTGCCTTCGGCTCAGGTCATGATCCCAGC
>CM053621.1:2797024-2813744 GCA_028646535.1 Procyon lotor | reverse complement strand
TGGGAATAAGTGCAGAGTGAGTGATACAGATGACTATTAAAGGGTTCTAGAACAAGGAGAGATCATGGAGAACAGGCAGGTCAAAGAAGGGTGATGGAAGAGATGGAGTTAGAATTCACCTCTGGAGGACAGATAGAATTTGAGTAGGCAGGAAGAAGAAGGGCAGTGCAGGCAGTGTGAATACTGTGAGAACCTGGGCGTTAAGTTGGATGCATGGTCAGAGGCTCCCCATCTGGGGTAAAGGACTGTACTTAAGAATAACAGCCAGTGTGGTTGACTCAACTTGGTTGCTAAGTCTAAAGCAAAAGTGGAAACTCGTGGGAAATGGGGGCTTGATCAGATTACGGGAGGCCTGAAAGCCATTGTGATCTTAACAAAGCTGGAGAGTTAGAAGAGTAAACAGATGCCTATGTGTTTAAAAAAAAAAAAATACTACAGATGAGACAGAAAATTGGAGTCGAGTGCATTTTAGCGCTTTACCAGGCACACAAGTGAAGCCATAGAAAGGGATGCACTTCAGAAATAACCTAAAGGTATTGGTAGTGGTGGTGATGATATGATTTCTATCTTAACTTCTTTAAGGGGATTCATAAGCAAGTGGATTTTGGACAGCTGTTAGATATAATATCTTCAAGCTTGTTAAGCTCCCTTGGTAGAGTTCCACATAAAAAGTTTTAAGAAAATAGTCACAGGACCAACACTTTTTTTGTGGCTAGGCGATTGACAATGAAAGGAAACGACCAGTAAGGATCTCCAGGCACTTCTCTGAAGAGAGAAGGGTCCTTAGTGATCAGTGATCAGCAGACATTATTTACTATTTTTAAATTATCTGAAAGTGAGGTGTCCAGGGAATTACTTTGAGGAAAGAGCTCTGGATTTGATGCTGGCCTCCTGTGCATTCAGATGCCATTGTACCTGCCCTGCAATTTGGGCAAGTTGTTTTCGCCTTTGTAAGCCTTGTGTCCTTGCCCACAATGTGGGATGATGCTCCTTACCTCGTAGTTATGCAGGAGAAGTAGTGCCACTTGTTTGTAGTGTGTCGTGGTATACGACAGGGGTTCAGTAAACTTCAGGTTGACGTATAGGTACAATACGAGAGAATAAGCTCGTAAGCCGGTGGCTTTGAGTAAGGGAAACATGAGAGGTAGAGAAAGGATTTGTGTTTGAAAAAGAAAGACATTTGAGAGTTGGAAATTGCTAAGGACTTCAGTGAGGTCTTTTTTAAGATTTTTTTATTTGAGAGAGAGAGGGACAGAGAACACAAGCTGGGAGGGGAGGGAGAAGCAGGCTCCCCACTGAGTGGGGAGCCAGACATGGGGCTCAATCCCAGGACCCTGGGATCATGACCTGAGCAGAAGACAGATACTTAACCAACTCAGCCATCTAGTGGCCCCCACGTGTCTTCTTTTGACTGAAAAGGCTTCAAACACCAAGCAACAAATTGTTCCACCTTTTTTTGTTTAGTTTTGTTACATCTTTATGTAAAAACTCTGCTGTGCCTTGCCAAGAGTACTATGTGCAATTGAGTCCATGCTCCCAAAGGGATCTGATGGTACTAAATAATATCAGAAAAGGGGACCAAGTCAGATCAAAGAGTAGGATTCTTTTTTTTTTTTTTTGGTTAAAGATTTTATTTATTTATTTGACAGAGAGAGATCACAAGTAGGCAGAGAGGCAGCAGAGAGAGAGGGGAAAGCAAGTTCCCTGCCGAGCAGAGAGCCCGATGCGGGGCTTGATCCCAGGACCCTGAGATCATGACCTGAGCTGAAGGCAGAGGCTTTAACCCACTGAGCCACCCAGGCGCCCCAAAGAGTAGGATTCTTAGTGAAAAAGTAAAGTCTGAAAAAGAGCACAATCGGAATTGATGAAATGATGAATGACCCCAAGGAGGTAAACATTGACCTGTTCATAAATCACCAGACATTTTGATAGCACTATAAGTATAACAAATGCTGTGGTAACTATGTTTAGGGCATGCATAAGAAACACTGTAGGAGGGGCGCCTGGGTGGCTCAGTCAGTTGAGCATCTGCCTTCAGCTCAGGTCAGGATCCCAGGGTCCTGTGATCGAGCCCCTCATCGGGCTCCCTGCTCAGTGGGGAGCCTGCTTCTCCCTCTCTGCCTGCCTCTCTGCCTACTTGTGATCTCTCTCTGTCAAATAAATAAAATCCTTAAAAAAAAAGAAAGGAAACACTGTAGGAAACAGACATTTGAGAAGTGCTTTAGATGGGAAGTACAAGTAGATATTTAGAGATAGAGAACTGCTTTGTGAAGGGCAAGGCCATAGGTGATTCCAGAAGAAACTGGGCTCTACCTCACCTTTGATGTTTGATGTTAGGGAGAGGGGCATATGCTCCTCGCACATGTTGGTTACAGGGTCCTGACTTAGGTGGATAGGGCCTGACCCCCATGGGGCTGCTCCTGAATTCCTAAGCAATATAGGATTCAGTCAGACATGTTCCTTTTCAAAACTGTACACTCTGGGGAAAAGTACTTACAGATAGGATTTTTTTAATATTAGTAAGGATATTTATTAAAGAGTGTAAAGGGTAGCTCCTTAAGATAAAGATTTGAGGGGCGCCTGGGTGGCTCAGTGGGTTAAAGCCTCTGCCCTTGGCTCAGGTCATTATCTCAGGGTCCTGGGATCGAGTCCCACATTGGGCTCTCTGCTCGAGAGGGAGCCTGCTTCCCCCTCTCTCTGCCTGCCTCTGCCTACTTGTGATCTCTCTCTCTCTCTGTCAAATAAATAAATATAATCTAAAAAAAATTAAAAATAAAGATTTCAGTGGCTCAGTTGGTTAAGGCCAGGTCATGATCCCAGGTTCCTGGGCTTGAGCTCTGCGGCAGGATCCCTGTTTGGCATACATCCTGCTTCTCCCTTTCCCCGGCTTGTACTGTGTGTGTGTCTCTCTCTCTCCCTCTCTCTTTCTTTCTTTCTAATAAATAAATAAAATCTTTAAAAAAAGAAAAAAGATAAAGATTTCAGTCTCCTAGAAAACTTCCTCCGTCAAAACATCTGACAAATTGTGTTGATGTCCCATTAGGAAGAGAAAGGACCACGCCTTCATAACTGGCTGCTCCTGGAATGGGTGCCCTTAGTAAGATGGCTGGATTTAGCTCTCTGAGCCTGGATGGCCAGTAGAGGGGTTACTTACGGTCGTTTTCTATTTCACAGAGATACGGAGGGAAAAATAACCTTAGCATAACATTGACAACTGTACCAGGTGACCACACTGACAGATGAAGTCTCAAGTACATGAGAGCCCATCTTGGACAGGGAGTTGCCCATCAGAATAGAAAGTGAGCCTAGAGTTCAGTGGCCATGGATGGCAGAATGGAGGGAGCTCTTTTAGTCTGTGGGTGTTCAAAAACGCTCAGAGACAAACAGTTCAAGAGAAGACTACTGGCAAAAGAGAATAGATCCCAAATGACCACCTGAGAGTTTGTGTAGCAATCTTCATACCTGATCCTATAACAGCCCTTTAGGAAAATGGATAGCATATTTGTTCTGGTTCTCAACTTTTTAACAGATTGGTACACTGAGAGGCAGGAGATTCATGGATTTCAGTGATAGAATGCCCAGGATCCCAACTTAAGTTACTTTTTATATCAAGGCAAATAAAAGGTATGACTCTTGGAGAAGAACCTTGGCTTATAATTACAAGCAGATTGGAGCCATCCAAGCATCCCTCTTTCTTTTCGCCTGGCACTTGATGGCCCCACTTCGCCTACATCCAACATTGTGCAATAGTTGGAGAACGGAGCCAAATGGATGGTGAATGTGCTGCTATTTGGACTGAGCGAGCAGTGTCCGTCTGCCAGGACTGGACGATACCTGTCCTAAAGAGCGCTGAGTAGGTTTTCCTCTCCCGGCACCAGCATCAATCCTACAGGTGACTCCCCTCATGACTGAGACAGTGGACTCCGGGAACAGGTGTCATGTACCAGAATTAAAGAATCTGGCACAAAAGTGGCTGGCCATATTGGCATAGACAGCGCAGCTTGAGAGCCTTATCCAGCATTTGGGAGTGTTTTCAAGTTTTGAAAACAGAATCTTCTATCTTATCTGCAAGTCTTTGTTGATATCTGTAGGATAATCACTGCTTGAAATTAACTGACAAACTCTCATTTTCTTTGTGGCTTTTTTGGGGGGGTTGTGGGTTTTGGGGTGTCTTGACTTCTGAATAGCTTAGACTTGGACCTGTAACAACTTAGTAATCCTCAGTCTCTTTAAGTGGTTTTTGAAGCAGGATAAGCATACCAATCATTTGCTCAGTAATACTCACCAAATCTAGATGAAGAAGCAGCCCGTGTCTTCCGTCCCCATCTTTGTTCTCACGTTTGGACTGTGCTGACACATGTGTGTTCTCCCTCCCACTCCCACCCAGTCTTTGTGGTCATGCAAGGTCTGAGACACATACATGAGAGTTTTGGAGATTATTCGTAGACCCACATGTTTAATATGATGTGTACATGGTATGATTTTAACTTAAGGGAAAAGCCGGTCAGAACTATGGAAGTTTTTGAAAAGGGGAGGTGTTTAAATTCATTTTGAACAGAGTGCGTAATGTGAGAGGGCTTACAGTAGAAAGTTTATATTCACAAATGAGAAGAATTTATAGGAGGTGTATCAGAATAGCAGGGTAAGTTTGCTGCTTCTGGCTGTGTTACAGGTGCAGTTAACCTGCAACCAGGCAGTAGCCAACCCCCTGAGGAAGTTGTGGGGGCAGCCCCCTGGGCTGAGCAGCCCATGTTCTACAGCAGAGGCCTTTAGTGTTGATTTGTTGTTTCTTAAAGATAATACATGTTTATGCCCCTCCCCCACCCAAATCAAGCTGTAAACTGTGAAACAGTTCCATTCATCCCTGTCCCTCAGCCACCCCATTACCAGCCTAGTTATACTAGATGGCATTCTTATGGCATGTTCCTCCAAAGACACTGTGCAGAATCAAGAAGTTACATACTCCTCTTTTTCCTTGTTTTTACACAAGTGACAGCATACTATACATACTGTTTTGCATCTTGCTTTCTTCCACTTAGCCAGGTATCTTAAGGGACCTTCCAGTTCTTTGTAATGACCTCACTGACTGCCACTACAATAGGATTTACTTCCTTGTACATAAAAGCTCATACTTTACATACTTAACACACCACTTGACTAAGCTTGATTTTTCTGACTCCCAGCCCAAAAACAAATTAGGCAGAAAAGGTCCAGCTCCATCTAGGCATCAGGAGGATGATAAGGAAATCGTCAGTCACAGCTCATACCACAGAAAGAAACAGAAGTCACCTAAAAATAAATAACAAACAGGGGCATCTGGGTGGCTCAGTAGGTTAAGGGTCCCAACTCTTGATCGCAGCTCAGGTCTCAATCTCAGCATCCTGATAAAACAGAAACAATGTACAGACAACAGCAACAACCAGAAAAGGCCACCAAAGTCTTATAACATTTAACCCAGAGGGCAGCATTCCAGCTCCTCTGAACTTGGAAGGCATCATTTACTCAGTGATTACTTATTGAGCACCAGTTGCATGCCAGGCCCTGGTGATGGACCTCTGTGTCCTGGAGAATGGTTGTACTGGAGAATGGTGCATTATTGAAGCTCTGGCTGAAAAGCATACTCTTTAAGGAAACAGGGTTTTGCAATACAGACTTTAGAGAAAAAACTCTATTCGGATGGCTAAAGTGATTTCAATTTGGCTTGCTTTCAAGAGGTAATCCTCTTGGAGCTCTGGTGGGCTGGCTTTTTATTTACAGTTTTTCTGATGGGGTACTTCAACGATAGGCTGATTTTTTTTTTTTTAAAGATTTTATTCATTTGACAAAGATCATAAGTAGGCAGAGAGGCAGGCAAAGAGAGAGGAGGAAGCAGGCTCCCTGCTGAGCAGAGAGCCCAATGTGGGGCTTGATCCCAGGACCCTGAGATCATGACCTGAGCCGAAGGCAGAGGCTTTAACCCACTGAGCCACCCAGGTGCCCAATAGGCTGATTCCTTAACCAGATTAATATTTCTTGAATTTATCTTCTTGATATTTATACTGTCCATTCTTTTAGCAAACCATTTCACTTTTCAAAAATGGTCAGAGAGGAAAATTTCATTTTAGTATTCAAATGCCAGTCTCGGGATGAATGGAATTTTGACTGTACCATTCTTGTGGCAGAAATCAGTAATCCACTTAAAATGCTTCAGTGGAAAAATGTGCATGGATTATTGGTGCTTCCTCCATGGATGTCCTTACCTCTCCACTTCCCCCTGAATCAGAGGTTCATGTGGGGAGAGGGAGGCAGGGATTAGTATGCCTAGAGTGTATTGTCCCATGTTGGAGGGCTCCATAAAAACCACCCCATGTAACACCGATGTGTGGTTTAGATCTCAGGTTCTAACCTGCCGCTCAGAGAAGGAAGAGGCAAGTCCAGAGCACGTGGTTCTGTAAGCTTCATTGCTTCATAAGCTTCATTGCTGGTACTTCTGTCATCTCAGTAGGACAGCTTAACGTGCTTTTCAGGGTGTGTCTGGCTTTGCACCTGCTCTGGTGGTCTGTCCTCAAAAACTAATGGGAGGAGAAGCAGGATGGTCCTGTTCAGTGGTGTACCTGCCAGGCAGTGTCAGGTCAAAATATAATTCCGTTTTTCCTCCCCATAGAGTAGACCAATTGAATCTGTCATGTCAAGTTTCAGACTTTAAGATGAGTTAGTCACTGGAAGGTACCTGCTTACCTCACCTGGTTGAAGCTTTTTATGCAGTGAGACAGCATCTGAGCCCTCGTTCATCGTTCTATTCTCTGTGGTTTTGTTTCGCCATAGATAACATGCTTAGTCCTAGTTTGCTGTCACATTTGTAGGCAGATATGTTTGTACAAATCCATCATCATCACAATTATTAGCATAACACTCAAAGCATAGGTGGTCTTTGGTCGCTCTATTTTTATGTAGAGATTAGCACTTTTTTTTTTTTTTTTTTTAATAGGCTCCATGCCCAGTGTGGAGCCCAGTTTGTGGGGCTTGACCTCACGGCCTTGAAATCAAGACCTGAGTTGAGATCAAGAGTTGGACACTTAACTGACTGAGTAACCCAGGTGCCGCACATTTTTACTATTATTAGTGAATATTCTCCAACTTTGTCTAAAGGAGAAGACCTTTAGTTAGTGTGATAGCTCAGTTTCTCTCCTTAACCTGACCCCTTTTTTCAGAAGGTTATGCTCTGAAACCTGAGTATTACACAGTTAAGATGTACATAAGTTAACTGTTATCTCACCAAGCCTATAAATCCTCTCCTTTGTACTGGGACACTGAATGTCATTTAGGAAAACCACAGGAAGCGAGCTGGGGCAGATCTGTTCAGGTTAGTATGGTAGGCCAGATATTTCAGAAATGACAACTGATGGCGTTTCTACTTGTGTGTGTTACACATTGATGGTAGGAATTAATAATTGAACATCATCTGCTCTAATCACAAGCAGAATCTTTTTTCTAAAGACCTCCTGTTAACGACTGCTGCCCTAATTCCAAATAGTGTGTCACATGTTTTGTGTGTTTTAGTAGCCACAGACAGGATCATTTATGAACAAGTATCTATAAGAGCAGCAAATTTCAGATGCTGCATTTCTTGAGCCATGGGGGCATCCCTGATTCTCAGTTGATTGACAGGATGTCATTAGGGTTTGGGCGTTGACTGGGCAGTGATGTTGCTGTGGTCGGTAATGCTTCCTGTTGCCCTGGGTCCGTGAGGGGCTCCTGTGATAAGAATGGAAAAACATCTCCAGGCTTCCTGTGCCCTGCAAAAGTGGCAGGTGCTGTGTGCTTTAGTGTGGCAGGCTGATGAATGAGACGGGACAGAAAGAGCCTGCACCTTTTGGAGGGTGTTCTGGTTTTGATGATGGTGGTGGTTGTGCTTGACTTGTTTCAGGAAAACAGACTTTTATAACATCCCAAGAGTTTGGGGTGGCTGGTACCATGTTTTGAAAAAATGGCAGGCCTATTTCAAACTCTAATGAAACCAAACGTAAATTTGCATTCTGTTGTGATGAGGTACTTACTAATTTCAGGCATGGGTAGTGTGGATCATACCCTTGCTATGTGTGTTTTCTGCTAGTGCCTGGATCAAAGTGGAACAGCTAAAGCCATACCACGCACATAAGGAGGAAATGATAAAGATTAACAAGGGGAAACGATTCCAGCAGGCTGTGGATGCTGTCGAAGAGTTTCTCCGGAGAGCCAAAGGGAAAGACCAGGTGAGAGACTGATTGTTGCTTTATTCCAACATCTGACTGGTTATTTTGGCATAGTAACTAACAGATTAAATATGGCCCAAACCCAAACTCGGTTCTTATGCGATGCCAGGGGAGAGAATACTACTTCAGTTCTAGGGTATCCATGTTTTGCTTATCAGCTTGAAACTCCATGAATGCAGCAGACTTTTCTGAAGTGGATTGCTGTTCTTAGGAAAGTCTCTTGGACTCAGGAGAAGTACCTCAGCTTTTGAGTACCACACAGGCATTTCTCCCTTTTACATCCTAGAGATAGGACTATAGCTTCTTGGGTATGTCTACTGCCTGGGTGTAAATCCCACTTCTTAGCTTTGGAACTGTAGGCAAGTGATTTGACTTTATCTGCTTCCCCAAGTATCAGTGGAGTGATAGCAGAACCTATTTCGTAAGGTTGAGTGGATCGCACATGTAAAACGCTTCTACTAGGGTGTGGCTTGTTTAAATGGCGGTGACGGCAGCAGTGGCTGCGGTGGTGGCTATCATTGTTATTATTAAACTTTCAGACATCGTCCCACAATTCTGCTGATGACAAGAATCGGCGTAATTCCAGTGAGGAGAGAAGTAGGCCAAACTCAGGTGATGAGAAGCGGAAGCTTAGCCTGTCTGAAGGGAAGGTGAAGAAGAACATGGGAGAAGGAAAGAAGAGGGTGTCTTCAGGCTCATCAGAGAGAGGCTCCAAGTCCCCTCTGAAAAGAGCCCAAGAGCAGAGTCCCCGGAAACGGGGTCGGCCCCCAAAGGATGAGAAGGTTTGTTTTACCTCTGCAGCTTCTGGGATTAGCTACTTCCTTTTGTGTGTGAAAGAGTTGAGCTCTACAGAGTGCCTCAGCTCGCTGAGTGGACATACAAACCTGTGCTAAGCGCTGCCGTAAAGAATCCTGCAGACCAGGGGAGGGACACAGCCTGGATGCACAGGTGTGAAATAGGAACACAAGGCCACATAGGATCTTGCATTCAACTAGATGGTCGAGACCAGAGAACAGTCCACCTGAGCCAGCATGTGAGGGCTGGCGCTGGAAGGGGCTTAAGAAGGAAGAGGGGAAAGCATTCCAGGGACAGTGGGCCCAGCCTACGTGGGGCTTGATGTTGGCGTGGATGTTCTCATTATAGGTAGAGGACAGAGAGGAGAGCAGAGAGCTAAAAGTGGGTAGTCACCAGATTGTAGAGTGCCTCAAGGTCTGCTAACGCAGTATTTACTGTCATAGAGTCCATAGGGGGCCATGAATGTGTTGGAGCTGGGTGTCAGGATGGTGGTGTGCTCGAAGCTGTGTGTTAGCAATCGTAGAGGGCAGAGAAGAAAGGCTAAAGCCAGTCAGAAAGCTAAGCCTAGGTTTGCATTTATATAAGGAGCTATCCTGATAGCAAATACTAAAAGGAACTGCCTGAGAGGCACTTCAGAGGAAGAGCTCCTAAGATTTAGCAACTGGTTACAGAGGAAAGGGGGAGGGAGATGATTTCAGGTTTTTTGTTTGGGAGATGGTAATACCTTTCTTAAAAGCAAGAGTCAAGAGTAGAGTTGGCATACGGCGCAGAAGTACTAGTACTGTATTGAGTGTGATGAATTTGCGGTGATGCCAAGACTATTAGGGAGGCTTGAACTAATATCAGGATGGCATGTAGATGTGGGAGGCAAATATGTAGAAAGTATGTTGGAGAATACATACAAAGTGTATCTGAGGCCCCGTGGCCCTTTACTTTCAGAGAAAGTAAGGAGGGAGCAGAGGGAAGGGCAGGAGTCTGCGTTGCAGGGAAAACACCCACAGGTCAGAGTTGGAAGGGTTTGGAGGAGCCATCACAGTCAAATAATGTACCTTTCACCTTCCTGAAAAGATTTGGGTCAAGTCTCAAAAGCCAAGGGAAGAGAATTCGAGATGGAGGGGGTAGTCTGTCAAAACACAGGGAACAAATGGATTTAAAAGGAAATACTATAATAAACGTGCTAACCAGAAAAAAAAAAAAAACAAAAAAACAACAACACACAGGGAAGGATTGTTAGAGCACAATCAAGGGGACAGGAGCCAGATGGCTGGCAGAAATGGCTGAAACACTAGACCGCATCAGATCACAGCCTGCAAATTCAGACACCAGCGAGACCAGACAGGTCGTGGCAGCAAGTGGGGAGGCTTGCTGAAGGTCCGCGGCCCTGACCTGCCTCCACACTGAGAGCATTAGGGGTGACAGCAGCTGGCGCTCTTAGGAGATCGTGCTCTGTCCATGGGGTTCCAGCCAACTCGTGCCAGGTTGCCTGGTTTTTCCTCGAGCTGGAAATACAGATTTTTATGTGAAACATTCCAGTTTTAAATGTTACGTGCTAATTCAAAATTTTAAAATACTTTTAGGTCCAAGGAACATCTCTGGGCCAGATTGAGCCCATGAGCTGCCACTGGGTGACCACTGTGTTACAGAAGGTCCTTCTCACTGTCAGATGGCCTGAGACTGAGAGTAGACAGAGTGACTGGCGGTCAGGACAGCCCTGGCTGACACTGAGCTCGGGGAACTGCCAGCCAGAGGCGGAGAAGGTGGAGAAAATGGCTAGCCGCGGTGCAAAAAGAACTTCTTGGGGTGTGATCAAATTTGACCCAATTGAATTGATTTCCTGGGGGTCCAGAGCCATCTGAGCTGTCAGGTTTTATACTGTTACCCAAATTCCTATTTTTTGCTTTCTGAAGCTGTGGATCTCACTAACTCCATGCTGGCCCCACAGAGAAACGACATCTTTTTGGAAAAAGGGAAGTGCACAGGAGAGGTGAGAAGGAGATCTGAGTCTGAACTATGACTCCATAACTTTCTTCAGCTCTGTGACCTCGGCCAACTACCTTTGCCTTGGTTTCGTTTCCTCATCTGGTCATTGGGAATAATAGTGACACCTGTCTCTCATGTCTGTTGTGAGAACTGAACGAGTAACGAGCAAAGCACCAAGAACAGTGTGCCGTGCACCACGCATTTTACAAGTGACTTTACGTTTGTCAGTGTGTGGCAGTAGCCCGTTGTGCAGTGAGAGCATAGTGGCTTTAGTGTAACCCAAGGCTGCCACCGGGCTTTCTACAGGGACTCTTCTCATAGGCTCCCAGGGAAAAGCAGTTTGCCCTTGAGTCTGAATTATTAATCAGGGGGTAGTAACATTTCTGCTGCTGTTCTTGGAGTCAGGTCCCCGACCGAGAGGTCTGCTTACTATTTACCCTTAGCACAGCCCTTTCTGCCGTCTCCTTGCTTGCCCCAGCCTCTAGGGAAGCATTTGTCAGCTGGAGAGGAAGGAGTGTGGCCAGTAGTGCAGGGCGGGCACAGCCGTTTCAATTCAGACAGTTGGTTTTAATTAAGCACCTTCGAAGATGTAGGGAATCCGGGCTTGGAATTTCGGTGCATCTTCTGATCTCTGTGCTCTAAAAAGCGTGTGTGTTGCCACAATAGTAGCCTAGGCTGGTAACTGGGCAGAGCCCCAGATGATTGCCGTTCAGAGCCTTAATCCCCTGTCCCCTGAGGATTAGTGGAAGAGGCTGACCTTTTGACAGGGACGTGTCAGTTCCGTGCACACAGGGAAAGGCTGGCTTCATGCCTCGACTCCGGTGTGAGAGGTGTGCTCTCATCCTCCCTCGGAGGCCCTCGTTTCCAAATCCTGGGCTGAGAAGGAGAGCTGCAGCTCTAGGCACACAGCACCCTGACAGCCTAGAGTCACAGTTGGGCTTTCCAGAGACATCTATCTTTGTGAAACTTGGGCATAAGACAATTTGTTATTTCAAGAACAGAGAAGAAACCCTTGTTCCCCGTTGATGAAAACTTGACTGTGTCGTCGTCGTCCCCCCCTCCCCCCCATGGACAGTCAGAACCATGTTTGGGGACTGATGCTGAGACTGGAGTTGGCTAGGGGGTTCGTTTAAGGTGGAATGTGACTGAAGGAAGCAAAGCAATGAAGATTTACTCCCCGATTTGGTGCAGGAAGACATCTGCTACTGAGGTGGCCTCAGTGTCTTGACCATCTGCCTTTTCCTCTGTAGGATCTCACCATCCCTGAGTCTAGTACCGTGAAGGGGGTGATGGCTGGACCGATGGCCGCGTTTAAATGGCAGCCGACTGTGAGCGAGGTAACAAGCTCTCCCGCAGGCCAGGACAAGCCCAGCCTCCAAGCTGGCTTCCTGGCCTGTGTGAGGTGCTTTTCCTTTCCCCATTTTTTAAATTGCAAGACAGTACTGAGGTGTACAAGGGGAAAAGTGCATGTCTCCACCCTCAGTGGTACTTAGTGTCAAGTTCGATGTAACTTCTTCTAGACCTTTTGGTACACCCCCCACTCACCCATCATTTATAGAATTATATACTCACATGGGGTTTCTACTTGGGAATAGGGTTGGTTTTCCCAAATCTGGGATTGGCCCACACACTTTTTCACTTAATGCTTTATACACACCTTTCGCTGTTCACATAGACAACTGTGCTGTTCAGTAGCCCTTGTAGTGGTTGCTCCAGGCCCCTGTTGAGCCTAATTGTGAAAGCCCTTGGAAGCCCTGCACTCATTGCCCTGCATTGCAGTCCTCCGTGAGACCAGACACTCAAGGTCTGACACCAGACACAGTAGGTAAAACCCTAAGATCAGGAGTTGTGAGAATTAATTGGGCCTCCCCTGCTTGGTTATCCAAAGGGACTGGTAAATGTTGCATTTTAAAAATACCAGTATGGCTCTTAACTATTTTCCCACACTGTTACTGGAATAATTTTTATGCTAACCTGACAGAATTATCTCTCCTTTTCCACTTGTAGCCAGTTCCCCTGTAGATGGAGCAGGGATCATTCATAAAAGGCTTAGACCAACAATGAGAAAGTGCTTCCAGGCAGTTACAGAGTTGAGACTGGCTGCTAGGGGTGTTTCAGCCAGAGGAGAGTCAGTTACCAGGCAGTTACCAGGCAAGGTGACCTCTGGTGGAAGTTAAGTTGTTTTATTGAATCATTTTCTGGTTTCAGCCTGTGAAAGATGCAGACCCTCATTTCCATCATTTCCTGCTCAGCCAAACTGAGAAGGTGAGTTGGTCTTTGACATTCTTGATCCTTGGTCAGGGACTGGCCTGAGGAGAGAAGGTGGCTCCATGGAACCTCCCCCCACTAGTCTGAGAAGTTAGGCTCTGCTTCTATCACTGCCCAGAGCAGTGAGATGAAAAGTCACATGGAGGCCCACTCATGAATCAGGTGTTGTTACGTTTGAAAGTAAACCCCCCTCCCCCAAAAGAAGCATTTAAGACTCAGCAGCTTTGGGCGCCTGGGTAGCTCAGTCATTAAGCATCTGCCTTTGGCTCAGGTCATGATCCCAGGGTCCTGGGATCCCCCATTGGGCTCCCTGCTCAGTGAGGAGTCTGCTTCTCCCTCTCCCACTCCCCCTGCTTCTGTTCCCTCTCTCGCTGTGTCTCTCTCTGTCAAAAAAAAGTAAATAAAATATTTAAAAAATTAAATAAATTTTAAAAAAGACTGGGCAGCTATATGGTTGAGACATTTGTGGTTGCCTTCAGAGTCTGGGGCAGAAGCCAGACCTCGTGAGCTTCAGCACGTGTGCAGTAGCCCGTGCGGTTTGGTGGATGCGTTGTCAGGCCTGCTGTGCCAGCGGCTCTCCGAACCATCAGGTCGTGGAGGGAAAGCTTCCCAGAGTATCTGCAAGGCCATGGGTTCGACTGAACCTTGATAGAGGACTGGATAGGCTGTGGCTTTGGAGTTGGACAGGTCTGGGTTGCAAGCCCAGTTACACTGACTGCCTTTGTAATTCTGAGTGTATGACTTTCTGAATCTGATCCTTAATGGCATCATCACCAAAAGAAATTCGCAGAGTTGCGTAGATATTTGAGTGAGGTAATGTGTGTTCCATTTCTGACGTGTCCTTTGGAATTCAGTAAAGTCGAACAACAAATAGATTTTTAATGTTAACGCCACACCTTAGGCCTGACCTCTTAGGGAAATTATAACGAAGACCACTTAAGCATTCAGTTTAATACATGGTTTTTTTTCCTTCTTTATTAGCCAGCTGTCTGTTACCAGGCAATCACAAAGAAGTTGAAAATATGTGAAGAGGTACGTAGGTTCCATGCCTCCCTATTTTTCTCGTCCACTGGGGCCTTTGCCGTGAGCAGACTGACCTGATGAGTTGTGCTTCCTTTCCCTAGGAGACTGGGTCCACCTCCATCCAGGCAGCAGACAGCACAGCCGTGAATGGCAGCATCACACCCACAGACAAAAAGTAGGAGCTTTGATGAAAAGGCTTCTTGTGGTTCTAGTTCTGTTAGGGAATAGGGGATGACCCCAAGGGGGTTCCTTCAGGGTTGTATCCCAGCCATTGCTGGGATTGAATGGAAAGAGAGAGGGAAAGTTGTAATTTTTAATGAGTTGCCTGGGAGTAATTTGACCTGCAGGAGACCAAGGTCCTACAAGTACGTGGTGGGGTTGCTTTCATAGCTCACTGGTGGGTCCTTGAGCTGGAGGAACACTCAGTTGGGTGGTTCTCAGACTTTCCCCTGCCTCAGGATCACCTGGAAGGCCGCATCCCCACCCCCAGGGTTTCTCAGTCAGTAGATCTAGGGTAGATCTTGGACACCTTCCAGGGTGTGCTGCTGCTGCCAGTCGGGAGACCACACTTTGAGAACCACTGGCTTAGAACAGTGATGAAAACGCTGAAACTGTGGTGGAGGCAGGTGGCTGGCGAAAGGTGAATCACCGTCGTCCTGCCTTCCCCAGCCCTTCCTGCTGTTGCCACCGGGTCCTTCCCAAGTACTTGCCAGCAGCTCTCTGCCCAGGCCTGGGCAGGTGGGCAAAGTGGGCACCTGAGCAGGTGGTCTGCAAAGCTTAGCTTGCGCCCGCACACCCCTGCCTTTCGTCTGGCGGTATTTGCAGTCGTGTGTCTAAAAGTGCTCGGATGGAGCATTGTCCTGAGCACAGTGGCTGGGTCTGAATTCTCCTTGCGTATCTCCTGCGCACTTCTTTCTCAGAGTAAAACCAAATATGTCTTCTTTACTCGTAATTTTTTGTGCTGATGAAGTCCCTGATTCTACCGGTTATTTTGGGTGAACGGCCCTGGGAGAGTGGAAAAGGCAGAGGCATGCTCTACGCTAATGAAAGAGGAGATGAGTGTCACCTACTGATTTAAGGAGGATTGTGTAGATTTTTTTTTTTTAAAGACAAGGGTGAGGCTGAGGCCAGAGTCCAGCACTTTCACCTAAGACCTTTGTTACCCCATTAGTCAAACCATTTTTGACATGTGAAGCTTACTAAAAAGTGAAGCAACCGTATGGTGTACTAGGTGTCCTGGAACACCGAGGAAAGACACTTAGTCTGGCATGATGTCGAGTCATAGAGCAAGCTTAAACTACCCAGACAGCTGTGAATTACAAAAGATCTGGGTTTGAGCTTTGGCTGCAAACTTAGTGGGCAAGGGTGACATTTGGTGAGGAAGGTAGTGGGTTCTGTTTTCATCATTGGATTCAGGCTAGGGCAGAGAGCATGTGAGGGTTCATATTCCACCAGGGATGAGGGGAGTCTCTTTCAGTACAAGAGCCAGTTTGCAGGGGTGCAAGGAATGCCAGCCCAGGAGACCGAGGATACTAAAAGGGTAACTCGGGTGAAGGTGGACAGGCTGCAGAGAGGGTCTGGAACTGAGAGAAACCCAAACTGAAACCAGAACATCACATAATAAGAAACTAAGGAAGAGACATTGGTTAGCTCTATCGCAGGCAAGGAGTGAAGTATAGGAACGAAAAAAGACCTGTGGGCAAGATAAAATTGTAAAAGCACATAGAAATAGCAGTAGTAGCTAATAGCTCCTCTGTTCTCAGCAGTGCAGAAGGAAGCAGGCCACAGGAAGTGAAGGTAAGCAGAACTTGCTGTCCACCTGAACTCAGTCCCCCAAGATGAGCATGGGCTGCAGTTAGAGGGGCAGGATGGGGACCCGCAGATAGGCCAGCACAGAGCAGCGCCACTCAGGTTTGGGAGAAGGCAGGCATAGGGAGAATGTACATTCTGGAGAAGATTGGCTCCGGGCTTTGAAAAGGGTCAGTGCCTGTCTCTGCTAACAGCAGGAACAACACAAAGGTGTTGGCGGGTGTCGAGCTGGGGAGGGAGATGAAGACTATGATCCTGATTCCTACAGTTGGAGAAGTTGGCTGGCTCTGAACACATTGCTCCAGTTGTCACGGATTCTGATGTGCTTTAAAGTGACATCTGAAAGCCTGGCATTCAGGGCGGCCAACCAGGAAACCGCTGCAAGGGTTGAAGACAAATGCCTGCTTTCTCAGGCATTCATAGGCTCAGACGCTCTATCAGAGCAGTAAGGGAACCAGTCGGAAGACTTGCCCTAAACCATATGAGGCACACTTCTTTCTGTGGCAGGCAAGAATTTAGAAAAGCCCATTTAAATTGAGGGACACTTTAAAACAATGGCATGAGGAGAAAAGGCACGATTTGCACACACTGTTGCTGGTTCTGCAGAGGCCACC
>CM053621.1:2784705-2796924 GCA_028646535.1 Procyon lotor | reverse complement strand
TAGTTTGTTTTTTATAGTTAAGAATCTAAGCTTTGGGGCACTTAGGTGGCTCTGATGGTTAAGTGTCTGCCTTCAGCTCAGGTCATGATCCCGTCTTGGTCACGAGCCCCACGTCGGCTCCCTGCTCAGCAGAGATTCTGCTTTCCCCTCTGCCTCTCTCCCCTGCTCATGTGCGCGTGCTCTCTCTCTCAAATGAATAAATAAAATCTTTTTTTAAAAAATAAGAATCTTTAAGCTTTGGATGTTATTATAAAAAGTAAACATTTAAAAACACTCGGTTATAAAATATAGTGAAAATTCTCCCCTCTCTGCCATTACCTGAGGTAGCTCACGTCAGATGTTTGTATCCTTCTTTTTTGCACATGAAAATATATGTGTGTGTATATTAGTAACTCAGTGATACTGAGCACATAGAGATAGATCTACTTCTTCCTTTTTAATGGCTGCACTGTGTTCTGTCATTGGGATTGTATTAATAGCACCGTACAGTAGAGCATTCTGCAATGCTGGAAACATCCAGTGTCTCCACTGTCCAGCATGATAGCCACTAGCCACTGTGGCTTGTCAACACTTGAATCATGGCTGATATGGTGGAAGAATTGAATTTTTAATTTTATTTCACTTAAATGTAATGAGTCCCCAATGGCAAGTGCCCACCGAAGTGGACAGGACAGGTTTAGAAGTTCTTAACCTAAGGTGGTGATCCACCACTTCAAAAGTCTTCGCAGGCCCTGAAATGGGATTCCAAGTTCGAATGTGCACCTTTTGTAAGGAAGAGAAGCCATGGCTCCTCCCATCGAGTTCCTATCCAAGAAAAGGGGAAGAACGGTAGTCTGAGTACTAAGAAACTAAAGCCTGTACTCACCAGGAGCACACGGAGAGACTAAGGAAGGACCGGCTTGTTGGGGAGCAGGGGTGGCTAAGCATGTGTTTACAAAGTGACTGAGTGAGCACCCCGTGTGGAGCCAGGTGCAGCTGAAAGGAGGGCGGTTGCTGAAGGAGGTGTCAGGGCTAATGGGTTTGAATTAACAGAAATGTCTTGGCAGGGTTAAAAAAAAAAAAAAAAAAGTTCACTCTCGTGAAACAAAGGCCTTTTCAAGAATAACAAGGAACTGGGAACTGGTTGGAGAGTCAAGACGGTTGGAGAGTCAAGACGGTTGGGGTGGGGTAGAGGAGGACACTGAAAGCCGTGCTGAAAGCTTTGGGCCTCCCCTGCTGGGTATTGGGTACCTAAAGGCAGGAGTGCGCTCTCTGGTCCCCTCAGCGGGATAGGTTGTGATTCAAGGCACGGGTAACCAGAAAACGTAGACACAGACAGTTGCAGAAGCTGGGAGAGTCAGAGGGTTTCCCTTATAAATACATTCTCTTTTGATAGAGTTGCCTCTGGTCAGCCTGTATCTTGATTGGAAAACCTAAATAATATGTGAACATGGCCATTCTTTCCAAATTAATTTATGGGAAAGCGGGAGAGCAAACCAATTACAAGCCTCGGTTTGGAATCAGACCTAAATCCAACTCACAGCTGTTTTGCTCACCCTCTCCAGCAAGATCGTTTACCTTCCTAAGCCTCAGAGCTCTTATCTGTAAACTTATGATAGCAAAATCCAAAGATTAGGGGTGCTTGGGCAGCGCATTCAGTTAAGAATCTGACTCTTGGTTTCAGCTCAGGTCGTAATGTCAGGATCCTGGCATCGACCCTCCACATTGAGCTCCATGCTCAGCATGGAGTCTGCATTTTGGCTCAGGTCGTGATCTCAGGGTCATGAAATCAAGCCCCACATCAGGCTCTGCACTGGGTGTGGAGGTTGCTTAAGATTCTCTCTCCCTATCTCCCTCTGCAGACTCCCCTCACCAATCACATTCACTCTCACACTTGCTCAAGGAAAAAAAAAAGGCTATGTAAATCTTCGACAGTCCCTGTGTAATTTGTTTTAAAGGGTATCGATAAAAAATTATTCCTTGGTATAATAAATGGGAAACGTGTTTTCACTTTTTCAGAGAAGAAAGATTAGTGCGATTTCTCCCAAGCAAAGTTTAAAACATAAAGCTATATACTAAAAGGCTAAGATGCGTGTGTACTGTGATAAAGACATACACCCGTCAGCTAGACTGGACAGCTAGGACTTCGTCTGATAGAGGTGGCTTACTGCCAGTCAGATAGGAGAAAGATAAGTCAGTAAATTATATTCAGAACAACTAGTTAGAGGGGCACCTGGGTGGCCCAATGGGTTAAAGCCTCTGCCTCCAGCTCAGGTCATGATCTCAAGGTCCTGGGCTCTCTGTTCAGCAGGGAGCCTGCTTCCCGGTGCTCTCTGCCTGCCTCTCAGCCTACTTGGGATCTCTCTCTCTCCCTCTCTCTCCCTCTCTCTCTCTCTCTGCCAAATAAATAAACAAACAAATAAATAAAATCTTTTAAAAAAATTAAAAAACTGGCTAGAAATTTGAGAAAGTAGTAATCTCACTTCGTACCACCTACTAAACTCCATGTAGATTGAAAGGGACAACAATTCAAAGTGCTTATAGCAAATATGATAGAAAAAAGGTAATACATTGATTTTATTAAACACATTGATAACTCCAAAATAAAAAGTAGCTCACAAAAGAAACAGCAAACAAAGGTATTGAATTTAAAAGCTTCAATAATCAAGAGTGATCAAAATATATCAAACAAAAAGTTGCTGTTTTGGGCTGGTTAAATCAAGTAGGACAAAAATTTTGTGTATTTATGGATGCTTATTTGTTGTTTTTAAAGACCGTACTCAGTGATTTGAGACCTTGCTGATGATCATTATAAATTAACAGCTCCATTGGAAAGCCATTTGTCTACATTTATTAAGAACTTTAGAGCTATTTGGAGCCTGTTTTATTCTACTTTCGGAGTCCTAAATTCAAAACATAAAAGAAAGGTATTGTACGTGAAGATATTTGTTGGAGTCATTTATAATTAAAAGAGGCTAGATAACTAACTGCAGGAGAGCTATTAGGTAAATTGAGGTGTATCTCAATGGAATATTCTGCAGCCATCTATTATAAATGATAAAGACTACAGTATGGATAAATATAAATCACACACAGTATTGAAAGTCGGATACAAAATAGTAGGTTCACATTTTCTAATTACCTCTTAAACGCCTTAGAAAAGTAAATACACTGAAATATTAATGATGTTTGGTTATGAGATGTTCTGGGTAATTTTAATTCTCAAGGAAGGAAAGTTCATGCTTTTCGACTCCCAGAAACATCTTGGTAAGGAGCGGCAGCTTCCCAGCCCCAGCCCTGCTCCCCCAGCACAATGTGGATAGCCTGGGATGCTAGGCAGGTTTTGCCACAGCCAAGACAGCCACAGAGGGCTGCGAACAGGTACTATTTACATCCTGTTCCTTAAATAGGAAACCTCCAGCAGACAGTCGTTTTGTGCTTACTGTGAAGTAGAACATCGTTCTAGGCACCAGGTATGCAAAAACACAAGACAGTCCTTAAGGGGCCCCGTCCACTTCCCTCAGAAGGTCAGACCACCCCCTCTGGTGGCCCTGGCTCCTAGCCTCAGCCTTCTGCCTTGGGAGGCCAGCTCGGAGGACTGTGCAGCGTGTCTCTGGCCTGGCTGGTGTGTGTGTTGTGCACTGCCTGCAGCTCACATTAGGATCTGTGACTTTTGCAGTGTGATTTGTTCATCCAGGAGGGGGCCCGCCTAGGAAGAACCCCCGCTGAAGTCGTTTCAACTTGTGACATCACCTTTGCCTGCGTGTCAGATCCAAAGGCAGCCAAGGACGTAAGGATCCCCTCCCTCCCCTCAGTGTCTCAGGTTGTGGCCAGGAGAGCGGGCTGGCCTCCCTGCCTTCTCCTCTGCCCATGAGTGAGTGTAGCATGTGGGAGGGTTGTATTTCACCTCTGGGGCCATCCCCCATTGTGAAAGTTGTCTGCATAAATTCAATACAGACGTTCTTTAGTTCATAACAAAGAATGAAAATAACTAGGGTCCCTGAGATCTGCCTGACCATCTTCATGTGTTCTTATTTGGTGCACATGGCAAGAACCTATGTTTAGCTTTGACTGTATCTGTATGTTTTATAAGTTCAAGCACAGTAATCATCTTGTTAAATGGGTAACTAGTTTAATCCAAGTAAATCCAAAGAATCCCAAGAGAATACTGAAGTTATCGTTTAAATGGGAGATTTTTAGTGAAAAGGAACATGCATGTATTGTTTTTGAAGATAAAAGGGAATAAAGTGGAGGTACTTCCCTCCCAGGCTTATATACTTGCTGCCCCCTTGCAGCCTTAATATCTCCTAATCAGGAAATGAGCCAAAAGAGTGACAAGATTCTGACCTTAGGTCTAAGGGGCTCCTGGGTGTCTGGCTGGGAGCCTGGGCTATTGCTTTTCCCTTGTGTCCCCACAGCTGGTGCTGGGCCCCAGTGGTGTGCTGCAAGGGATCCGCCCTGGAAAGTGCTACGTGGACATGTCAACAGTGGATGCTGACACAGTCACCGAGCTGGCCCAGGTAGCAGCCTCGTTCGTGCTGGCCCTCCAGCGTCCTCGGCAGTTGGAGCCCAAGGCTCAGGCTGATTGATTATGCCTGAGTGGGGCAACTCGGTTACTCTAGAAACCAGGCCAGGAGAGGATGAGAGGCCTGTAGCCTTGGAACTAGCCTGTCTTCGCTTTCTGCTTTCAGAGCCGCAGCTAATCCGAACAGCCGTGAGAGGAGAGGCGCTACCTGGCTGGGGTGGGCACTAGTTCGTGTAGCTGCCAGCCGCACGGTGGGAAGCAATCCAGGCTGCCGGCAGGACCTTTTTGGTTTAAGCAGTCGTCTACAGTTGTCACTAACAGTGTTCTTCCCCCCGCCCCTGAGCTGCTGGACCAAGTGAGGGGGTGGTAACTTCTGGCCCCTGTGTGTTCTCAGAGTGGCTGAGGCAGGGAAGGGCAGTGTCTGGAGGAGGTGTGCTCAGCCAGGCCATTGGTATGGCCATGCCTGGTCATTGCAAGAAATTCTGAGTCATGGGAGTCTCTGGGGAGACCACCTCTTCTCTGTTGACTGCATGGAATTCAAACACCCGTTTGGGGGCCTCAGTGTGGAGGGCCAGGTGTTTCCACTTGAAACCCCTGTGAGAGGCAAGGCCTTCAGAAGCTATGACTTTCCTTTCCAGGTGATTGTGTCCAGGGGGGGCCGCTTTCTGGAGGCCCCAGTCTCAGGGAATCAGCAGCTGTCTAATGATGGGATGTTGGTGATCTTAGCAGCCGGAGACAGGGGCTTGTATGAGGACTGCAGCAGCTGCTTCCAGGCAATGGGGAAGACCTCCTTCTTTCTAGGTAACACGCCTGCCCACCTGTCGGGCCACTGCAGGCCCGGAGGCTGGGTGGGCCACATCCCCTCTAGACTGCACTGAGGACAGCATCAATCCCGCACGGCCTCTCTGCCTGGGGCCCCCGTGGGAAGGTTTCCTTTGACTTGCACAGTCAGTGCCTGGAAGGAGGAAGAGCCTGAAGGGTCAGAACCAGTTCTGTCAGGGGCAGGTGAATGGGGCCTCCCCTGGGTGTAGAGGTGGGTCCGAGCAGGGATGAGGATGGGCAGAAAGTTCCTTCCCTCGGAATTCTTGGAAAGTGACCATGATTCTCTGCCCTGGCCAGGTGAGGTTGGCAATGCAGCCAAGATGATGCTGATTGTGAACATGGTACAGGGAAGCTTCATGGCCACCATCGCTGAGGGGTTAACCCTGGCCCAAGTGACAGGCCAGTCCCAACAGACACTCTTGGACATCCTCAATCAGGGACAGTTGGCCAGCATCTTCCTGGATCAGAAGTGCCAAAGTGAGTTGCCTCTGGCCTCTCTTCTTGCATTTTAGTTGTGACTGGAGCTGAGAAACTGGGTCACGTTGCTGTCACAGAGCATTCTCTTCTTTAAGGGCTCACTGGTGTGAAAGAGGCACCCTCTCTAATCGGTCCATGCCCTCCATGCCCTCTGTCAGAGGGATCCAGAGACATGGCAGGTGGGATTTGGGGGTATTGGCTGGGAACTGGTCTCTTCATTGTCCAAGAGGGAAGACATGCTAGATGAGCCCTGGCGGTACAGCAGATAGTTTCTTGGGGTCCATTTAATTCTTCTGATACGTGGCTTTCCCTCCTCAGATATTCTGCAAGGGAACTTTAAGCCTGATTTCTACCTGAAGTACATTCAGAAGGATCTCCGCTTAGCCATTGCCCTGGGGGACGCCGTCAACCATCCTACTCCTATGGCAGCTGCAGCCAACGAGGTAACTGCAAGAGGCGGGGCCCAATCTGACAGCCTTCCCTTTGTTTTTAGTCCTGTTCCCTCTCTTTGCTTTGTGTCTCTGTGTGTCTCACCCCCTGAGTGGAAGCTCGGGTCGTTGATTGTAGACGGAGCATTTAAAAGCATACTTTTCCTTCTGAGCCATGCGTGCTTCCCTTGTGATTTCATTGACCTGTGGATTACTTAAAAGTGTGTCAGATAATTGGAGTTATCTTACAAATCTAATAGTTATTGATTACCGATGTATCTCTATTGTGGTTAAAGAACACATCCCGTGTGATTTTTAACTCTAAATTTATTCAGACTTGTTTTGTGGCCCAGCAGATGGTCTGTCTTGGTGGGTGTACCAAGTGCACTTGAGAAGGCTGTTCTTCAGTTGTTGGGTGCTGTGTTGTGCAGATAATCAGGTCGAGGTTTTTTCAGATCATCTTTACTGGACTTTTTTTCTGGTTCTTTTGGTTGCTGAAAAAGATACTAAAATCTCCAACTATGATTGTAGCATTGTCTGTTTTTCCCTTTAATTCTGTTATCTTTGAAACTCTTGTGTTTGAGTTCTTAGCCATTTGTGATGGTCATGTCTTCCTGATGAATTTGCCCTTTATTATGAAATGTCCCTCCTGACCTTTGGCGTGAAGCTTATTACCTGGTTTTACTATAGCTGCTACTGTGTGCATGGTATATCTTTTTTCCATTCATTTACTTTCAACTTGTATCTGTATATTTAAATTGTATCCTCTGTATACAGCCTATCATTGGGGCTTGCATTTTTATCCATTCTGACAGTATCTGCCTGTTAATTGGGGTGTTTGGTCATTAACATTTGAGTGACAACAAGGCACCTACATATGTACTTTCTGAACAGTTGGGTTTTGGGCGGTTGTTCATTTGTTTATTTTAAGTAATCTGTATACCTGACGTGGGGCTCGAACTCATGACTCTGAGATCAGGAGTTGGGTGCTGTACCTACAGCCAGTCAGAGGCCCCAAAAAGAATTGTCGAGAAGGTCATCTTTCTCGGCCTGACAGAAGGGTAGCCTTAAAAAAGCTGAGCAATATTTCATTACTGCAGAGTTAACAATCAGAACGGTATTTTGTGTAAAACACATATACGGAACACATGAATTGATTTATTTTAATGCTGTATTTTCCATGTGCTTTAAGAGGATACACATTTTGATTCAAGTTAAATAGAAGTCTCAAGTGGCTTGTTCCAGCAAAGAAGAAGAGAAACACGGTTCTGCTCTTTTCAGACGCGGCTTTTCATAACATGTAATCAGTCTCCTGTCCCTCCCTTGTCTGCCCGAGCATTTCAGAGAACTTACTTCATCTTTGTAGGTTGCGGTACAGTTTCAGGTTCCTCCTGTTTGTTTGGCCTTGGATTCTCTCTTAGCAGGGGACTTCTCTGTGTTTTATATAAGTTTTTTTCGATTGTGTGGAACTGCAGTTACTTGTGAAGAGTTCCGCGAGTGGCTTGTGTTGGCAGCTTGCTCTGTGGCTTCTGATGAGCCTCTGCCCCAACTCCACAGGATCCGCTGGCCTGAAAACAGACATTTGGGTTAATTTCTGGGGTGTGGTGCTTCCTGGAGGGTGTGAATGTAGGCTTCTCACTGGAGCTTGGTGCTCAGGGTGTTGAGGTTAACTAGCCTATTAACATTCAGTCTTAAAGCCTATTGATGTGTGGTTGGATTAGAGCTACCATTTGGGCGCTGTTGGTCCTTTCTTTTGTCTGTCCCTCCTCTTTTATTGCCTTTTGGATTATATAAATATTTCTTAGAATTCCATTTTCTCTATTGGTTTTTTAATAATGCATTGTTTCTCTTTTATCTTTGCTCTAGAGATTGCAGTGTGCAAGGATATGCAATATCCTTAACTTCACGGCCTACTTAGAGTTAAATTATACCTTTTCACCTAAAGCATAGATCCATTTCCCTCTCCTGCCCTTCCTCCTCCTTCAAAGCAAGGTTTCTTAACCTGGGCACTATTGCCATTTTGTTGTGGGAGCTGCCCTGTGCATTTTAGGATATTCAGCAGCAGCAGCTCTGTCCTGTACCCACTAGAAGCCAGCAGTACCCTCTCAGTTGAGAAGAGGTCTGTAGATATCACCACATGTCCCAATGGGCAAAGTAACCCCAGGCTGAGAAGCCCTGCTTTATTTATTTTTTTTAAGATTTTATTCATTTTGAGAGAGAGAGCTTGCGCACACACGTGCATGAGTTGGGAGGGGGCAGAGGGAGAAGGACAAGCAGACTCAACACTGAGTATGGAGCCCGACGTGGGGGCCTGATCCCATGCCCCTGTGATCCTGACCTGAGCCAAAATCAAGAGTCGGCCGCTCTGAGACACTATCTCAGGCACCCAGGTGCCCCAAGAGAACCCCTGCTTTGGGGTAGAGATGTCCTGTGTGTTACATCTGCCTTTGTTCTAAACCTACCAGACAATGTTGGAATGTTTTAAGTGGTCATATGTATTTTTTTTAATTAAAAGAAAAAATAATTTTATATTTCTCTAATTTACCATTTCCAGTGTTCTCCATTCTTTTCTGAAGATTTGAATTTCTCTCTGGTATTGTTCCCTTTCAACTGGAAGAAATTGCTTCAGCATTCCCTGTAATGCAGGTCTGCTGGCAACGATTCGTTTTCTTTTCTCTGAAACGGTCTTTATTTAGCCTTCATTTTGAGTTGACAGCTACACCTGAGCTATAATGGACACTCAATTATCGTGGCTTCAACTGGACTGTGTTTAAAAAAAGACAAAAATGCAGCTGACTGTGTGGGAGGAACCTTGTGTCCAACTGCATTTCCTCAGTGTGCCTGGACGCCACACTGCCCTGCTTGAATGGCTTTTTAATTCTCTTCACGCTCGTTTGTAGTACTCACCTAGTGGCTCTGGAGTGGCTCTCAGCCGCCAAGCACTGTTCTAGGCCCTGGGGACATGTTGAGGGGCCGACAGTTCCCTTCCTTGTGGAGCTTACGTGTTAATGGAAGGAGGCACAAGATAAGCAGGTATTGAAACAAGAATTCTCTGAAGGTCAGAAGTATGAATAAAATAGAACAGAGTAAGATAAAGTGACCAGGATGAAGTGGTACAGCCCTGCTTTATATAAGCTGGTCAGGGAAGGCCTTGGAGCTGACTGGGAAGGAGCCAGCTATTAGGGAAAGGCATCCCATGCAGAGGGAAGGGCAAGGATAGCAGCCCAGAGAATAACACAGGGAGACCCTAGAGGCAGGAAGAGACATGATTATAATTCCTAACAGTGCTCTGAGCACTTTGCCTCCCTCGCTCCATTTAGTCCTCATGATAACCTTGTTATCTTCTCCATGACATCAAGGAGTAGTAACGAAGACAGAGAGAAACCGAGGCACTTCACTCAAGATCAGTGGAGGGTGGCCAGGAGTTGCACCCAGACAGCCTGGATTCCAGAGCCTGCCTGCCTGACCGCATCTAGAACTACCTCCACAAAGCAGATTGTGTCTTTAAGTCAGCTCTGTGGCCGGAGACTGAGCCCATCTCCTTTTTTTCCAGGTATACAAAAGAGCCAAGGCACTGGACCAGTCTGACAACGACATGTCTGCCGTGTACCGAGCCTATATACACTAAGCCCTCGATACCCCACCCCTGCCCCCCCCAGTCTTCCCTCTGACCCCTCCTCCTCACGTGGAGTTGGGGTCCTGGGACTTTACTCTGGACCAGTCCACCTGTCTCCATCTCCTTTTATACAGACTTTGAGACTTGCCATCAGCACAACACACAGCGTCACTCCTCCCCTGGAGGTCCTGGGGAGGGGAGGGGTGTCAACAGGATTGGCCTTTGGGAAAGCTCTTGAGCTGGGCACTGGCCTCGGACTAGGTGGCTGTGTGTTCACACACACACACACACACACACACACACACACACACGAAAATAAATACACACAACCCCTACACACCACACACTGGCTCTCGCCCCAGGATAGAAGCTGCCCAGAAACTGCTGCCTGGCTTTTTTTTTTTTTTTTTTCCTTCTTCTTCTGAGCTTGTCTTATCTCAGACCCTTTCCATTCAAGGAACTAGAATCAGCAGTAAGAACCGGAAGCCTTTTCACTGCTTCCCTCAGAGCAAAGAGGCTGTGGTTATATCCACATCCCCCCACTGGATCCTGCACGTGAAAGAGAGGCTCTGGGTCAAGATGAGCCAGCACCGACTCCAAACAGGGTCCTCATGGGCCCTCCAACCTCAGGTGACCAGCTGATGAGGATTGTCATGTTTAAGCTACCAATGTGCAACCAACTCTCCGTAAATGCCTTTGTGAACTGAAAAGAGATTGGCAAAGTTGAGCAGACACAGGGCTCTGGCAGCAAATCGCCAGCACATTAGGTGAGCCTCACAGAAGCCTGCTCTCCTCGCCGCTCCTGAGCACCTGTCCCAGAAGTTACCGTCACTGCAGAGCCCTGGGCTGGGATCAGACTTCCTTGCATTGGTGTAGGGGGAGCTCACTCCTCACCAGGCTCTTTTAGTATTTGGATTTGCATTCCAGCCCTTGGGAAGGGGATCCTGAGGGCCACCAGGGAGGAGTTACGAGGGAGGAGAGGGGTTCCTTCCTGTTTTCCGTTATGCTGCAGACTCCCACCTGGTTCTGAAGAGTCGCTCTGACTGGGTCCCCTCACAGCAGTCCCACCCTCTCCAGCCTGCTCCTGCACGTGCTCCCCACCTGCCCACCTCTTCATTCTCCCTTCCTCATTTTCTTCTCATGGAGACAGTGTTTCTGTCTCTCCCTTCTTTGGCCCAGACCCAGCCTGACCGACAACAGCCATTTCTTAGGCTCAGCTCTTGAAACAGTAACGAGGTCTTCACTTCAGCCAGAAGCGTGGTCTTCAGTGCATCCAGGGCCCCAGGGTCTCTCGGGAGGGAAGAGAGCTGGGCTTGACCCAGTCTGAACCATCTGACACTCAGAGGTGGACTTAAGACATCCTCGAGACCCTAACATTTCTCCTTGGATAGGGGACCAGAGGGGCTTGGAATGTGGCATAAAAACAAGGAGAAGTCACCTAAAGGATGTCGATGTTCTCTCCTTCTGCATGGGCTGCATTTTCCAAAGTCACACTTTGCAGGTCAGCATTTCTAGTGAATATATGGAACGAGACCACACTGGTGTGGGCCCCTCCCCCTCAACTTGGCCCCTTTCAGCTGATCAGAAACCAGGCTAGGGGATTTCAGAAGGCACGGGGGGAGGACAGGGAAGATGCCTACGTGTTTTTGGCATAACTTCACTGGGATTTGGAATTCTTTTCTGTCTGAACACAAAGCCTGTTCTAGCCAGACACTTTGGGGGTGGGGGGTGGGGTGGGGGAGAGATACTGTAATGAAACTGGTTAGTCAATGTTGTCTTAATATTGTTGACAATTCTGTAAAGTTTCTTTTTATGAGTATTTCTGTTTAAGCTATTTCACCTTTGTTTTGAAATCCTTCCCTTTTAGGAGAAAATGTGACATTTGTGAAAAAGCTTGTAAGAAAGCCCCTCTTCCGCGACCCCTTTTTTTTTCCTTTAAACCTCCTTTAAATGACAAATCTAGGTAATTAAGGTTGTGAATTTTTATTTTTGCTTTGTTTTTAATGAACATTTGTCTTTCAGAATAGGATTGTGTGATAATGTTTAAATGGCAAAAACATGATTTTGTGCAATTAACAAAAAGCTACTGCAAGCAAAATAAAACGTTTCTTGGTAACACAACTGTGACTGATTACCTTGGCAGTGGCCACGGCCCTTCGGCCAAACCCTCCACGCCGAGCGGTGGAGGGAGGAGGGTCGGGAGCGCCGGGGGAGTCGGCGCGGAGGGTAATCAGGGACTGGCTGCTCCGCCGGCCAATCGCCGGGCGCGGCGAGAACAAGCCATCCGTTGGCCAGTCAATGAGCGCAAGCGGAGCAGGGCGCCCTATCAGAGCCGGGAGGGGGCGGGACAAGCGGCCGCCGCGCTCCGCCCG
>CM053621.1:2759476-2775112 GCA_028646535.1 Procyon lotor | reverse complement strand
AGGGGGACCCTGACGATAGTACCCACTTCTATTTATGTCATGCTTACAAAACAGTTCACTTTCTAAAACTATTTAAGAGCCTGAGAAGCACTACCTAAAAGGTCCACCACCGTTGCTGTCCCCTGGTTACCCCCAGGGCAGAGCGGGCTGGGCAAGTCCACAATGGTGAACACCCTCTTCAAGTCCAAGATGTGGAAGTCCACCGTGCCAGGCCTGGGGACGCCCACACCCCAGACGCTGAAGCTGCAGTCGGTGACACACGGTGAGTGGTCCCCCACTCCCCCACCCCACTCCACCCCACCTCATCCTGGCCGATCTCTCTCCACTCCACTCTCTCCACACAGTCATCGAGGAGAAGGGCATGAAGCTCAAGCTGACCGTGACCGACACGCCCGGCTTCGGGGACCAGATCAACAATGACAAGTGGTGGGTCCTCGGGAATGGGGGGCGAGCCCTTTTGGTCCCTGCCCCTGCCCCTCTGGCTTCTGGGAAATAGCCCAGCCTTGAAGCAACCTAACGTGGCTGTGGCATAGTTGAGTCTCCGTTTGTCTGTCTGTGTAATGGGCGTGTGCAACCATCCCTCCGAGACTGGAGGGAGGTAAGTATGGAAAGGTCCGAGTTTGCTGGCTGGCATACTAAGTAGTTGCTCAATCAAGGGTATGGTATAGCAGGAGTCAGAAGCCCACACTCCAGAGTCAGGACCACCAGGTTAGACCACGTTCCAGCCATGTAACCTGGAACTGCTCGCGGAAGCTCTCCAAGCCTCAGTTTCCTTCTTTGTCACTTGGGGATGTTGACACTCAACCTTGCAGAGTGCTTCTAGGCTCTTGATGAGAGCCCAACCCCATGACAATGGTTGGTTACACACACACACACACACACACACACACACACACACAGTCAGGACTGGCTGCATAATCTGGGGGACCCAGTGAGATGAAACTGCGGGGCCCCTTTTTCAAAAGACCAGCACCATAGAACATTGAACAAAGTGCAGGCCCTCCGAAGCACGGAGGCAGTGGGGCTGCTCTGTCTGCAGTCCTGGGAAGCCATCCCTGCACACGCTGCCTCCGAGTGCATGGTCTGTTCTAGCCTCGAGGACACAGCAGCAAACAAAACAGATGAACGTCTTCGTCCACCTGAAGTTTACATTGTCATGGGGCAGGGGTCAATGCGCACAGTAAATCGGTTCTACACAGAGCGAGCCTCAAGTCTGTCATCCAAGCAGGACATCTCCGAGGGTTGAAGGGCTCGGGAGCAGTCAGGGGATTGCAGTTTTAAGCAGAGTGATCCAGCAAGGCCTCCCGGATAGGGAAGCATGTGGGCAGACTGCCAGGAGCTTCGAGAACGAGCTGTGTGCTAGTGCGGGGGAAGAGTGTTCAAGGCACAGCGGCACGTGCACAGGCCCTGGGGTGGATTTGTCGGCAGAAGGCTGTTGTGGCTGGCGGTTTATGAGCGGCAAGGAGAGGAGGGCGGAGGGGGCAGGAGGAAAGCCGCGGTGGGATGGCGTGGGGCCTGCTAGTGCAACATAAGGACTTTGGCTTTCCTTGAGCCACTGCAGGGTGGGCAGGAGAGGGATGTGCTCTGACTCGGGTTTGTAAAAGGATCTTTTGGGGTGCTGTGTTGACAATAGCCCAGCCGGGGCAGAAGGGATGAAGGGAGAGGACTGAGGAGATCCTTGTGGCAATGGGGTGAACCGGGCTGTGACCACTTATCTCTCTCAATACCACACCCCTGCAAAGTGTAGGTGCTCTTACCGTCCCCATTTCAGGAGCAGGGAAGCTGAGGGCCCAGCTTCAGAATGGCAGGGGGCCTCTCTGATGATTCCGGGGAGGAGGAGGAGGGTGTCTGGGTAACCAAGGGCCTTGGGCTGCACAGGACTGAAAGCCCTGCGTCCTGGGCCGATGGGGGTCCTTGGCCTTCCTAACAGGGGAATGGGTGGGGCTCCCAGGGGCAGGGCTCTGAGGTGGGTCCGTCTGCGGCCCCAGCTGGGACCCCATCCTAGACTACATCAACGAACAGTATGAGCGGTACCTGCAGGAGGAGATCCTCATCACCCGCCAGCGTCACATCCCCGATACCCGGGTGCACTGCTGCATATACTTCGTGCCGCCCACGGGGCACTGGTGAGGTGGCTGGGCCTGTTGGGGGAGGGCCCCCGGCCCAGGCAGAGAGGAGGAGGTGGAGGAGGAGGGTGGGGGAGGAGGAGTCCCCGGCGTGGGCTAGGGGGCCGGCCCTCCCCCCACCACTCATACTCACCTCTGCCATCACCACCACCCGGGCAGCCTGCGGCCCCTGGACATTGAGTTCCTGCAGCGGCTGTGCCGGACCGTGAACGTGGTGCCCGTGATTGCCAGAGCAGACAGCCTGACCATTGAGGAGCGGGAGACCTTCAGGCGCAGGGTGATCTGGGCGCCCAGGGTGATGGGGTTGGTGGGCAAGGAGGAGGCAGAGTGCACAGGATGAGATGAGGTCACCTGCACCCCCAGATCCAGCACAACCTGAGGACCCACTGCATCGAGGTGTACCCACAGAAATGCTTCGATGAGGACATCAATGACAGGATCCTCAACAGCAAGATCCGGGTAGGAGGCCATGACGGGTGGGCGGGCTGGCATGACTGTGGGTGATTTTCTTTCCACTCATCCTTCCCATCTGAAGAGTCGTCTCTCTCTACAGCTCGGGGAGGGGAAGGCCCACACTCCTAGCAGGTCTGAACCTCCAAACATCCACAGACTCAAAAAGTGAGCAAGAAATGGGTCATATCAACAACCCGCAGAATGGGAGAAAATGCTTGCAAATGATGTATCTGATAGGGACTTGTATCCTAAACATAGAAAGAACTCTTAAAAATCAACAATAAAAGATAAATACCTGATTTAGAAATAGGCAAAAGTTTTTTTGTTTTTTTACATAAGCTCCACACCCAGTGTGGAGCCCAATGCAGGGCTTGAACTCATGACCCTGAGATCAAGGCCTGAGCTGAAATCAAGAGTTGGACACTTCTGAGCCACCCGGGCGCCCCTGGGCAAAGGTTTTGAATGGACATTCCCCCCAAAGGATTTGAACAAATGGCCAATAAGCACAAGAAAAGATGTCAGTCCGATATCACCTGTCATAAGGGAAACGCAAATTAAAACCACGAGACACCACTGCACACGCACTAGGACGTCTGCGAGCAAAACGACAGGCCATCCCAGGTGCTGGTGAGGATGTGGAGAAGTTGAACTTGCACAGGCTGCCGGCGGGAAGGCCAAACGGAACATGATCTGGCAGTCCCTTTAATCTGACTTAGATTAGACCCTAAGTTAGTAGAGTAGCCAGCAGCAGTCCCACTCCCGAGAGAAAAGGAAAACATACATTCACATAAAAATGTGTACGCGGTTGTTCGCGGTGGAAATATTTGCCTTAGACAAAGAGTGGAAATAAGGCACATGTCTCATTAACCTACGAATGGAGAAACACACGGGGTGTGTCCACACAATGGACTGACTATTCTTCAGCCTTAAAGGGAAAGAAAACCTGCCACAGCGTGGATGGACCTAGAAAACGTGAGGCTGAGTGAAAGGAGCGAGACAACAAAAGGATAAGGCCACTGAAACTTTAAGAGGGGTGAGTTTTATGGTACGTGAATTCTATCTCAGTAAAGCTGTTTCAAAAAAGAAGAGGGGGCGGAAATAACTAATATCTTCTTTTTCCCCGAATCAAGTGAATTAGGACTCCAGCCCCCCACCTTGCTGTCCCTGTGGTGCATCCAAAGTCTGTCTGGATCCTACGAAGGACCCTGGTGAGGCCTGGGATTCATCATCCACTGACCCCAGGCCTTGACTCCCTCCCCAGGGGACCCTTGCTAGCCTGCACAGCGGTGGCCTGACACAGCCTCAAGGCAAGTTGCCTTTGTGCAGTAAACAAACCGCACATCTGGACATGGAGGCCCTTCTTCCCAGCTGGTACCCAGTGTCTCCACACATTCCGACCAACAGGATTTCCTCTGAAACACTGAGGGAGCCTAGACCTCCACTGCCTTCTGCTTTCTGTCCCGAAGCCTGTGAAGGCAGCAGCCTGGCCACCGGAGGTACAAGGAGAACAAAGCCGACCTCTCAGTAAATCACCCAGACACCATACATTCATTGAGGGTTTGCTACGGGTGCCTGATGAGCGCGCAACAGATAGCTTGCTCTTGTTAGCATCCGTGTTGTTCCTCACCACAAATTAACTCTTGGAGAAGTGAAAGACCCCAGGACAGCCCTTTGCAGTTTAGGGATTCGAGTCTTCTCCACTTCTGGCCACAAGCAAGTGAACAGCTAGAATTTTCAGCAGGGCTCGGCAAACTTTTTTTTTTTTTTTTTTTTGCAAAGGGGGCGAGATGATGGTGAAGGTGTTAGACTCTGCGGGTCACGCCCGCACCCTGCACAGTCCCTGCCATCTGCTGTGGCAGCAGGAAAGTAGCCTAGGCCAGAGTAGATGAATGGACTGGCCGCGCGCTGACAGACTTTCTTCGAAGGAAAACAGGCTCCGGCCTGGTCTGGTGCGCGCACCACGGGCTGCCAAGCCCTGGGTTACAAAGCTGTATCTTTTAACCCTCACGATAACCGATGAAGGTGGTGCAGCTCCTGTTTGCCGGGTAAGAGGTGGGCCATCAGCAAGATTATGTTATTACTGTGACCCTGAGTAACCTTCCCAAACGGTCACAAAGCCTGCGTATTTGCTGTTCTGACTCCCCCTTGACAGATGAGGAAACGGAGCCATCGATGAAATTTTGTACCTGGTGACTTTTTTTTTTTTTTAAGATTTTATTTTTAAGTAATCTGTACACCCAACGTGGGCCTCGAACTCCCAACCCTGAGATCAAGAGTCACAGGCTCCGCAAGGCCAACCATTGTGTCTCATCTCCTGCAGGACCGGATCCCCTTTGCTGTGGTCGGGGCTGACCGAGAGCACCTGGTGAATGGGAGGTGTGTCCTGGGCCGGAAGACCAAGTGGGGCATCATTGAAGGTCAGTGCGGGGACCTTGCAGAGGATGCAGGCGAGGCGGAGGGTGAACGGCCAGGCACATCCTACTGCCTCTGGCACCCTCAGCACCCATCACGGGGCCCAGGGTGGGCAAGCCCACAGTCAGGAAACAGACAGACCTGCGATCAAGTCCCTCTTTGCAGCTGGGAGGCCTCGGGCCAGTTCTGTGATTCTCTGAGCCTCAGTTTCCTCGCAGTAAAATGGGCCTGATGACAATATCAATGTCACAGCCAGTTGCCTTTGTGGGGTAGATAAACTGCACCTCTGCACGTGGAAGGTGGTTGGGCAGGCCAGTCCATCGCTTTGCACAATGGCCAGCACCCAGAAGATACCCTAGGCATTCACCAGAATTTACTGTGGGCCTACTATGTGCCAGGCAGACTGTATGTGGTTCCTGAGGGGACACAATGAAGGCAGGACTGGCAAGGTTCTTGTCCCCATGGAGCTGATAAGACAATGGCAGGTGGGAGAAGGTGAGCTGGGAGACAGGGCTACCTGAGGGGGCAGAGGGAGGCCTCCCGGAGGTGGAGACTGGGAAGTGAAGGAGGAGCAGCCAGGGCCTGAGCCTCCAATTTATCAATATAATTACTAAGAGAATATAATCTACACGGTATATATGGTCTACAATGTAATGTAGTAATTATTAAGTGTACAACAATGGGTAGTGCATTCATTGATTCAACTCTTTATAGGAACAACCAGTACCAGGCACTGGGGACAAAGCAATGGATGAATGAATGAATGAATGAATGAATGAATGAATGAATGAATGAATGGGAGGTGTGGGATAAGACAGTGAGAAATGTGGCAGATATTGGGGGTATGCAGCATACAGCGGGCGCTTACTCGGTGCACATTGAGGGCGGGTCGGATGGGGCAGGGCCGGCGCTCTGTGTCCTGTCTTGCAGTGGAGAACTTGGCGCACTGTGAGTTTCCCCTCCTGAGAGACCTGCTCATCCGGTGAGGATAGGGGAGCCCGGGGGGGGGGGGTGTGTGCTGCGGGGACCCCAGGAGGAAGCTGTGGCAGGGCCCAGGTTGAACCGCTGCCCATCTCCCAGCTCCCACCTCCAGGACCTAAAGGACATCACCCACAATGTCCACTACGAGAACTACCGCGTCTGCAGACTCAATGAGAGCCACCTGCTGCCTCGCGGACCCGGCTGGGTGAACCTGACCCAGAGCCCCCCAGGCCCCCCGGCCGCCCCCCGGCCCTCAAAGGTGTGCCAGCAGGCCCAGGACAACTCCGAAGATGATGAGGAGTACTGAGCACCAGGACACCCGGGCCCTTGGGGCTCCCGGTGTCCTTGGCAGCCCCCAACATATGCCTATGTACTAGAGCATGTATTAAAGGTGGACATTGCTTTTTATGAAAATCTGTGCTTTGAAAACAAAAGGCATCCTGTAAATGATTTCTTTGAGCTATCCTCAAATAAAAGTATGGTTCTTTTTTTTTTAAATAACAGTGTGAGACCCCAGGTCCTCAGAGGGGGGGGGGTCCTGAAGACCTGGAAGCATGTACCTTCGACCACCAGCCCCTTCTGCCCCAGAACGAGAGCCACGTTCCAAATCATCCTCCTTCCCAGCACAGGGCCAGGCCCTGCGTCATAAACGCTTAAAAAGTCCCCATCTTGGGGCGCCTGGGTGGCTCAGTCGTTAAGCGTCTGCCTTTGGCTCAGGTCATAATCCCAGGGTCCTGGGATCGAGCCCCGCATCGGGCTCTCTGCTCTGCGGGAAGCCTGCTTCTCCCGCTACCATTCCCTCTGCTTGTGTTCCCTCTCTCGCTGTGTTTCTCTCTGTCAAATAAATAAAATCTTAAAAAAAAAAAAAATTAAAAAAAAAAAGTCCCCATCTTCTGCTATCTTCCCCAAACTTCCCTTCCTGTTTTCCTCTTTGCCCGCCACTGGCAGAGCAGCATGAGGAGAAGACTGTTGTCTCGGCTCAAGCAGGGCGAGGAAATCCATTCTTCCTCTGCCTTTTTGCTCTTTTAGAGCCCTCAACAGGTTGGGTGATGCCCACGCACAGTGGGAAGGGACGATCCTCTTTACTCAGGCTGCCGAATCAAATGCTAGTCTCTTTTGGAGACACCCTCACAGATGCACCCAGAAATAAGATCTTGCCAGCTGTCTGGCCATCCCTTGGCCCAGGTAAGTTGACACCAAAAACTAACCATCCCACAAGCTAGAAGTTGCCTCCTTCATGATGCCCTCCGAGACTCCCCCAGTCTGTTTACGCGCTGCCCGCTCTGCATGTATCACATGGTTTGTTTTCAGGTCAGTCTCCCTATCAGGCTGGGAGGTCTGTAAGGACGGAGATATGTCAGCTTCATCCTGCTCAGGCCGCGGCTGTTAAGTGAAGGAACCCCAGAGTGCCTGCCTCAATGCTGTTCACCCCACCAATTCACAAACCTGCCAGGCAGGCTTGAGGAGCTCCCTGGGGCCTGTGGGGACCCACACCATCCACAGCAACATCCCAGAGGCAGCCCGTGGCCCCACACAGGGATTGAGCACATTCCTGAGGTCAGCAGTAGCCCGAGGCAATTCGGTGGCCTTGTCTTCCAACACACACCCTCAGGCTCCACAATTGTATTTAGAGATTGTATTAGACATCCTGTTTCTAGGGGCACCTGGGTGGTTCAGTGTCTGACTCTTGATTCTGATCAAGTCATGATCTCAGGGGCCTGATCAAGTCATGATCTCAGGGGCCTGGGATCGAGCCCAGACTGGGCTCCAGGCTCAGCAAGGAGTCTGCTTGAGGATTCTCTCCCTCTCCCTCCGTCCCTCCCCCACCTGGCAAATAAAAAACAGGAAGGAAGGAAAGAAAGAAAGTAAAAAAAAAGTATAAACATTGTACGATCTCACTTAGTTTTTTAAAGATTTTCTGATTTATTTGAGAGAGAGAGCATACCAGAGGGGGAGGGGGCAGAGAGAGAAGGGAAGTAGATTCCCCACTGAGCAGGGAGCCCCATGTGGGGCTTGATCCCAGGACCCCAGGAAGAAATGGAGTGGTACGGTGATCACCTGGGGCTGGGGTGTGGGGGAAAGGAGACGTAGGTCAAAGACTACAAACTTGCAGTTGTAAGTCGGAAACTTCCGGAGGTCTAGTATACAGTGTGGTGATTATAGTTAACAAAACCATATACTAAGTAACCGTCTTCTTGGAAGTGGCCCAGAGAACAGATCTTAAATGTTCTCACCACACTCAAAAGAAGGTAACCATGTGAGGTGACAGATGTGCTAATCTTATCATGGTGATCATTTCACAATATGTATGCGTATCAAATCATTACACTATATACCTTAAACTTACACAGTGTTATTTGTCAACTATATCTCAATGAAGCCAGAAGAAAAAAATTGAGGCAGAGCTATAGTCATCCATGTGTTAATGCTACCCACAGAACTTTAGGGCCCACTGTGTGCTGCTACAGAGGCTAAGGGCTCAGCAGGGAACAAAACCAAGTCACTGCCTTCAAGGAGCTTGCACCTAGGTGGGATCAAGATCCTAATAAACAAAACAAATAAGTAAAACGTGGGCATAATGAATAGTGATGGGTGCACTGGCAACAAGTAAGGCATTTAAGAGGTATAGGACAGTCTAGGGTTTATAACTGGAGAAAGGGGTCAGAGAGGCCTCACTGGGAAGGGAACCTTGAGTAATGATGTGAAAGGGTAAAGGAATAAGTCACAGAGATAAATAGGGTCCTGGCATTCCACACAGAGGGAAAAGAAGCCACTGCTAGTGCAAAGGCCCTGGGGCAGGAATATGCTAGATGTTTTCAAGGAATAGCAAGGAGGCCTCTGTGGCTGGAGTAGCATGAACCAGGAGAGAGGGAGGGAATGAGGGGAAATGAGGACAGAGAGGTGGCAAAGGGCAGGCCCACAGACTGTCGAATTCGAGGTCGCCATCATGACTGTGCAGATACAGACTGATTGCCTAAGGACACTGATGAGAGGAAAACGAGGAACAATAGCGTAGTGGATGGCAGCACATGGGACATGAATGTCTCCATAAAGCGACTGAGGACCCTGGAATACGTGGTTGCTTCTGGGAAGGTCAGTAGCATTGGAGGTCAAGAATGGGAAGGAGACTAACTGATTACTGTCTCCTTCTGTACTGTGTGAAATGCTGGCTCTTGTCCCTTCCCTGGAAGTTAGGGTCTCTTGCAACCAGGGTCACCAGTAGGTGCTGATGGAACGCCACTAGCCTGCCTCTGCCGACCCCCTTCTAGGTCCCCCTCCCGCAGCCTCCCTCAGCCTCCAACAACCTGCTCTCAGGGCACTCTCACCCAGCCTGCCCTCCCTTGTTCTCTAGAGCCCTCTTCTTCTTTGGCAGGGGAGGAGCAATTCAGGGAGTGCTGGTATTTCAGGGAGTGCTCACCCTGCTCTCTGCCCATGACTTTACCCCCCAGTTCTGGAAGCTTTTGCCATGCCTACAGTGACTCTGCAACTCACGCTCGGCACAGACTCTTTGTTGTGTACCCAGTAATGACCTCACACATCTCTTGTCCATTTCCTGACCAACACCAGCTGGGAGAGGGCTGTGTTGGTCATCTGACACATCTTGGGATTTCCCCGGGCCAGCAAGCAAGGGTTCTGCCCCTTTTAAACTGCAGAACTGGGGCGCCTGGGTGGCTCAGTGGGTTAAAGCCTCTGTCTTCAGCTCAGGTCCTGATCCCAGGGTCCTGGGATTGAACCCTGCATCAGGCTCTCTGCTCAGTGGGGAGCCTGCTTCCCCCCCGCCGCCTCTGCCTACTTGTGATCTCTCTGTCAAATAAATAAAATCTTTTTAAATTTATTTTTATTATTTTTAAAATATTTTATTTATTAGAGAGAGAGAGAGAGAGAACACAAGCAGGCAGAGGGGCAGGCAGAGGCAGAGGGTGAAGCAGGCTCCCCGCTGAGCAAGGAGCCCAATGGGAGACTTGATCCTAGGACCCTGGGATCATGACCTGAGCTGAAGGCAGCTGCTTAACCAACTGAGCCACCCAGGTGTCCCAAAAATCTTTTTTTAAATAAACTGCAGGGGGCGCCTGGGTGGCTCAGTCGTTAAGCGTCTGCCTTCGGCTCGGGTCATGCATGATCCCAGGACCCTGGGATCGAGCCCCGCATCGGGCTCCCTGCTTGGCAGGAGGCCTGCTTCTCCTGCTACCATTCTCTCTGCTTGTGTTCCCTCTCTCGCTGTGTTTCTCTCTGTCAAATAAATAAAATCTTAAAAAAAAAAACAAAAACAAATAAACTGCAGAACCTTAGAGAAGTCACCTGTTGCCCCCCTCCTCCCCCAGTAAATGTCCTCATGTGTGAAACAGGAAAATGAACAACAACCCCTGCCTCAGGGTTGTGTGTGGATGATTTTGTTCTCTAAGTGGAGAGGGGGAAGGGTTGCACTGTGTAGGACACTTAAGCAGGTTCATGACATAATGATACGTTCATATTATTCAATAACAGTGAGCATTTTTTTTACAAGGGGAATTACAAAATCAGTTCCCATGTACCTGGTACAATAAAACGTCAACCAGATTACATGCAATATATTCATATTTTTCAAGAATGTTGATAGCAGCCCCAAATTAGAAACTGCAAATGTTCAGTGACAGGACAGTGGATAAACTGTGGTAAGTGTCATCCAATGAAATGCTCCCTGACAATAAAAATGAGCCGACTACTGATACACATAGCAGCGTGTAATCATAATGATGAGTGAAAGAAGCCAGACAGCAAATAGAAAGATTTACAGATACCCAAGGAAGGTTGGTAAATCAATCATGAAATTAAGAAGACCTCTTATAAATCATCAGGCTTGGGGCGCCTGAGTGGCTCATTCGGTTAAGCCTCTGCCTTCAACTCAGGTCATGACCCCAGGGTCTTGGGATAGAGCCCCATCTCAGGCTCTCTGCTCCGTGGGGAGCCTGCTTCTCCCTCTGCCTGCTTGTATTCCCTCTCTTTCTGTGTTACACAAAATCTTAAAAAAAAACAAAAAACAAAAAACCACCATGCTAGTTATGAAGATCGAGGGCAGCCTCTCTTGGTAGAATCTGAGTTTCATGAAAACAAGCTCCTGCTAACCACTGCGGTAACGCCTGCGGCTAGCAGATGGGAGGTCTCGATATGCTTTGGAAAATATGTATGAACGGTTTTGAACTTGTTACAACCGTGAACGGCTAACGTCCCCATTCACAGATGTGGAAACTGAGGCTCAGAGCCCACGAGGGGCTGGCCCGGCCTCAGTGACCTGGACGTGGCTGCCCTGAGGATGAAGCCACCCTCCGAGGCCCTCGCAGAGCCGCCTCCCGTGGAGAACCCCAAGGCCGAACTGCACCCCACAGCACCCCACGAGCGCCCAAGTATTAGCTTTCCCAGCGCGGCGCGGGGCACTCTGGGAAGTGTAGTCCGGTCAGGTCTCCGTCTCCGGCGACTTCCGCTTCCGGCGGGCACAGACCTTGCGCCAGGCTTAGGGAAAGAGGCGTGAGAACGACGGCCGCGGTGGTAGGTATGGGTGGCGTCTTCTTAGCTGTTGTCCTGCTGTGTGCGGCGCGTCGTCGCAGCCACCAGGCAGAGGCGGAAATCGAATCTGATCTGAGGACCCTTCCTGGCCTGTCTGGATGCGCCCTCGACGGGGAAACGGGGTAGAGCGTGTTCAGCCAGAGGACAAGGAGAGTCAAGTGTAGCTACCGAGTCAGACCTTACGATGTCTGGGTTATTATTCCGGCCAAAGTGCTTTAGCTTGGTGCTTCGGGGCTGGGGTTCTGGAATCAGGAGACGTGGCTTCCAGTCTCATTTCTGGCGCGTCCCGCCTGTGTCACCCTCCTCGGAGCGTCAGGGTTTTTTTTACTTGTAGAGATCACACTGTCCCAATTTTTACCAAATTAAGAACCGAGGGAAAACAAATGTGTATTGCCAGGTGCTCAGGAATTGGAGGCCAATATTATTATTTAAGAAAGAAGCAGACAGGCCACCTAGGATGCTTGGTGGGTTGGTTAAGCGTATCCCTTCGGCTCAGGTCATGATCCCAGAATCCCCGGGATGGAGACCACCCGGTTGGAGCCACGATGGCAATGGCGAGGGCGAGCTCCCTACTCAGCGGGGTTTCTGCTTCTTCCTTTGCTCCTCACCCTGTTCATGCGCTCGCTCTCTCTCTCTCTCAAGTAAAATCTTAAAGAGAAGAAGGAAGCAGGCAGTACAAGCTTGGGGCTAGCATTGACCTGGAAGGTCTCTATCTCCTAGGTAGACTGTGGGCGTAGGGCATTTGGCATCTCTTGCTGTCTTATCTTGAACAACTTGTTTTTAGAAATGAGAACCCCAAAGGGCACTTCTTGCTTCTGGAGAGCAGCCTTTCTGTCTGAGAGAGTCCATTTACCCTGGAGGTGGTGGTGAAGATTCCTTAACCAAACTCTACTTAGGCTCTTCTGAACTCTTCTCAACAGGGCCTTGACTTTGGAACTTCTGTGTCATTGTCCAATTTTAGCAAGAATCCAATTAAGTCAGTTCAGCCAGGATCCCCACCCTATCTGATTGAGTTCCTCACCCTCCAGCATCCCCCAAGTGATGTCTAATCATGCTGGCCTGCCTTCAGTAAGAATCCTACCACACCGGTACAGCACCCCCAGATGTTTCCTCTTACTAATTTTCCATCCTTCCCCATCTTGGCTATAAAGTCCTGCCTTCCTTGTTGTGTTGGGGAGTCAAACCCAGTATCTCTCCCTCACCAGACACTCCCTTGCAAGTGGTCCCTGCACCTGTGTCTGGTCCTGGAGAAAGCCTTCCATACCATTGTTTGACAAGTGGTATGAAAAACTTTCCTGAACAGTGTTTGAGAAAGAAGTCCATTTCTCTCTGTGTGTCTATTGCCATCTCTCTCTCACAATGGCTCTCTGCATGGTTGCCTTCAGCCCTCAGCAGGGCTGAATAGATTTTTGAGGGAAGCTGGACATTTTACCTCTCTTCTCTTCCCTTCGCTTTGGCCTCCTGCCCTTTTGGAGAAAACCATGAAAGAGAGTATTGAAACTAAGGAGATTCTGGCTTCTCTGATGAGGGGGATGAGCCACCAGGTGAGCTAATGGTCTTTTTTTTTTTTTTTAAGATTTATTTATTTTTAGAGAGAGAGAGTGGGGGGAAGGGCAGAGGGAAAGAATCTCAAGTGGACTCCCCACTGAGCACGGAGCCTGATGTGGGGCTTGATCCAAAATCAAGAGTCGGTCGACCGAGTGAGCCACCCAGGTGCCCATGAACTAATGGTCTTTTTGTATAAATATTCTCCACCTAAAAGAACAACAGCATCAGTTTCTTCCCTCCTCCTGCTGCATGTTTCTTCATAACACTGTCACCGCCTGTGTCATTCTCTTTGTTTGTGTGTGCCAGACACTGCCCAGAAATGTGTTGATGTGTTTTGTTTATCTCACACAGTACTTAAAACCAGTTTGAGTCTACATTCAAAATTAGGAGTTTTCACTTGAACATCCAGGTATCAGACTTCTTCAGTCAGACAGATTGGCAGCACGGGGTGCGCGTCCCCCGCTACTCCCCACATCCATGACACTGGCTTCCAGTAGCAGCGGCCATTGTCCCAACACTGCTGTGTCTCTTGTAGTGGGGAGAGAATCTCCACACTCATGTCACTCTCCTATGTGGCAGCGCAAAAGACCAAGATGGACACGTATTTTAAGAAAAACAGGGGAGAGCAAGTGTCTTTGTGGATAGCATGAATATTCCAGAATGTTGGGTGTGCCAGCTGTCTGTGTTGAAAGGCCGGTATTGCCTCTCCCTGGCCCTGGTCTGGAGTGGGTGGTGGTCTGGGGACCAAGGAGAATCATGAGTCATTCCAAGGACTGGGAGTTTTTGGGAGTCTGGTTGTGTTTTCTGGACTGAATTATGTCTCCCCAAAACGTATGTTGAAGCCCTAACCCTCAACATAACTATATTTGGAGAGAGGATCTTTAGGAGATAATTAGGTTAAATGAGATGATAACACGTGAGGCCCTGACCTGAAAGGACTGTGACCTTACTAAGAAGAGCAGCCTTATCAAGGGGGATTATTCTGTCACGTGAGGACACAATGAGAAGATAACAGTCTACAAGCTGGAGAGAGCTCTGATCTCATCTCAAGGTGTCTCTCAAGGACACCTTGATCTTGGACTTCCAGCCTCCAGAACTGTAAGAAATCAACGTGTATAGTCTAAGGCTCCCAGTGTCCGTGGTATGCTGCTACAGCACCCTGAGCAGACGAGGACACGGTGTTTCCCAAAAGGAGCATAGGAATCTTCACCCCCATTCTGAGTGGTGCCTGGGCTGCCCACAAACAGGAGAGTTTAGCAGATGTCGTCCACATGAGTGAGGATTTCCAAACATGTCTGGTGATGCTCGAATCCCCCTTCTTCCTCCTCCTTTATCCTGGAGGCAGCTCCCCCTCCGAGGAATGACCTCCGAGGTCATGCTTTGCAAGGCTGTTCTTAACGTGTCAGCTTCTCATTTGATCTGCAGGCTGTAGGGATAAGACCTAAAGTTTCAAGTGCTGGGTGGTCGAGGGTGTAAACGATGGCTATCTTTGGCCTCCCTGTTAACTAATATATCCTCTCATCTGTCTCAAATTTAATATTGGAACTAAAACACAAGCAGACTTCAAGGAGAGATTTCCCAAGCATTCACAGCAAGCATTCTTTTCCCTCCTGCTTTGTGTTAATGAAAATAGTAACAATACTAATGTTTCCTTCTAGGTTTCACCCTAGAGTGGAGTGTTGGAATGTATTAGATCATTTAATCCTAGTTATGTATCCTCTGGGGACACAGGTACTGTTTATCCTATCTATACCACCATCATGTTTGTGAATCAAGTTTGTGTAAGGCTGGGCAGCAGACGTCAATGTCTGAAGAACAATTCCTCCCATTCATCTATTCAGTCATTCAGCAAATATTTACTGAGCACCTCCTTGAACCAAGCAGATCTGCCCACTGTGGTTAGAAAATCAGAGGGAATTATGGCCCCAAGTGACCCCCTCAAAGGATAACCTTGAGGCAGAACCAGAGTCTTCGGAGGAATCACTTGGATATTTATTCCAAGACAGGGCTCTGATTACTCAGCTGGTGTTCAGGAGAACCTTAGGGGAGTGCTTGGGGCCTCGGGCTCTGGAGTGGACCTGCCTGAGTTTGACTTGGCTTTTCCACTTTCCTAGCTGTGTGGCCTTTAGCAGGGCTGTGCCTTCTCTAAAGGGCACAACTTTACTGTGTTTACTCAACTAGACACAACTCAACTAAATTTTACTCAACTAAAATTTGAGTCATAATGGTATCTATGGTATCTATACAAGAGAAGATTTAAGTAGTACAGTAAAAAAAAAAAAACAAAAAAAACCTCTGGACTGAGGAAGTGCTTAAAAAACATTAGCTTTGGGGGCGCCTGGGTGGCTCAGTGGGTTAAAGCCTCAGCCTTCGGCTCAGTTCATGATCTCAGAGTCCTGGGATCTCGCCCCACATTGGGCTCTCTGCTCAGCAGGGAGCCTGCTTCCCCCTCCTCTCTCTGCCTGCCTCTCTGCCTACTTGTGATCTCTCTTCTCTGTCAAATAAATGAATAAATGAATAAATAAATAAATAAAAATCTTTTAAAAAACACAAAAACAAAAAAAAATTAGCTTTG
>CM053621.1:2720567-2758976 GCA_028646535.1 Procyon lotor | reverse complement strand
GCTTGCCTGTACACCCTGTCACAATTAAATTCAGCAAATGTGAGCTGAACCGGTGTCTTCTGTGTGATGACAACTGTGTCTTCACTCTGAAGAGATCTTCCCCTCTGTCTTCAGAGAATGGTACGTCCATGCTGCAAACTTCTGTGAGTATGAGGCTGCCATTTTAACTTGAACTGTTTTGTAGACCCCATAAACACTACGAAAACAAGCTACAGTTATAAGTATAAATAGTGATCTGTGTGTATAACTACAAATAGTTTTCATTCACACTGTGAACAATGTTTGGGGCCATAGTGGACCCATGGACCTCTTACAGAACTCCACGGCACCACCTATCCAAGACCCACACATTGAGACCCGCGTAATTCATCTCAGTGGGGCTGTAAGTCATGAAGCTAGAGCTGATGCTTAGGGTGCATTTGTTATGCACTGGACATTGTCACAGATGCTTTACAGTCAATCTCATCTAACCCTGTGCTTCAGCTCTCTGAAGCTGGAGCTATGGCAACCCCCATTTCACAAGTGAGGAAGGTAAGACGTACCTAGTTAATAAGTAGTGGGACCCGGATTTGAAGCACTGGTTTGGGTGTATAAGTGTGGAGGCCCAAATTCATCCTGATTTCCATTTGTTAGGGACTGCACGTTTGTGTCTCCCACAAAGTAGAATTAAGACCGAAATCCAGGGGCGCCTGGGCGGCTCAGTGGGTTAAAGCCTCCGCCTTCGGCTCAGGTCATGATCTCAGGGTCCTGGGATCGAGCCCCGCATCAGGCTCTCTGATCAGCTGGGAGCCTGCTTCCCCCCCTCTCTCTGCCTGCCTCTCTGTCTACTTGTCATCTTTCCCCTCACTGTCAAATAAAATCTTAAAAAAAAAAAAAAGATGAATTGTTAATAATTGGAAAGTACTTAAAACAGATCCTGGTACATACAGAGCACCATGTAAGTAGAAATGTAAATTCATAGGTCCCCTCCTGCAGTGTAAGTTTCTCAGCCAGGAGACGGCGGATTGAAAGGACAGGAGGAGAATTGCCCAGAACCTAAGAAGCCTCGAAAACCTCCCCAGCTCGCTGAAGGTGCAAGGCCTACCTTACCCACAATGCCTCCCGTGGGCCCGCCCACGCGGTCTCATTCTCACCCTCTTACAGCCGGCCGGCCAGCAGTTCAAGGACTACGTTGCCCACAATGCCCACCACGGACCCGCCTATCCAGACTCACTCCCATACTCGACAGCCAGCTCGGCCAATAGCGCGATGACTACATTACCCACAATGCTCCGGTGAGCCCGCCCACAGCGTTCTGAGCCTGCGGCTTGCGAGGACCCGGCTCGGTTGTTCGTTGTGCGGGTTTGTCTCGTCTGCGGACAGCTTACCTGCTGCGCCCCCCGCGCCCGCGGTCCAGCTGCCGGCCCGGCCGGGCGCGCTGCCGGTGAGTGCGGGTGCGGGGCGCAGAGTCCCGGCTCGGGCTTCCATCCCGGGGCCGCTCCAGAGCTCGCGTTTGTGCTCGGTCTGGACCACCGCTCACCCTCCACCTGAGGACGAAACCGGGGAACGCAGCCTGGTCTGGGCCTCGCAATACTCCCAGGACCCTGGAGTTGGAGAGGCCGTGGTGACTGTCCAGTCGGGGGTATCTGGGGCCTTCGAGGCTTGCAGCGCCCGAAATCGGGGGCCAAGTCGTGACAAAATCCGCGTTCTCCTGGTCAGAGGGCGCTCTGGTTCTCACCATATTTCCAAAGGGACCCCAGCCCAGAGGGGCCAACCGTGATAATGAAAACCGCGTTTCTCGAACTCTGGTCCCATCCCAGGCAATGGGCAAAACGCTTTCCAAAAATCCCTTTTAGTCTTCTCAGCAGCTTGTGTGTAGGGATACCATTTTTTCTACTTTTTGAATGAGGAACTGAGGCTCCGAGAGTCTACGTAACTTGCCTGGGAATTAGCAGGGGGTAGCAGCAAGAACGCTTTGATTTACTAAAGCCGTTTTCTTTTGCCATTGAGGGGGAGTTGGCTCTGGGGCAACGGCAGGGCCTTTTGGGTAGGTGCTTATCTAGCCCTACTCCCAAGCTTCTGCACCCGAATGATTTTATTGTTTCTCCGCAGAGCTCTGCAAACATTTCCAGTGTCCGGCCTGAGGTACAGGGAGCGACAAATTTGAGCCCCGAGGCCCAAGAAAGCAAGACCTGTCCCAGACAATGGCAACCACACCTGGTCTCCAGCCTCCACCGCCCCTGGACCAAGATGAGATCCTGATTGTGAAGGTGGAGGAGGATTTCTGCTGGGAAGAGGAGCCCTCTCTGGAGTCGGAAGACCCCAGCCCCGAGACCTTCCGCCAGCTCTTCCGGCTCTTTTGTTACCAGGAGGTGGCCGGGCCTCGGGAGGCCCTGAGCCGCCTCTGGGAGCTCTGCTGCCGCTGGCTGCGGCCAGAGCTGCGCACCAAGGAGCAGATCCTGGAGCTGCTGGTTCTGGAGCAGTTCCTGACGGTGCTGCCAGGGGAGATCCAGGCCCGGGTGCGGGAGCAGCAGCCGGAGAGTGGTGAGGAGGCCGTGGTCCTCGTGGAAGGGCTGCAGCGGGAGCCCAGGAAACAGAGGCAGCGGGTGAGGTGGGGGGCAATTTGGCCCTGAGATGAGGAAACGGGGCCCCAAGACCTCAGGGCCCTGCTCCTGAGGTCTGCATTTGGAAATTCCTTGGGCTTTGGAGCCACGGCCTGCCTAGGTCACTTGGGGGGACTGGGGCTCCCCGTACCTGTGGATTGAAGAACGCAACTGCAAAGTGTTTGTCAGCCTTGGCTGATGGGTGTAAACCCGACTGAGCCCATGTAGCCCCCACTAGCCCTCTCTGAGCTGTGTGGTTTGGTTCATTAACATCATCCCAGTGGAGGTCAGACACAGGTTTTGATGGGAGGGAGGCTGGAGACCTTCCCAGGCAGGGCGTTGGGGGTTGAAGAGATCCCAGAATGAGGAGGGGCCCTGGGAAGAAAAAGCAGGGGCTGATGGACGCCCTGGTTAGGCCCCCACATGTCCCCAGGCTCTCTAGAGCTGCGCCATCCCATGGAGTGGCTACCAGTCACATGTGTTTTGTTTTTTTGTTTTTTTTTTGTTTTGCCACATGTGGTTTTTTAAAATTACAACTAAAAATGTCAGATGTAGTTCTGTCACACTTGGCCAGTGGCCACTGTCCTGGATACTAGACAACGAAGCTATAGGACACTTCGTCTTCATGGAAAGTTCTGTGGACAGCACCACTCTAGGGCACACTCCCAGCTTCTAACAAAATTTGAGGAGTGGGAAGTCTTACAGATTTCTCTTGCTTCAGTTAGATTAGGTTTTCTAGGTTAAATATTTGGCAGATGTGGACAGGTGACTTTCTTCTCGTGGTAGTGGCATTGGCCCTACACTGCTTTTCTATTTGTCTGGCAGCATAGACACATTCCCCCCCAAACTCGATCATAGCGTGAGTTGATTGCAGTAAGCAAATCCTGCTATTTTGGCCAGCAAGAACTCAGGATCCCTTCCTAGTCCCTCCGGCCTTGGCGTTGGGGTTCTTAGCATGGCTTCCCTCTATCTCTATGTACCCCATAACCTCTGGGGACTGTTCCTCTTAGAGGTGTGCATTGTTGAGCCTGACGCAGGGGCACCTGGCGCTGGTTTCAACAGTTTTCTGAGGATGTCTCTTGTCCCAAATACTGTGGCAGAACTCAGTAAACTCTGTGTGGCATGTGGCAGGCCATGGGGGTAGATGGGGAGGAAGCCCTGCTCGGGGCTCGGGGGTGAGGCACAGTTGGGCAGAGCCTGGGAACCGGAGGATGACCAGGGGTGCTTGAGACAGTGGTTGGGAACCTCGTGGGTTTTCTCCCAACCTTCTTGGAGCTGGTGGACAGCTCTCTGTCTGCTTGCAGGGCCTGGAGGTGCTCCCTGATGATGTACTGCCCCACGGGACAGAAGAACAGTCCTTGGAACACCAAGTGGAGGCCAGGCCAGAAGAGCTGTCTCTGAAGGAAGGGTCTGGATGCTGCAGCCAGCAGCCCCCATCCCAACGGAGCCGCGGACCAAAGAGGGGCCCCCAGCTCTGGCCAAAGAGGGGTGAGTAGCCATCACTCTACATGAAAGAAGCCCTGCAGGGGAAGGAAGCAGAGGGAAGGGGGTACCACAGGAGGCTGGGCCTTTGTGCATGTGGGAAGGACAGATTCCTGCCCGGGACCTGAGCAAAGGTGGGGAGTAGTTGCACCTGTCTGGGCCTTTGCTGCATGTGCACTGGTGGGCGGTGTGGCCTTTTCTGGCAACTCTGCTCTTTCCCCAGGCCCAGCGGCCTCCCAGCATCAGGAGACAGCAGCTTCGGCCGCATCCTTCGTTTCATCCTGGTCCCGGGTGAGTGGGCGCTCCTGGTCTACATCTTCGCTCTGTGTCCCCTGCCCTTGTTATGGGGACACCTCTCTCCCATGCCAGGTCCAACTCGCAGAGGTGCTCTCCCATGGAATGGCCCCTTTACCCCGACTTTCTGCTCCCGAAAGTCTTCTCTCAGATCCCATCGGGTCTTAGTTGTGCCCCAGAAGATTATGGGCTTAATGGTGAGCGGGCCAATTGCTTCCAACCCAGCTAGGCGCTGAGCTCTTGAGACTTTGGGTAAAAATATAGATTCCTTCCCCAGCTGGCCTGGAATTAAAATCTCCTTTGCTTGTTTGTTTAAATAACAACTTTATTGAGGGACATCTGGGTGGCTCAGTTGGTTAAGCATCCGACTCTTGACTGGGGACTCAGGTCACGATCTCAGGATTGTGAGATTGCACCCCATGTCGGGCTCTGCACTCAGTGGGGAATCTGCTTGGGATTCTCTCTTCCTCTGCCTCTCCATCTGCTCATGCTCACTCTTGCTTTTTCTAAAATAAGTAAATAAACAATCTTATAATGCTGAAAAAATAAAATAAACATATTTTGGAAAATAAATACATACATACATACTTTAAAAAAAAAACACAAAATAAAATAAATAAATCTTTAAGAAAAAAAAACCAGCCTTATTGAGGTATAATTCACACACCACTGAGGTCATCTATTTAGAGCGCATAGCATTTAGCATATTTCTAGAGTTATGTAGCCATCATCACAGTTCTGAAAACACTTTACTCCTGGGGCACCTGGGTGGCTCAGTCATTAAGTGTCGGCCTTCAGCTCAGGTCATGATCCCAGAGTCCTGGGATCGAGCCCCGCATCAGGCTCCTTGCTCGGCGGGAAGCCTGCTTCTCCCGCTACCATTCCCTCTGCTTGTGTTCCCTCTCTCGCTGTGTTTCTGACAAATAAATAAAATCTTGAAAAACAAAAAAACCACTTTCCTCCCCAGGACACCCCATACCCATTAGCAGCACCCCCCATTCCCTCTTCCTCTGCCCCTGGCAACCTGTTTTCTGTCTGTACAGATTTGCCTCTTCTAGACATTGTTTGCTTGGGTTTTAACCTGCCCCTTGGGTCAGTTTGGTGCTGGATTTGGAACAACTGGTCTAGAGGCTTCCTGAAGTTCCCAAAACACCCCACTTGGGTCCCAGGGCTGGTTGAACTGAGGCAGGGCATGCCTGACGCGTGGCCGTGAGGAACGTGGGCCCCAGTGGCTGAGCGCTGAGTGGAACCAGCTGCTTAGTGAATCTGTCCGCCCCGTCTCTGGCCCAGCAGCAGTGGGACGGAGCGCGCCGGTGGTAGTGTCCTCCCAGAGAGCAGGATTCAGCCGTTCTGTGAGCAGAGCCCGAGGAGGAGAGGTGGATAACACTGTATGGAGTGGGAAGGTGTTGGAGAGAGGAAGGGGGCCAGCAGGACCTGCCATTGTGATGCAGGCGGAGGGGGTGGGTGAGCCCACCAGGCTGGCCCACGTCACAGAGCTGCAGCATGGGAATGAGTGGCTTGCATTCCAGCAGGTGCCAGTGACCTTGGAGGACGTGGCGGCGTACCTGTCCCAGGAGGAGTGGGAGCGCCGGGACCCAGCTCAGCGGGATGGCAGCTGGGACGCACTGCCGGAACACCGGGGTAACGTGTGGAGAGACCTTGGCCACTGCTCGTCGGCGGTGTGTCTGACGTGGGCCAGTGTCAGGGAGGGTGGCTCCCTCCCCTAGGCTGGCTGTGCCTGGCTTGGCATTTCCCGGCAGTTTGTGGGCCTCGGGGACCCCAGGCCCAGCATCTCCCTGCTCATCTCCCAAGTCTCAGACCACTTAAAAAGCCAGCTGAGCAGTTCTCAGGCTGCAGTGGCCCGAGGAATCAGTGGGGAGCGTGTTGAAATAGGGACTCTCACCCGGTGCCCAGGTGGGTTCAGTGGGCCAGGGGCACCCCCTGGAGAGTTCGCTCAGTAAGCAGCCGGGTGCAGCCTGCCAAGCCAGAGCTGCTAGTGACCCGTCAGGGGCCCAGCCGCAGCGGGGAGAGTGTGGCTGCTCACCTCGCCCCAGGCAGGTGCCCACAGCAGTCCTGGGTTCTTTGTTCTTGTGTTTCTTCACCCGCGTGCTTGGTCCAGTTTCACAGCCTCTGTGCTGCCCACAGCCCCCGTGGGTAGAGCTGCTCCTGGCAAGGCCTTGACCATCACGGCCTCTCCTTACCACCTCCACCCTGGCTCCCCACACAGCCCGGTTGCTCTTCCCACTCCGCTCGTCGTGACGCTCCAGATGCCCGTTCACTCCCTGCAACAGGTTCCAAAGGAACTGAGACGCTTCTTGCTATCAGCTGGGTTTCTTCAGAGAAACAGAACCAATAGTGTGTGTGTGTGTGTGTGTGTGTGTGTGTGTGTGTGTGTGTAAGTTAAGACATTTATTTATTTTAAGGATTGTGGCTGCTGACAAGCCTAAAATCGTAGGAGAGGCCCATAGGCTGGAAATCTGGGTGAGAATTGATGTTGCAGTCCTGTCTGATGTCTGCAGGGCATCCAACTGACTGGAAACCCAGATTTCTGTATTGCAGGATTTCTGCAGGAAAGCAGGATTTCTGTATTGCAGTCTTGAGGTAAAATTCCTCAAGCCAGGCACCTGGCTAGCTCATTCGGTTAAGTGTCCAGCTTGATTTCAGCTCAGGTCATGACCTGAAAGTCTGCAAGGGGCTCCATGCCGGGCAAGAAGCCTGCTTAGGATTCTCTCTCCCTTTGCCCCTCTCTGGGAAACCTCAGCTTCTGCTCTTAAGACCTTCAACTGATTAGATGAGGCTCACCCACAGTGTGCACGGTGATTTGCTTTATTTACAGTCAGCTAATTGTAGATGTTAAACAGATCTGTGGATAACATCCTGAGAGGTTAATTAGCCTGGCTGTGGTTGGTTTTGTTTTTGTTCTTTTTCTTGTTTTTTTCTAAAGATTTTATTTATTTGACAGAGAGAGAGAGACAGAGAAGGAACACAAGCAGGGGGAATGGGAGAGGGAAAAGCAAACTTCCTGCTTAGCAGGGAGCCCGATGTGGGACTCGATCCCAGGACCTCGGGATCATGACCTGAGCCGAAGGCAGACGCTTAACGACTGAGCCACTCAGGGGAGTGGCTGGTTAAACACCAAAACACTATTGACACTGAGGCTGTAGAATTCTGTTACAATGCCATCTTGTGAGCTATAGGATGTTCACCAGCATCCCTGGCCTCCACCCATTAGATGCAAGTGTGACAACCAAAAATGACTTCATATATTGCCAAGTGCCTTCTGAAGGCCACCACTACCCCCGGGTGAGAACATTTTTTTTTTTTTTTTGAGAACTCTTGGCCTAAAGGTTATGAGCCCAGACTCCAGAGCCCGCCCTGTAACTTATTAGCTGAGTGACTCTGGGTGAGTTCCTCAACGTCCCTGTGCCTCGGTTTCCTCATTTTATAATGGGGCAGTAACAGCACCCACCTTACTGGCTTTGTGAGGGTTTCACAGGCTGCTGGCCACGGTTCATTATCTCCGTTTGGGGTCTGACACTCCTCTGCTAAGTGCTATGAGGCTCGCTGTCATGTTCCTCAGATGGGATGGCCGCCCAGCCTCTGCCCTCTTATTAGAAGCATCCCCTCTCCCCGTGAAGGCCTCAGGGACTGTGCTTTCTCTGTCCCAGGGCTTGGGCCACAACTTGATGGGGAAGACGCCAGGGAGGACGTGTCAATGAGAAGGCAGCGGGACCGAGAGCCGGCCGGGGGCATGACCAGGCCTGAGCAGCCTCTGGAAAGGGGAGGACCCCGACGAGTCGAAAAGCCGTACACGTGCCCTGAGTGCGGCAAAGGCTTTAGCAAAACGTCCCACTTGACCAAGCACCAGCGCACGCACACCGGGGAGCGGCCCTACAAGTGTCAGGTGTGCGGGAAGGGCTTCAGCGACCGCTCCAACTTCAGCACGCACCAGAGGGTCCACACGGGCGAGAAGCCGTACGCGTGCGCCGAGTGTGGGAAGCGCTTCAGCCAGAGCTCCAGCCTGGTCATCCACCGCAGGACGCACACCGGGGAGCGGCCTTACGCCTGTGCCGAGTGCGGGAAGCGCTTCAGCAACAGCTCCCACTTCAGCGCGCACCGGAGGACACACGCGGGCGAGAAGCCCTTCGTGTGCCCGGCCTGTGGCCGGGGCTTCCGCCGGGGCACAGACCTCCACAAACACCAGCGGACCCACAGCGAAGAGCAGCGCCCGCCGGGCCCACAGAGCCCCACGGCGCGGCTCCAGGAGGCCCCTGGGCCGAAGCCCGGCCGCCACTCGCTGAGCTACCCGCCTCCAGAGTCCCGTTCAGAATTTCGAGGTCAGAGTTCCTGAAGCTGCTGGAGTTACTGTCGTGGAGCCAGAACCCTAATCTGAAGGCATTTCGGACTCACCCCCTTTGCCCCTGGTGGGGGCCCGGCCGATGGCTGTGGGACACTTCAGGTGCCCGGGCCGAGGGAAGAATCCGGGCACTGAGTTCGGCAGTGACGGCTGGACGTGGAGCAGGTGGACCTGGGTCCTGGGGCCGCTGTCCTGATGACCCCAGCCCGGGTGGCTCACCATGCCAGGGATGGATTCTCACCGCCCAGGGGGCCACAAGTCCACCTCAGGATGCGGGCAGGGCTGCTTCCTTCTGGAAGCCCTGATGGGAGAGACCGTCCCACGCGTCCCTTCCGGCTTCTGGTGTTGCCGGCGTCCCCAGTGTTCTTGCCTTGCGGTCCCATCGCTCCCGTCTCTGCCTCTTCTCTGCTCCGGTGTCCTCTTCTGAGGGCACAGTCATTTCAGCTTAGGGCCCCTGATCCAGAATGGCCTCATCTTAGTCACATCTGCAAAGACTCTTTTTCCAAATAAGGGCACATTCTGAGGTTGTGGGTGGACGTGAAGCGGGGGACACTTGTCAGCCCACTTGGGGGAAGCCTCAGTGGCTCCGGTCCCTTGTAGTGTTAACATGCCCTGGCCTTCCCTGGCCTCCCACCTTCCCCTCCAGCCTTGCCGCACTCAGTTTATAGCCTGTGGGGGCTTTTCCATATCCCTGTGGTGTCAGCGGGGCAGTGGGGTAAGTTGGGGGTCACCTTCATAGATTCATAGCTGTTCTAAAGGATGAAGGCCTGGTGTGGGAGTGCTTCCCTGGTACCCCATCTTCCAGCCTCCCCAGCCTGTAAAGAAGCCTGTGGATTTGACCTGTCTTGCCATCTGTCCCCAGGGCAAGAGTCCACGGTTGCCTTTGTTCTGGCCCCAGGTGGCCAGGACGGAGGCCACCTTGGCTGCCCCACTGGGTCTTTCTGAGACAGACAGGCCACTGATCTGTTCACATCCACTGACTCCTGGGCAGCTGTGGGGAGCAGTAGAAGGTCTTTGTTCTGTTCGTCATTACTGGGGTCTTGGGGCAGCTGCCAAAACCCCTGGGTTCTGGAACATTCCAAGCAGGGAGGGTGGTAGTTTCCCATGGCGGGGTTGCATTGGGCCTTGTGTTGTGCTGCATTCTGTTTGTTGCCCAATCAATGTAGGTATTTTCCACTTTTCAGTGTAACCCAGATTCCAGGGTGTGTGGTCTGTTCTCGGTTCCCTTAATAAAGTCGGTCCCTCTGGCTTCGCGTGCTCTGTCCTGTGTGTTCTCCAGAGAAGGGGGCCACTCAGTTGAAGCATGGTTTTACCTTCTAGGCCTGCTTTCAGGGCTCTTGAGCATGCCTGGCGTTGCCGACCACCCTCCTTCCCTATGTGACCGTGAGTCTGCAGGCTCACTTCTGTCGTGTCCAGGCAGCTGGCCGCCCACTTCCTGGCCTGGGACCCAGGCCCCTTAGTGCCTGTTCCAGAATATTCTCTAGGCCCCTTAGTGCCTGTTCCAGAATATTCTCTCACACAGTCCTAAGACATAGGGCTTTTGGGACTCTCCTTTTAGAGAGGGGAAAACTGAGGTCCTGAGTGTTTCCAGCGCCTTGTCCAGGTGGCAGAACTGACTTTAAACCCAGAGCTAAACTCCTACCACATCATCCTCTTGGCTTCCCTTAATGGTCGGTCACCCAGTTGAACTTGGAAGGGAGTTTTCTCTCACTTTGTGAAACATGCTTAATGAACTTCCTGGCATTAAAAGGGGTAGAGACAGAAAATGGGTTTCAAGGGAAAAAAGCTGGCCATTGCTCCTGACAGGCTGCATAGCCCGGGGCCCGAGCCCTGAGCCCTGACCTGCACTTCACTTGCCCTGGAGCAGAGGGGGAGGGGCTTTCGCAGATGGGCAAGGCCTCCTGTTGCCTTGGTGGAAGCTGTCTCACCCCTGGCCCCTCATTGGGGCGGTGGGGGGGACCCCATGGCCATATCAAGGGGTCTGTGGCCCTGATCGTGGCTGGCCGAGCCTGCCTGCCTGGTACAGGGCTTGATGGAAAGAGACCCTTACCTACCCTCAGCACGTGCCAGCAGGTGGTGACCCCAGCCAAATGCTGGAACACTTGCCCCAATCCCAAGGACCCTGCCAAGCCGCTGAGCCCATGTCACAGGGGTACTTGAGATGACTGCTCTTCCCCTGGGGCAGGCGAGGGGAGAGACTGAGAAGTGGAATCTCAGATACAAGTTGAGAGAATAGGGGCAGCCCCAGGTCAGGGCTTTAGCCTGCGGGGGACAGCAGGCCTGAGACAGTATGAAAGGGCTCTGAAAATGGGGGGCAGTGGGGTGTACTGCTTGCAAAGTAACGGGAGGGATGTCATCCACAAGGTGGGGCACCACCCTGTTCCGTGGGGGACCGTTTGGGTGTCAGTAACTCGGTACTCTGTAGAAAAGTCAACTCCACCCGTAGTTTGGAAGGACCCTAAAACGGATGTGTGCCTTTGTGTCTTGGTTAAAGGAAAAAAAAAACCGTTCAGTCTTCACCCCTTTATCAGAGTCCACTAGGTGCTTGAGAGAGCACGTGTGGTGTGTTCATTTAGGCACATAGAACATCAAGCAGCCAGCGACCCAGAAGATGAGGCTCTCTTGCAAGACCTTTTCAACCCTGACATTCTCTAAATATGTTTTACTTATGTTTTAGTTTTAGGAAGAGCTTGCTTGATGGCAATAACAGATGCGCACCAAAGAGAAGCGTGCAGACACGGGAGAGGAAACGCCGGCCAGTCCCACCGTTGGCACGGACTGTGCTCTCCGTGGGGTCTGCTTCCCAGGCGCAGTCAGAGGCACTGTCATCAGGCTCTCTGTACGGTTGTGTTCTGGCATCTTTGCTCCAAGTGCATAGAATGATCTGCCCCGCAGCCTGAGGTCCCTGTGCTGCAGAAGAAGCCCCTTGTCACGGAAACGAGGGAGAGTCAGGGGCCAGGGCATGTGGATGGAGAGGAATCATCCCACCTAGCTCCTCCTCCCCTCGGTCCCTGGAGGCAACTAGGGTTGGCTCAGGGGAGGCACTAGGGCCTCCCTGGCTGTCCCTGGCCCAATGACGTCCCCTAGTGCCCTGGGACCTCCCCCTGGGCGTCTGGTCTGGGTGTTCTGCTGCTCAGCCTGGGCTGGTACGTGTCGCTTCTTCCTAGTTGCGGAGCTGGCCAGATATTCAGGGACCTGAGCCTTCTGGCCACTGGGACCCCCAGTGGCAGGCAGATTGGGCTGAGCCGCCCCCTTCCGAAATGCTCTGAGTTGCTGGAGAAGCTGACTCTTTCTGGTGCAGTCCCTGTGACACAAGAGACGATCAGTCAGCACCAGCCCTCCCCACAGGAAGGGGCCAGAGTGCTTCCAGAAGCGTGTTCCCTGGTTCTCAGGACGGTAAGTGAGCGATTTTGGCCTCTCACCCGTGCTGAGTCACAGGGCATGTCAGCCTGTTCAAGGCTTCTGGGAGCACCCCTGTGTGACACTTGTCAGCTCAGACCTTCTTTTTTCCTCTATGCCTAGACATGAACCACTTTAGGGGAAAACCTGCATTGGATTCACACATTCCCGGAGGATAGGATCCACAAGCTTTGCAATTCCAAAACCAAGAGATACAGCATATAAGTCCGAGTGGCCCAGGACCACCGTGTGGGGCCTCTGCACGGTGGAATGTGGGCCTTCTCTGAGTGGGACACTGCCCTTCTCCCTTCACCCAGGCCTTTCGTCTCTAGCCAACAACCCTCACGTCATTCCATCCCAACAACTTCCCTTCCGTGCTCTCGGGAGTAGGGTGCAAATCAATTTGGGGGGCTATTTTTCAGAAGAAAAGTACTACTCCCCTCTCAGGAGTGAACTAAGGTGTCCTTGGTGATGTTGGGAGGACAGCAGTCCAGGCTGGGCCCCAAGTGGGCTCCCCTAGGCCACCTCCTAGACCCCCCTCCCCAGACCCACACGTGCTGGCCCTGTGGGTACAAGACAGAGCCGAAAGCACCAGTGTTCAGTGTGGCAGGCGGAGGGCTTGCGTGGAAAGCAGAGATGAGACGTCCCTAGGTGATGGGAGCCCTTTGGTGGTTACCTTAGCCGCCGGGGGGAAGGACTCTCATGCTCGGCGGGGCCCTGCTGGGCTCTGAGACCGCCTGTCTCCTCTTCCTCCTCCTCACTGTCAGAAGAGCTGGGGCTTGGGCTGGAGCTAGAGAAGAGGAAAGCTGGTTTCATGGGATGTGCCCCAGGCCACCCAGGCCTCCCTGTTGACTCAAGGCCATTGGGATTTCCTGCCAAGTGGTGGAGGGACACCCCCCAGGGGGATGTACTAAAGCTCAGATTCTGTTTGCTCAGAGCTCCCCCTGCGTTCTTCCCATCCTGCAGGGAGAGCCTGCTGATGGGACCAAGCGAGATTGTTGGCCAGGCTCAGCTCCTGGCTAAAAGCACTTCTCCACTGAGCGATGCTCTGGGACTGGCCCACACCAGCGTGACTCCCATACCTGAGCCTCTGCTCCTGCTGAGGCCAAGGTGAGCAATTAAAGCAAGGCCGTCACCACTCCCAGTACCTTTCCACTGGCCCAGGGTCTGATGGCTCCGAGGGCCGCAGATCGATGAAGACGGTGGGAGGCTCTGCTGTGCTCCTTAGCTGCCTGCTCTGGGCCAGTGTCGGGCCCAGCTCAGCCTGGAAGCCTGGCTCCCTCGGAGCGGACCTGAGATGAGAGAGCAGGGCTTTCTGAGTCTCTTCTGGGTGATTACAGTGTGACCTGAGCCAGGCCCTGTAAATGCACCTGCTCTTTTGCTCTTTGGAACAACGTTCAAGATTTGGCCAGCACTGTCCAACAGGACGGTCCGTGGTATTGGAAATGTTCTCTATCTGTGCTTCCCAGGGTGGTAGCCACTTGTCCCAAGTAGCTATTTAAATGTACTTGTAAGCTAGTTAAAATTAAATTAAAAAATAAATTTAAAAAATTCATTTCCTCAGTTGCACCAGGCACGTTTCAAGGGTTCCGTAGCCACCTGTGGCCAGAGGCTACCAATTGGACAGCACAGGTCTAGATATTGCTTTTTTTCTTTTCTTCTTTTTTTAAAGACTAATTTATTTGAAAGAAAGAGAGCACAAACAAGGGTAGGGAGGAGCAGTGGGAGAGGAAGAAGGGAAATCCACTCCCCTCTGAGTGCAGAACCCAAGGTCATGACCTGAGCCAAAACTAAGAGTTGGTCACTCAACTGACTGAACCACCACCCGCCCCTAGATGTTTCTATTGGTCACTGGGTTGCCAGGAACAGGAGCCCACTCCAACTAGCTTGGGTGAAAAGGAGAATTCATAGGCTCTCAGATTCCTAAAAAATAGAATGGGGAGCCAGGTTTTTAGGGATCCCAGTGCCCTGTGCCCATCTCTCCCCTCCAGCTTCAGTGTTTCTCACTACAGCTGGCTTTTCTGTGCCCCCTCACTCCCACCCAGAGACAGTGAGATTGGAAATCCTCACAGAAAGGCTCTGATTGGCCTGGCTCGTGTCGGACCCCAGGGCTGGCCTAATTAACAGCAGCCAGAGGGGCGGGGTCCAACTCTGGGGGAGCCATGTAGATGCTGAAGGGAGTTCCCAGGGGGTGTGCAAGAGCAGGTGTTTTGGGGCTTGAGTCCCAGCTCTGCCATGTATGGCCTGGGTACGTCAACCTCTGAGCCTCAGTTTCCCCATCTGTAAAATGGAGATAATAGCAGCACCTACCTAATCAGATTCTTTTTTTTTTTTTTTTTAAGATTTTATTTATTTGACAGAGAAAGACAGATCACAAGTAGTTAGAGGCAAGCAGAGAGAGAGGGGGAAGCAGGGAAGCAGGCTCCCCACCAAGCGGAGAGCCCAAGGTGGGGGGCTCGATCCCAGGACCCCGAGATCACAACCTAATGCACTGAGCCACCCAGGCGCCCCCAATCAGATTTTTGGAGAAGAAATGAAAACTGTACATCAAGTAGGCCTGATGTGTGCTGCAAGGCCATGGCCAGTCCCAGAGAGAGGACAGGGGCTGTGGCTGGCAGAAGTCCTACCTGCTCCTAGCCTTGTGCCGCCTGGTGTCCTGGGGTGTGTCAGCGGGCGCCTTCCAGGCAGAAGGGGCTCTGGACTGTGCGGCACACAGAAGGATGAGCTGTTCCATGAGCTTGTCCTGGCGGTTCGGCCGGGTGTGGTCTGATGGGAGAGCGGGGAGGCGGCTGAGGGGGGACACCCATGGTTTGACTTACAGCAGCCAGAGCCTTAGCACCCCTTGGGCTCCCTCGTGTGTGTCTGCCTCGCTCTGTGCACCCCCTCGGCCACTCACAGCCCTTCATGAGGACCGCACGTCCAGCTCTGCAGGACCAGGGGAGTGATCTGTACGCAGGCCCCGTGCAGTAGGAGTGACTTATGAACGGTTTCCCTCGCTTCCTCACCCTTCAGTCCACTCGTCAGAGGGAACCATAATTAACAGTTCTGTGTGTTCACTTTTTTTAAAAAAACAGCAACAGAATTATTCTCTATGGATTTTTTTTTCACGGAAGAGATTATGTCATTCTGTGTTAATATACATAGATTCTCGTCATTGAGCTTTAGAGCATTCTGCGCTGTAACAGATTGAGCTTGACTCCTGCTGAATATTGAACATGGGTCATTTCCAAATTTCATGATAATCAGTGTTGTAACGAACATCCTCAAATACACATCTTTACCCACTGGGGTGTGTGTTGAGGATAGACGTTAGCAGGGGAATAAGGGGATCAAAGGCTTATGTGGTTTTAAGCAGAGAATGGATTCTGCCACATTGCCCTCCAAAAAGGGTATATCACTTACAGACCTCAGGCCAGTCCCTGCCTGACAGGGGGAGGGTTTCTCCATATCCTGCTATAAGGCTTTATTTTTTATTTTTATTTTTTAAAGATTTTATTTGACAGAGACAGAAAGAGAGATCACAAGCAGGCAGCAGAGAGAGAGGGGGAAGCAAGCTCTCTGCAGAGCAGAGAGCCTGATGTGGGGCTCGATCCCAGGACCCCGAGATCATGACCTGAGCCGGAGGCAGAGGCTTTAACCCACTGAGCCACCCAGGCGCCCCGCTATAAGGCTTTAAATTACCAACAGACAAAACCACGTTGAAACAGCACCAGGGGCTGTCAGCCACAGAGGAGATTTGCTCTGGAATTGGAGGCTGGAACCCGCACACCTCCTTGCTCTTTGCCTCAGACCAGCCTCCACTTACATGTGTGGCCAGGATGGCTGGAGAGCGGAGGAGGAGCTTTCCTTTTATTTACAGAACTGCCCAGAGCAAGGGCACAAATGCCATGGCAGTCATAACATCCCTGGCTTGCCTGGCCACTGGGGAGGTGAGTGGAGGCAGGGTGTGCTTAGCTGCTGGCTGAAAAAGCACAAATCACCGATCTCTTTGCTCCCGGAAAGAGAGAGAGGAAGGCCCGAGGAGATGGGCAGGAGGGAAAGGTGTGAGTCAAGGGTGGGGACCAGTGTGAAGGTCCCCCTCTCTTATTCCCAGAGCCTCGTCCACTCCTGACACCTAGTAGGGGGGTCATATGTATATAATGAGTGAATGAGTGAGTGAATGAATGGATGGAAGTTTCCACGGACTGGCACCTATGTGTTTGGGACCATGAAGCCTGAGCAGCAGACATGGTGGGCTGCAAGGCTGACCCTATTTTATTGACAGGGCCTGTATGGAGCTGCTTGTGGGGATGCATTTGGGCCCTGGCATTCAAGGTCAGACCTCGGCCCAGGCGGTCAGCTGCCCACCACGTGGCTCTAGGTGCGCGATCTCCCCTGTCGCCTTCTTGCCCTGCCAGACTCTGAAGGATGTGGTCCAAATCCCACTCTTCAAGTTCCTGAAATAATTAAAGCAGTGATTATGAGGCAGTGCAGGGGCCTGGTGGCGGGAGTGCCCGATCCCACAGCTGCTGTGACCAACGGAGCCCATTGTGGGTGGTTGGGGGTGAGAAATCCCCGGGGTTCAGGTGCCTGCCCACCTGGACACTGTCTCACCCACACCGCCTGCCATCTCCTCCTACAGCTTTTTTTTTTTTTTTTTTAAAGATTTTATTTATTTATTTGACAGAGGGAGAGAGATCACAAGCAGGCAGAGAGGCACGCAGAGGGAGAGGAGGAAGCAGGCTCCCTGCTGAGCAGAGAGCCCGATGCGGGGCTCGATCCCAGGACCCTGAGATCACGACCTGAGCCCAAGGCAGAGGCTTTAACCCACTGAGCCACCCAGGCACTCTTCCTACAGCTTTTTTGAGCAATATTTTTGTTTTTGGTACAAAAACTGTTTGGCCTGGAAACCCAGTGTCAGCTTAAGCTCTTTAGGTTCACAGGTTTATGTTGGGAGGTTTAAATGTTTTGCTCTTTTAAGGAACAGATTGTTCTGGGCTGGTGCTGTCACAGGGGGACTGGGAAGAGCCTGGGTGTGTGGAGAGGAGGAAGTTAAGTGAGAATTGGTGTTTCTTGTGGACCTTCTTGCAGCTCTTTGCAGTTCTAGAGGTGAGTGAAAACAAGTGTTTTGGGGCAAGCAGAAAGAGTGGCTCCCTCCCTCCCTTCCTTCCTTCCTTCCTTCCTTCCTTCCTTCCTTCCGTCCTTCCTTCCTTCCTTCCTTCCTTCCTTCCTTCTTCCTTTCCTTTCCATCTCCTTGCTCTTCCTTGTTCTTGTTCCTACTACTGAGGATGGTCTGTCTGCCGTGACCACACACCCACCGAGTCAGGCATGACCGCCCAATGAAGGACCTGGGACCCTGAGCCTATGGACCTATAGTTATGGCTATAGACTAACTGTCTGTGCCCCTCCAAAAAAATCACAGGTTGAAATCCCAACCCTCAGTGTGATGGTGTTCGGGAGGTGGGGCTGCTGGGAGGTGATTAGTAGGTCATGAAAGTGGAGGTCTTATAGAAGAGGGCCAGAGAGCTTCCTCGCCTCTTCCACAAGGACTCGGCCAGAAGATGCCCTCTGTGAACCTGGAAACAGGCTCTCACCAGACATCAGATGTACCAGTGCTGTGGTCTTGGACCCTCCAGTCTCTGGAAATGTGAGATGAATTTCTGGGATTTAAGCAGCTCCCCCCCCCGCCCCCCGCCCAGGTCTATGAGAGTTTATTTATCACAGCAGCCCAGACTAGGACAGGTGTAGCAGGCCAGGCCTCAGGTTGGCCACTGTGCAAGGGACCCCCCCCAAGGAAACGCAGGCTAGGGGGATGCCTACCTTGAGGGAGAGCACTGGAGGTCCTTCCCGGGGCCCCTCTGGGGTCGTTTCTGATCTCAGAACTGCCGTTGCTGCAACACAGGGGGCCTCCTCCACTGGACTTTGGTCACTGCAGGCTGGGCCCTGGGCATTCCAGGTAACTTTATGGAGTATGTCCTTCTCAATCATTTTCCTCCTCTCCCTTCGGAGGGCTTTGTGGCCTGTGGAGTCTGTGCCCCAACGGGCTTGTGAAGCAGCGCCTGGGGATTCTGTTTTCAGGTTGCCTTCCCAGGGGGAGAAGGTAGCTTCTCCATATGGCCCCTGGGGGGGACCCTGGGTGCTGAAGGACAAAGCCCCACGGTTGCCTTCCTGCCACGTGGGGGTGTCTGCAGGCACCTGACAAAGGGAACTGGCCTCACCAGAGCTCTCTACAGGCCCGTCAGGACCCCTGCCTCGCACAGGGGCAGAACCCTTTGTCTTTGCGACCCCCTTACTCCAGCATCCTGCAGTGAGTTCCACAGACACCACACCTGGCTGTGGAGAAAACAGGTGTCCTTAGCATCCTCAGAGACATGATTCAGGGAATTTGTATATGTGTAGTAAAGTATGTAACATAAAATTTGCTAGTTTAATCATTTTAAAATATATCATTCATAGCATTAAGTACATTAATAATATGCAACCTTCACCACTGTCTATTTCCAAAGCTTTTTTTATCACCCCAAAGGGACTCTGCCTCCCCATCCTCCAGCGCCTAGTAACCTCCAGTCTACTTTCAGTCTCTATGGATTTGCCTATTCTAGATATGGCATGTGAGTGGAATCCTACAGTATTGGTTGTTTTGTGTCCTTGCTTAGCTTAGTGTTTCCAAGGTCCACCGAAGAGGTAGCCTGTGTCATACTTGGTTCCCTTAATATTTCATTGTATGGACACACCCCGTTTGGTTTGTTGATGGACACTTCAGTTGTTTCCACCTTTCGGCTACACAGCTGTTAAGAAAGCCAGGCCCTTTGACTCCAGAGCAAGCCCACAGCCTCTGCCCCATGAGTTGGTGCAGATTTTCCCATCCCAGACTGAAAAAAATTCTCTAGAAGAGTCCCTGAGGTAATTACAGAAAGGAAGACAACACGAGATAAAGCCCCGTGGACATCGCTGCACCCGCACTAACCAGAGGGCTTGGCAGCTGTGGGAGGTTCTCCTGTTTCGGGTTAGATTTCTAGACATGGCTGAGTGAGTGGGGGGCGTCTGTGGCAGTGATGGGTAGGAGCGTGCCCTGCCTGGTTCTGTAAGATGACCCCATGTCAGGGCTTGCACTGAGAGGTACAGACTGCCGGTTCATAACCACTCTGCCCAAACCTGCACAGAGAGACTTGACCAGACTTTAGAGTGGCCTCCAGCAGAACAGGGCTAGGATGACCCCAGCCCCCCAGAGAAAGCTCCAAGCTGCAGGAAAAATTCAGTCTGTTCCAGCCACAGCTGACCTCCCTTTCTTAGCGCATTTACCAAAAACGGTTATTTTTGTCTCTTACAACCCAGAAGCATCTGTCATGGGCCTGAGAGCCATTCCTTCGGAAGGACCTGGCCTCTGTCTCCCTTCTCCATGGGAGGTTAGACCGCTGACTTCCATACCTGCTGGCAGACACACCTCCTGGCCTGGTCACACCCACACCACTGGCTCTCTGTGGTCGTTCACGACCCTGACTCTAGTGGGCCCTGCTCTCCCCCTCCCTCCTTCTCCCCCTTTTTTTTTTTTAGAAGCAGGCTCCCCGCTGAGCAGAGAGCCTGATGTGGGGCTCGATCCCAGGACCCTGGGATCCTGACCTAGGCCGAAGGCAGACGCTTGACGACTGAGCCACCCAGGCGCCCCCCCTCCTTCTCCCTTTAAAACCCCAGTCACCTCTGCACAGACCACACGGGGATCAGCCCTTTCCGCTGCTGTCAGCAGTTACTGAATAAAGTCTGCTTTCACTACTTTGAAGGAAGTCTGGTTGTGTTGGTCTTAGATGACATCCCCCATTCCCCTGGTTAATGAGTGACCACTAGTCATAACAGTTACAACCGAGCTAAGCCAGTCTCTTGGAGCTTTTAACAGGAGCCAAACAGGCCTGACCGGTTGGGGACCTGCCCAGTATGAAAGCCTATTGATAGCTTCTATTTATAAAGGGAGCAATTAATTTTAAGCACCAAGTCATTAATTTTAGGTAGAGTTTTGGTCTCTGGGAAATGGGAAGACAAGAAAATGCAAAATTCGCTCTGATGGTTGGTGACAACTAATACTTAGTTACAGAGTGTGCTGTGGTGTTTCCTAATTGTTTCTTGTGTTCATCTGGCCTCTCCAGCTAGGGCACCTTCTTACCTCTGAATCCCCACTGTCAACCTTATTAAATCAACAAATGTGTGAGGAATGCTGAGGTTTTAACCTCTTTGAGCCCCACTGCTGTTAGGGTCTACTGAGAGCATGGACGCCCACAATCATACCCCGTTCTACCCGCAGGGGCCCAGCATTGTGGATACCCGGAACCTGCCTCCAACAGACCTCAGGAGGCCCATCGGCCGTAGCAAGCCAGGCCCTGACAGGGTCTTCAGCCAGCTCCTCTGACAAGTCTGGGATCAGGGCAGTTTGATCTCGCTGGAAGATGAATAGCTCATCTGGCCCGCAGTCTGACTGTGGACAAATGAGAGGACTTTTGGGTTATGGGGCAGTGGGCAGAGCTGGGGCGGGGACTTCAGGCTCCAGCCGCCCTTGCCCTGCTGCTCTTCTTGAAAAGGCAAAGTAGGCTCCATCAGTGTTTGTTCAATGAATGCATGCTACCATTTCAATGTATCATGATAAGCTCAGTGGAGGAATTCTCCAGTCATGGTTTGGGGTCACTGAAATGGCCCAAGAGGATGCTGTGTACTGGTAAATGTATTCAGAGAATAAAAACCGAGATTATGACAAACACAGGGGCTGATAAGCTCCAAAGCTGTCCGTGGGGCGGCATCAGGTTTGCCATGGGAAGAAAGGGCAGTCGGGACCTAGGAAGACATAGGGAGAAGGCACTTGCTTACCAAGGAGGAATCGGAGTCCAGAGATGGGAGCTGCTCCCTGACGGCCTCAAGGATGGCATCCCAGGGCCCTGTCTGGGAGGCCCAGAGAGATGAGGACTCCTCATTTTTGTCCTGGGATGCCATGGGGGCCCAGGCTCCGGGGTATTTCTCAGCATGCCATCATCCAAGCAGCCCTGCAGGGGACACAGGGTGGAGTGAGAGGGTCCCGGGGCCAAGGATCAAGGGCTCAGGGCAGGGTAGGGAGAGAGGGCTGCCTTTTCAAAGCACCTACCACACTGTGGGGGATGAACACAGACTCCCAAACTTCCTATGTGGTCTCCTTTCTGGTTCTGCAGGTTCCTGTTCCTGTCGGTCACTGTGCCCACACTGTGTGTGGGTGGAGCCCAAATGCAGCTGAACCCTGAGCAACACGGCTTCGATCGGCGCCAGTCCACTTGCATGCAGATTTTTTTCTATAAATACAGTGTTAGTACTGTAAGTACATTTTCTCATGATTCTCTTAACATTTTTTTTAGCTTACTTTATATGGGAATATAATATATAAAACATTTACAAAATATTTGTCAATCCACTAATTATGTTATCATTTAGGCTTTTGATCAATAGTAGGCTGTTAGTAACTAAGTTTTGGGGGAGTCAAAAGTTGTATGTGGAGGGGTGCCTGGCTTGCTCATTCCTTAGAGCATCTGACACTTGATCTCGGGGCTGTAGGTTCCAGACCCACATTGGGTAGAGATTACTTAAAAATAAAATCTTTTTGGTGGGGGACGGCTGGGTGGCTCAGTTGGTTTAAGCATCTGCCTTTGGCTCAGGTCATGATCCCAGGGTTCTGGGATTGAGCCCCACATCGGGTTCCCTACTCAGTGGGAGGCTTGCTTCTCCCTCTGCCCAATCTTTTTTTAAAGATTTTATTTGTCAGAAAGAGAGAGAGAGAGAGAGAGAGAGCAAGAGTGGAGGAAGGAGGGGCGGAGGGAGAGGGAGAAGCATGCTCCCAGCTGAGCAGGAAACCCAATGCAGAACTCCATCCCAAAGCCAAAGGCAGATGCTTAACCGAGTGAGCCCCTTAAAAATAAAATCTTAAAAAAAAGGCATATGTGGATTTTTGACTGTGTGGGGGGTGGGCACTCCTAACCCCTGTGTTGTTCAAGAATCAATTGTATGTAGATATATATAAAGGTATATAATAATCTGTATACATATGTAGGTATATGTATATGATAAAGAGTATTTGTGTGTATGACGGATAGAAAATGTAAACTGGGGTGCCTGGGTGGCTCAGTCGTTAGGCGTCTGCCTTCGGCCCAGGTCGGATCCCGGGGTCCTGGGATCGAGCCCCGCATCGGGCTCTCTGCTCGGCGGGAAGCCTGCTTCTCCTGCTACCGTTCCCTCTGCTTGTGTTCCCTCTCTCACTGTGTTTCTGTCAAATAAATAAAATCTTTAAAAAAAAAAAATTAAAAAAAAAGAAAATGTAAACTATATCCTACATAACATAGATACTATTATTATCTGCCTTTTACAGAGTCAGAGAAGCTCTATTGTTAGTAAATGGCAAAAATAGAATTCGTATTGAAGTTAGAGGGGATTTCAAGCCGCAGTACACTTTACTGCCCCCTTACACAGGACTAGGCAGTTTGGAGTCCTCAGGAGATATTTTTGGGGTCACTACTCAGATCGACCCCCTCTCCCCAAGCATTTAACCAAACTCCTCTCCCTTTTGTATCCCAGAATCTAACAGGAGAAAGCCTGGTCCCTCAGGGGTCAAGGTGGCTTTAGGAATGTGGGATGATGGTACTTCAGATCCAGTGTCCGGATGTCCCTTGCAGCACCAGAGACCATTGTGGGTAGGTGATGGAAAGGGAGCAAGCGGGCCCTAGCCCTGTCTGGCTAGTGCCCCATCAGGGTAGCAGTAGGAGATGTCCTTCTTCTGCGCTTACGGGAGCAGGAGCAGGAGCAGGAGCTTGGTGCGCCCTGAACTGCGAACAGCAGGGTGGAGAGGCAACTCATACACACATCGGGGGATGCTTTTTTGGAAACAGGGCTCTGTAGGGCAGATTGTAGGACAATCAGGTGTAGGACACCAGAATCACAGAGGTGAAGGCGGCTACCAAAGACCAGGTTCTAGGCAGGCAAGGCAACAGGGGAGGGAAAGGCACTACAGGATGCAGGAACAGCATGTACAGTGGCTCAGAGGAGCGGAAACTGCCCAACTAGTTGGGGGGAGAGGGAATCCGTTGTTGGAATATGCGGTGAAAACGGACCAGATTGCGCAGGGTCACGAACGCCCAGGTGAGGACTCACGCTCATTCAGCGGACTGGGGTTATTGCCTAAAGCTAAGCCGAAAAGCCCCTCCAGTCTCCTCCGAATCCTGGAGCCGCTTCCATGCCCGTTTCTTGGCTGCAGCCCGTTAAGCCCCGCCCCCGGCCCCTCCTGCCCGGTGGCGCCCCGTTGTTATGACAACCAGACGCCTAAGGCCTCTTGGGTCTGGCTTTTTAAAAATCTAAAGCTGGGAAACAGGAAAACACATTGCCGACCTTCCCACCCACCCCTACGCCCCGTTTGCCGCCGTCCTGTCCAAATCCCGACCTGTACCTTCGCAGCAGCGGCAGGACCGAGGCCACTCACCTCAGGCCTCCGTCTCCCCTCTCCGCGCGGTCCTTACAGAGCGATAAACAGTCCGCACTGCGTCCCTCCGGTCGCGCTCGCCCCCTCGGGCCGCGGCGCAACTACTGAGGCTGTCACGGCCTTCGGAATCTGCCCCACGCCCTTCGGCAGAATCTTAGTTAACTGGGCTGCCAATCGTACTTTCCCCCCAGTTCCTCTTTCGGGACTTGGCGCGTCCTGCCTCTCTTGAAACAGGATTGGTTCCCCCGGCCAGGGGGGCGGGGCAGGGCGAACTGCCCCTGTTCATTGGCTGCCGTGGGCGTCACACAGCGAGCCGGGCGAGCTGACCGGAAGGTTCGCGTGCGGGACGGACGAATTGCACAGCGGCGCCGGGAGCTGCCCCGGGGTCCGGCGAGCGTCCCGGCGTGCTCCGCGCCTCCCGCAACCACTTCCGGGGCGGGAGCGGGGCCGCGGGGTCAGAGCGGTGTGGCTGCCGCCCGCGCTGAGGGCTCCCGGGCGTGCGTGGCGGCCAGCGGGCCGGCCTGAGAGAGTACGGCGGCGACGGCGCAGGTAGGCTCCTCGGCGGCTGGGCGCCCCCAGCCTGGTGCCGGCACCTGCAGCCCGCCTGCGGGGCCCAGCGCCAGGCGGCCCGGCCCTGCCGCTTGCTCGCCGCGTGAGTTTCTGACTGCATTTCCCCTTCTGCAGCGGTGCGGCGGGGACAGAGCCACGTGCCGTGTAGGGTTACGGGGAGGAGGCGTCAGGGGACGTCAATGCAGTCGGGGCTCGGGGCATTCCCTAAAGACCCTCCCCAGGGCCTGAGAACCAGGGTGGGTCCCCGGGTCCCCGCAAAGGGCACACGCGCCGGGACGAGACTTCCTCCTTGTAGCCGTGGAGGCCGAACCCCAGCGTCATTATTTTTTAGTTATGATTTCTGGCCATTGAGCAAGTATACGTATATTTGGATGAGCATACTTGTTTTATTCATAACAAATACTCCATCAGTGTAGAGTTTGTGGCCTGTGGTGGGGTGATAAAGGAAGTAGCGGTAGCTTTGTGTGCCCTTGGCATCCGAGTTCTCCCTCTCTAGGCCCGTTGAGCCGGGTCTGGGTGTGATGGCCACCCTGCAGGGTGTCAGCTGTGTGTGCCTCCCTCCAATGATGGGAGAGACCACGTGGGCTCCACTCGGGGAGAAGGCATTTGGAGTAGAAGAGACACACCTGTTGATGGCTTGAGGGTTGTATTGAAAGGGGCCTTGAACTGGCAGTCAGCTTTTTTGGGTTATCCAGTATCTTGTCCACGACTGTTCAGGTTGGGGTTTCTCACCTGCAAAGTGAGAAAACTGGTTGATCTCAGGCTCTGCGGGTGTGAGGAGGTGGTGGTGGTACCAGAAAGCAGAGCTTTGCTCTGAACTCGGATAACTACAGCCCCCCTCACATGTGCACATACTCTGGCCATATTGGTGGCTTGTTGCTTGTTTGGGTATCTCAGTTGTTACCTGGAGCTCAGAAGCATTCCTCAGTAGAGACTGAGGTCCTAGAGGCTCCTGTGAATTGCTGGGGCATCTTTAGGCCATCTGAATTGACCCGACCTTTGTTTTCTCCTTTTCTCTCTTTTCTATACTTGCTTCCTTGCTCTTTCCCACCATAGTATAGTAGGAGACAAATATTACTCTTAGTTACCATAAGGTTCTAATAGGAAGCATTGATTTGGTTAGGATTCCCAGGATAAGAGACTGTCATAATCATAGACTTTTCATCCTGGTGGTGTTGCATCTCTGGGAAAGTTCCCTCACCCCACAAATATACCAGTCTTATCACCCCCACCATCCCCGCCCACCATCTTTCCCACTTTCAAGGAATTCATAGTTGGATTCCTACTCAGATAACATTTGCTGAACACCAGTCACTTCCCTAGTTTCTGTGTTGGAACTTTCTTTTCAAGATTTTTTTAAAAGTTTTTTTTCTTACAGATTTTATTTGAGAGAGAGTGTGTGAGAGAGAGGGGGAGGGTTAGAGGGAAAAGCAGACTCCACACCAAGCAGAGAGCCCAGTGTGGGGCTCAGTCCCAGGACCCCGGGATCATGGCCTGACCCGAAGGCAGATGCTTAACTGACTGAGCCACCCAGGAGCCCTATTTGTTTAAAAAAAAATTTTTTTTTTTAAGATTTTATTTATGTATTTGACAGAGAGAGAGAGAGAGAGACAGTGAGAGAGGGAACGTAAGCCAGGGGAGAAGGAGAGGGATAAGCAGACTTCCTGCCAGGCAGGGATCCCGATGCGGGGCTCGATCCTAGATCCCTGGGATCATGACCCGAGCTGAAGGCAGACGCTTAGGTACTGAGCCACCCAGGTGCCCCTGTTTAAAATTTTTATACGGTAAATTCACACATCTGGTGTTTGGGTCTGTGGGTTTTGATTAATGTATAGAGTCAACATACCCACCATTCAAGATACAAAACAGGTACGTTACCCCCAAATTCCCTCTTAGCTTTCTCTTCCTGGTTCCTCTGTTCCTAATCCCTGGTACCACTGATCTATCCTCCAGCCCTTCAGTTTTGTTTTTTCTAAAATGTCATATGAATGGAATCATACAGTAGGTAGCCTTTGAGTCTGGCTTCTGCTTGCACAGTTGTGTTTGCGATTCGTTCGTATATTGTGCGTATCAACTGTTCCTTGTGCTTATTATTAGCATTCCATCATATACTGTTCTACCACTTATTTATCCATTCTTCCATGTGTTTTAACAACAGCTGTTTGAGTTATGTCCCCCTTAGACAGCAAGGAACTAGGGACTGGAGATGTTAAATAGCAGAGCTAAATTTTGATCTAACTCCAAGTCCAGGGTTCTTTCTCACCACACCCAAGTTGTGATTTGGTCCAATGACTCAATGAGCATTTCTTGACTGCCCATCCAAGAGGTTGTCAGGCTTTCTGAGTTGCTGGAGAATTCCCTTTGCAGAACTGGGGCCTGAGGATTGATGAAGGGAAGTATACACCGCAGTGTGTGGCTCGCCATATATGCTCCTCTTTTTCTGTCTGGTGATAAGCCCACCAGTATTAGCAGGATGGAGCTGCCCAAACCCATGAAGTATTTAACGGTATTTTCCTTTTTTCTTTTCTTTTCTTTTTCTTTAGAGATTTTATTTACTTATTTGACAGAGAGAGCACAAACAGGGGGAGGGGCAGAGAGAGAGGGAGAAGCAGGCCCCCCACCGAGCAAGGAGCCTCAGCAAGGCTCGATCCCAGGACCCTGGGATCATGACCCAAGCCAAAGGCAGACGCCCAACCGACTGAGTCACCCAGGTGCCCTAATGAAAATTTTCTAAGTCTGTCCCAGGAGTGTGACCATCCTGTTTCAGTCCCTGAAACAACCAGGAAGGAAAGACCTAACCCCTGGCTCTCCCTCTGCAGTGATGTCGGAGCTCAGTGATGAAGCCAGTGAGCCAGAACTCCTGAACCGCAGCTTGTCCGTGTGGCATGGGCTGGGTGCTCAGGTCAGCCGGGAGGAGCTGGCCGTCCCCTTGGATCTTCACACGGCTGCTTCCGTCGGCCAGTATGAAGTGGTGAAGGAATGTGTGCAGCGGTAAGAGATCTGAGGAAATGTTTTTTCTGTCCAGATTTTGAGTACTGATCTCTGTGGCTTCACATCCCAGGCAGAGCTGTCAGTAAGCTCATGGGGAGTCGCACAGTGGTGGACATTGTCATGCACACCGATCGATCCCTGCGTCTTTCAGACAGTTGTCAGTAATGATTTATGCGGGACACTCGTAAGGAAGTCAGTTTGTAATCCTCAGAAGAAAGAGAGGGTTGAAGCTTCTTAGGCATGTGCAACATTTCAAGTTTTCTTTAGAGTCATTTTATGGTTTTTATGAATTGCAGAAATGTTCAAACAAAACAAAAAGTTAGAAAATCATGCCCTGTGGCCTTCTTTCCCCAGAAGGTTCATTTTTATCTCTCTTGCCTTCCTGTCCCTTCAAGCTTTTGCCATAGAAAAGGAGGAGGTGGGGTTTATCTTCTTCTCTGGGGATTGCCTCCTGCAATCTTATACCTATGTTTATGTAGTTTTTGGAGAAGGACCCATCTTCTCCCCTCCGCTCTCTTACCTACCTACTTCCTTGTTGCAGTTTTTCATTGACAGCTTGGAGAAATGACCTGTGTCCATTTTCATATGTGCCTTTTTCAGTTCCTGGGGAGCCAAAGCAAAGCCTCATTTAATAAGCCCTGGGTTTGGTTCTCAACTCACAGCCATCACTTAGAGCCAGTCGAGTACAAGTGCAGGCCTGTGGTAACAGTCTGTTGTACTCCTATACCAGGTGGCCTTAAGAATGTGCATCTGGGTACACAGGCAGTACGTTCCCTCAGAGGGTCTCTGAGACCCCAGTTACAACTTGACTCCTTTGGTGTTCTTGGGCTTTAAAAGCCTTTGGGTGTGCTGTTGAAACGCACCGTCCTGAATAGCTCCACAGGGGAGAGGGGAAGCGTTTGTGCTCTGACTGGTCTTGTGGCCCTAGCTGACACCACAGCTCGCCCACGGTAAGCATAGACCGGGAGCCTAAAGGGAGAGGAGGCCTCCAAGGGGAGGAATGAGCCCAACTAGACATGGCGGGGCCTCAGAGACGCTCTGCCAAGGGCTAGGTTCTCCACGTGGAACTGAGCACTCCCTCGGTGAATCCAGGATGAGTGCGGCCAGGATGAGCTGGTCTCTGTGTGCTCTCCCAGCCAGTGGCCGCCACTGCATTCCTGGGATCAGGACCTTCTGGAATGGCTGCGTGGACATCCCAGAGTCATTAGACAATGCTCGTGAATGGAAAATAATTGGTGTAGCTTCCTGTGTGCGCACCTCTGAGAGGCACAGACTGTGGATTGATGGTCCGTTGCTGTTGTCACCGGAGGCACGGATTGTGCGAGAGGAAAGGCCGTGGGCCGTGAATTCTTCAGGCTCTCCCGGAAGTGGGTGTAATTTCCATGCCCCAACCCCAGACTCTGGGCTGGGAAGCCCATGGTTTTTTGCCCTGTGGGAAATGCCTTTCCAGAATTTTGATGGAAATCAATGAGAGAGAGGATTCTCTGGTCAAAATTTTTTTTTTTTTTAAGATTTTATTTATTTATTTGACAGAGAAGAAAGATCACAAGTAGGCAGAGAGGCAGGCAGAGAGAGAGGGGGATGCAGGCTCCCTGCTGAGCAGAGAGCCCGATGTGGGGCTCGATCCCAGGACCCTGAGATCATGACCTGAGACGAAGGCTTTAACCCACTGAACTACCCAGGTGCCCCTCTGGTCAATGATTTTTAGAGAACGTTTCTATAGGCTGGGGTGACAAGTGAGAGATTGTCCATTCTCTGAGTCCCTTCCCCCTGCCACACAGGCCCCCACTAGCAGATTCTGGTCTGTCGGTAGAAGACAGTCCAGGCTCCAGATCACAGATCCTTGATTCTGGTACTCCTGACAGTCCAGCCAGGTCATTCTCCGTTGGGGACCTGTGCATGTAGGATAACTGGTTAGCCACGTCCCTGGCCTCTACTCCGTGGATGCCAGTAGTGACCACCAGTAATGTCTTCAGACTTTGCCACATGCCAAAAATCACCCCTAGTCGAGAACCATCTGTGTAGCTGGGGGTAGGAAAGAAGAGTTGCTGGCCCGGGGGTGGGGGTGGGTGGGGCGATGAGAATGTGCAGTCGGAGGAGGGAGATGGCTCTGAGGACTTTGCAGAGGCAGCTACACAGCGAACCGAACAGTTTCCACACCAGCCCCCACCTCCCCCGTGACGTCCAGGGTAGCAGGTAACCTCTGCTTCCTGGCTGTAGTCCCGCTTTTTCTCTTGGCCCGGCCTCACTGCCAGCTTGGGTAAAGCTCACATGTGAGATGGCTGGACATTACTGGCATCTCTTGCGTTTGTTTAGGAGAGAGTTAGATTTGAATAAGAAGAATGGTGGTGGCTGGACCCCGCTGATGTATGCCTCCTACATCGGACATGATACCATCGTGCACCTGCTGCTTGAGGCGGGGGTGAGCGTGAACGTGCCGACCCCAGAAGGGCAGACCCCGCTGATGCTGGCTTCCAGCTGTGGCAACGAGAGCATCGCCTACTTTCTCCTCCAGGTGAGCGACGAGGGGACTCAGGCCCAGAAACGAGAGGGGCTCCTGGCCGCTCTGGCGGAGACGTGAGCCGCTGCAGACCATGGCGTACGTGTGTTTGCTCTCGTAACCACTTCGATTCTTGCACTGTGGTGGGCTGGAGCGCGCCCGCCTCACGCGGAGGAGCTGAGGCTGTAATGAGCATTCTCTGTTCTCTTGAAGCAAGGTGCCGAGCTGGAAATGAAGGACATTCAAGGCTGGACTGCCCTCTTCCACTGCACCAGCGCTGGGCACCAGCAGATGGTCAAGTTCCTTTTGGACAGCGGAGCGAATGCCAACGTGAGGTGATTACCAGGTCTTTAGTGGTCGCTCTAAGTCTGAGGAGGGCAGCTGGGGAGGCAGCCACGGGCCGGAGTACAGAGTAGCCCCTGCCTTGGGCAGAGGGGACAGGCCTGCGCAGGCGTAGGAAGCTTGTGGGTAGTCCCAGCTTTTTCCTGCATCTGTCAGGACACTGGGTGCAGCACTTTCAGTGCTCTGAGCCTCACTTTCTTTATCTGAGAACTGGGGACAGCAGCACCTATGTCATGGAGTTGTTCGAGGAATTACGTGTTCTGTCATACACCAGGGGCCTGGCGTAGTGAATGGCACTTGATTGACACTAAATGCTAATTCCTTTTTTCCTCTTGTCTTTTGTCTATATTGGGTGAGGTGATGCCTGAAAGCAGTACTGAGTTTTATAAGCCGGAAGGGGTGCTGTCGAAAGCATGTCGTGACGATTATCCCCTTTCAACACAGCGCGTACCAACCCAGCGTCTAGCTGGTTGGTGCATGCCCCTGCAGCAGTCGCCCCCTGTAAGGCGCACTAGAGTTTCACATGCCGCTGAGGAACAAGTGCCCCTGATTAAAATGCCACTGGCCTATTGATTTTAAGATAAATTCTGACCTCAGAGATGTTAAAATGTGAAAATGCTGTGTCTTGGAATGGGTTTTAGCTTGGTTCCTGTCTTCTAGACCAGCGTGAGAGAAGCGAGGGTCAGGAGGCATCTGTAGACAGCGCTGAGCGAATCGGAACCAAGCACAAAAATAAGCATCAGATCCTAGGCAAAGTAAGGACAAAGTAGATGATTAGTCCTGGAGCTTTGGGGAGGGTTCCTGGAGAATGCGGAGCTCAAAAGATCGGATCTGGATAGGTAGACGGGTGACGCTGGCTCTCTGTGCGCAGTGGAAGGGAGCAGCTGCTTTTCGCTTGTAATTAAGACAGATTTAAGAGACTGGCCAGTGGAAGCGGCTCAGAGGGAGTGAAGATCGGGAGACGGATTGTCTTTAGGAAGAAAGACTAGAGCTGGTGGGAGAAACGGAAGAATTTATGAGGCTCGAGTGTTGATAGGAACTTTTCTTTTTTTTTCTTTTTTTTTTTTTAATTTTTTTTTTTTTTAAGATTTTATTTATTTGGCAGAGAGAAACACAGCGAGAGAGGGAACACAGGCAGAGGGAATGGTAGCGGGAGAAGCAGGCTTCCCGCCGAGCAGGGAGCCCGATGCGGGGCTCGATCCCAGGACCCTGGGATCATGACCCGAGCCAAAGGCAGACGCCTAACGACTGAGCCACCCAGGCGCCCCGATAGGAACTTTTCTTGCGTCTCCCTGTTAGTTCTCGGGGGGAGGGAGATCTCGATGCTTAGGGACGGGCGGCGGACCAGCTTGGGTTTGTCTGCAGCAGGAGAGCATCTGCCTGGCCAAACTCTGGTCGGCTAATGTCTGGCCACGGCCTCTGTCTTGCAGGGAGCCGGTGTATGGATTTACTCCTTTGATGGAAGCAGCTGCCGCTGGCCATGAAATAATTGTGCAGTATTTTCTCAATCATGTAAGTGACCCTGTTTATTAGCTTACAATTCAGTCACCGCAGGTGAGGTGTCCTCTTCAAAGTATGAGCTGTGACAGAATTTTCTGCTGCACAGAAGTAGCTGTTCTTTGTTTATTCAGCACATTTTCATTGTATCTCTTGATGCCAAGTGCTGAGCGGCACTCAGGGGTACAGTAGTGAGTAAAAATAGACACCTATTCCTGTAATAATTTTGAAAATGCTATTGTTTGAGAAGTATGGAAAATATATTTTAAAAAACAGATAACACTTATCATCCCATCACTTAAAACCATCATAGAGAGTAAGAATGCTAAGATCTTCCTCCCTTTTCAACCACCCATGGTTCCTCCCCAAGATGCCCCCTTGGTCTGATAGAGAGATAGGACTCTATCTTAGGATAGAAGGACTTCCAGGACTTCTCTGCTTAGGAAGAGACTAGACAGGTGCACACACATTGCTGTTTGTTTTGAACAGAGTGGGATTCTACTGTGTTTACCTTTTAGAAAATCGCCTAATATGCCATAGATGTTTCTTCCTTATTTGGTATCCCATGTATAATCCGAGCCATAATTAATTTAGTCAGTTCCTTATTCGTCGAAATTTAGGTTTCTGACGTTTTACAGTTACAAACAGTGCTCCAAGGACTGTCTCCGTACGGGTAGCTTCAGCCTACATGCAGGCATACTGTGTTTCTGTAGGAGAGATTGCTGGTGTTCACATGCGACATTTATTAGGTCCTAATAGACATTTAAAAAATGGGCAAAGGATCTGAATAGACATTTCTCCAAAGAAGATTTATAGATGGCCAATAAGTACTTAAAAAAATGCTTGACATCATTAGTCATCTGGGAAATGCAAATCAAAAGCTCGGACGGGGCGCCTGGGTGGCGCACTTGGTTAAGCAACTAACTGCCTTCGGCTCAGGTCATGACCCTGGAGTCCCAGGATCAAGTCCCACAGCGGGTTCCCTGCTCGGCAGGGAGTCTGCTTCTCCCTCTGACCTCTCCCCTCTCGTGCTCTCTCTCTCTCAAATAAATAAAATCTTTAAAAAAAAACCCAAAACTGCTGGGATGTCTGTAATGTAAAAAGCCAGTAATAAGAGTTGATGAAGATGTGGAGACACTGGAACCTCGCACACCGCTGGTGGGAGTGTGAGATGACACAGCCTCTCTGAGACAGTCCGGCAGTGCCTCACACAGGTAAACATAAAGCCACCGTCTAACCCAGCCGTTCTCCTAGGTATAAACCCAGGGGAACTGAAAATCGGTCCACACAAAAACTTACACACAAATGTCCTTACCAGTGTTATTCGTAGTAGCCAGAAGGTGGAAGCCCACATGTCCATCAACTGATAGATGGCCAAGTAAAGTGTGGTCTCTCCACACACTGGAATATCATTCAGCCATAGAAAGGAAGTTCTGACACCTACAGTATGGACAAACCTTGAAAATATTACCCTCAGTGGCAGAAGCCAGACACCAAGGACCACATAGAGTATGGTTAGAGTATGGTTCTTTTTTTTTTTTTTTTAAGATTTTATTTGTCAGAGAGAGAGCACACAAGCAGAGGGAGAGGCAGGCAGAGGGAGAAGCAGGCTCCCCGCTGAGCAGGGAGCCCGATTCAGGGCTCGATCCCAGGACTCTGGGATCATGACTTGAGCTGAAGGCAGACTCTTCACTGACTGAGCCATCCAGGTGCCCCATGTATGGTTCTTTTTATACGAAGTATCCTGACTAAGCAAATCTGTAGAGATAGCAGAGTAATGGTGATCCAGGGCTGGCAGTAGCGGGGAGGGTGGGAGGGTGGGATGATGAGAGATGGAAGTATTGGGGAGAGGGTGGTGCTTAAGGGCTACAGGATTTCTTTTTAGGGTGAGGAGAATGTTCTGAAATTGATTGTGGTGATAGTTGCATGCCAGTGAATTATATACTGTGAGTGGGTGAATTCCATGGAATGTGAATTGTATCTTAATAACGTCATTAAAAAGTGCAGCAGCGTTGAAATCCTAAGTCCTGACAGGTTCCCACTGCAAAGGATGTCTCTTTGGCCTCCCTGCCCAGTAATGTGTGAAGGTGCCCGCTTTTTCATGTCTTCACCAAGCCCCAGAAGTTACTCCTCTTATGTTTTTTCCAGTGCGGTGAGAGAAAAGTGATATCCGTTTTAGTTTATACTTATTAGTGAGGATGAACACTTAAAAATGCATTTGTTGGCCATTTGTATTTATTTTATGATTTGTCTCTTTTTTGGGGGGTCCACTTTGTTTGGCATAATAAAATGTTAATGTGCTATTTTTCTTAAAAAGAATTCGGGGGGTGGGTGCCTGAGTGGCTCAGTTAGTTAAGTATCTGACTCATGGTTTTCACTCGGGTCATGATCTCAGGGTCATGAGGTTGAGCCTGGCATCAGGCTGGGCAAGGAGCTTGAGATTCTCCCCCCCCCCCCCAACCTGCACTCACATAGACTTTAGGAAAAAAAAAAAAGGATTTGGGAATGATACCCTCACGTGGTAAAACTAGACATGAGACTGGGGGAGGGGTATAGGGGTACTGGTGGCCCCCTTTGCCTCGGCCTCCCGGTCGCTCCCCATGGCTGCTCCTCAGCTGGCTCTTTCTTCCTTTCTCTTCTCTCTCTCTCTCCCTTTTTCTTTCCCTTCCTCCCTCTTTCTCCCTCCCTTTCTTTCTTCCTTTCTTTCTCTTTCGTTCCCGTCCTTCTCTCTCTCTCCCTCTCTCAGAGATTGTTCTGTCTGAGTGTATGTTAATCGCTCTTTTCCCTCTTTTCTTCGTGGTAGCACAGCACTTCCTTGTAGGGATGGATCAAAGGTTTGTTTAACAGTGGTCCATAGATGGAAGTAAGTCATTGCCAGCCATTGGCTGTCACACTCAGTGCTGTGGAGACGTTCTGCACAAACACCTCTGCACACGCGTGTGACCACATCTGTCCAGTTTAGTACCCAAGGTAGAATTTTGCATGGAATGTAAGTGTAGTCTTTTTTTTTTTTTTAAAGATTTATTTATTTGACAGAGAGAAACACAGCAAGAGAGGGAACACAGGCAGAGGGAATGGTAGCGGAAGAAGCAGGCTTCCTGCTGAGCAAGGTGCCCGATGCGGGGCTCGATCCCAGGACCCTGGGATCATGACCTGAGCCGAAGGCAGACGCTTAACGACTGAGCCACCCAGGGACCCCTGTAAGTGTAGTCTTAACACAGGGTTGCCCACTTGCCATCTGAAGAGCAAATTGTACCAACTTATACTCTTTCCACAGCAGCAAGAATTATGAATTTTAATTTTGAAGTACTTTGAACATACAGAAAAGTATAGAAGATAACACTGATTCAATGCACAGGACCCCAAAGTGACCCCTAAACAGATGTCATTCTGCAGCTTTCCTGCCCCTGGTTTTATGCTTTCACCACACACTGTGTCCAGAAGGATGGCACAGGTTGTTTGATGTATTTTAAAGATGTATGTAAATAATGTGTCAGACTATATGTTTCATTCAACAGAGTGCTGGTGTGTGGGGGCCTAGTTTGCTCATTTGACAGCTCTGCATGTATTGGATGCCTGAGTGTTTTACATTTATCCATTCCTCTTTTAGTGGACATTTCAGTTGTGTCTGCTTTGTTGTTCCTCACAGGGCTGTAGTTCCCATTTTTTACCTGTCTTCACAAGCGTGTGGGAAGGGATTTTAAAAAGATCAGGATATATTCTTCAAATTAGAATTTTTGGTGTGTAGAGTGAGTGAATCTGCACTAGAGAGTGTTAACTTATTTTCCTTCATAGTCATCCTGATTTACATTCTGATAGTATTTCATAGTTCTCTTCTCCCACACTTGGTACCTGGTGTCACATGAGCTATCTCCTGTTGATTTTTGCTTGTTCCCAATTTCTGGAGGTTGAGCGCTTTTTAAAAAATTAACATATAATGTATTATTTGCCCCAGGGGAACAGGTCTGTGAATCATCAGGCTTACACATTTCACAGCACTCACCTTAGCATATACCCTCCCCAATGTCCATAACCCAGCACCCTATCCCTACCCCCTTAACCCCCACCAAGGGTTAAGAACCTCTCAGTTTCTTTCGTGAGTTTCTTAATCTCACAAAATGTTTGTTTTGTGTCTCTTGTGTCTGCACAAAAGACTCTTGTGGTTTATCTCCCTCCCGATTCCATCTTGTTTCATTTTTTTCCCTCCTTACCCCCACGACCCCCACCGCCTTGCCTTTAAATTCTTCATATCAGAGAGGTCACATGATAATTGTCTGTCTCTGACTGATGTATTTCGCTTAGCATAATAGTTCCATCCACATAATTGCAAATGGTAAGATTTTGTGTTTTTGATGGCTGCACAGTGTTCCATTGTATATGTATTCCACTTCTTTATTCATCCATCTGTTGATGGGCATCTAGGTTCTGTCCATAGTTTGGCTATTGTGGACGTTGCTGCTATAAACATTTGGGTGCACGTGCCCCTTCAGATCACTACGTTTGTATCGTTAGGGTAAATACCCAGTAGCACAATTGCTGGGTCGTAGGGTAGCTCTATTTTCAACTTTTCGAGGAACCTCCATACTGTTTTCCAGAGTGGCTGCACCAGCTTGCATTCCCACCAACAGTGTAGGAGGGTTCCCCTTTCTCCGCATCCTCGCCAACATCTGTCGTTTCCTGACTTAGCCATTCTGACTGGTGTGAGGTGGTATCTCACTGTGGTTTTGATTTGTATTTCTGTGATGCCGAGTGATGTTGAGCACTTTTTCATGTGTCTGTTGGCCATTTGGATGTCCTCTTTGCAGAAATGTCTATTCATATTTTCTGCCCATCTCTTGATCGGATTATTTGTTCTTTGGGTGTTGAGTTTGATAAGTTCTTTATAGAGTTTGGATACTAGCCCTTTATCTGATATGTCATTTGCAAATATCTTCTCCCATTCTGTCAGTTGTCTTTTGGTTTTGTTGACTATTTCCTTTGCTGTGAAAAGCTTTTGATCTTGATGGAAGTCCCAATAGTTCATTTTTGCCCTTGCTTCCCTTGCCTTTGGTGATGTTTCTAGGAAGATGTTGCTGCGGCTGAGGTCGAAGAAGTTGCTGCCTGTGTTCTCCTCAAGGATTTTCATGGATTCCTGTCTCACATTGAGGTCTTTGATCCATTTTGAGTCTATTTTTGTGTGTGGTGTAAGGAAATGGTCCAGTTTCATTTCTTCTGTACATTGCTGTCCCAGTTTTCCCAACACCATTTGTTGAAGAGACTGTCTTTTTTCCATTGCATATTCTTTCCTGCTTCATTGAAGATTAGTTGACCATAGAGTTGGGGTTCCATTTCTGGGGTCTCTATTCTGTTCCATTGATCTATGTGTCTGTTTTTGTGACAGTATTGTACTCTCTTAATAATTACAGCTTTGTAATAGAGCTTGATGTCTGGAATTCTGATGCCACCAACTTTGGTTTTCTTTTTCAACATTCCTCTGGCTACCCGGGGTCTTTTCTGGTTCCATATAAATTTTAGGATTATTTGTTCCATTTCTTTGAAATAAATTGATGGTATTTTGATAGGGATTGCATTAAATGTGTGGATTGCTTTAGATAGAATAGACATTTTCACAGTATTTGTTCTTCCAATCCATGAGCATCAAACGTTTTTCCATTTCTTGGTGTCTTCCTCAATTTCTTTCACGAGCACTTTGTAGTTTTCTGAGTATAGATTCTTTGCCTCTTTGGTTAGGTTTATTCCTAGTTATCTTATGGTTTTGGGTGCAGTTGTAAATGGGCTCAGCTCCTTAATTTCTCTTTCTTCTGTTTTGCTGTTGGTGTATAACAATGCAACTGGTTTCTGTGCATTAATTTTATATCCTGACACTTGACTGAGTTCCTGGATGAGTTCTAGCAGTCTTGGAGTAGAGTCTTTTGGATTTTCCACATAAAGTATCATATCATCTGCAAAGAGTGAGAGTTTGGCTTTTTTTTTTTGCCAATTTGGATGCCTTTGATTTCTTTTTGTTGTCTGCTGAGGCTAGGACTTCTAGTACCATGTTGAATAGCAGTGGAGATAGTGGGCATCCCTGCCGTGTTCCTAATCTCAGGGGAAAATTGCTCAGCTTATTGAGAATGATATTCGCTGTGGGTTTTTCATAGATGGCCTTGATAATGTTGAGGAATGTACCCTCTACGTCTACGCTGTGAAGAGTTTTGATCAAGAAGGGATGCTGTACTTTGTCAAATGCTTTCTCAGCATCTATTGAGAGTATCATATGGTCTTGTTCTTTCTTTCATTAATGTATTGTATCACATTGATTGATTTGCAGATGTTGAACCAACCTTGCATCCCAGGAATAAATCCCACTTGATCATGGTGAATAATCCTTTTAATGTACCGTTGGATCCTATTGGCTAGTATTTTGGTGAGAATTTTTACATCTGTTTTCCTCAAGGATATTGGTCTGTAATTCTCCTTTTTGATGGGGTCTTTACCTGGTTTTGGGAATAAGGTAATGCTGGCCTCATAAAATGAGTTTGGAAGTTTCCCTTCCATTTCTATTTTTTGGAAGAATTTCTGAAGAATAGGTATTAATTCTTCTTTAAATGTTTGGTAGAATTCCCTGGGAAGCTGTCTGGCCCTGGGCTTTTGTTTGTTGGGAGATTTTTTTTTTTATTTTTATTTTTTTTTCTTTCTTTTTTTTTTTTTTTTTAATTAATTTTTATTAACATATAATGTATTATTTGCCCCAGGGTACATGTCTGTGAATCTTCAGGCTTACACATCTCACAGCACTCACCATAGCACATACCCTCCCCAATGTCCACACCCCAGCCACCCCATCCCTACCCCCCTGCCTCCCAGCCATCCTCAGTTCGTTTCGTGAATCTAGAAGTCTCTTATGGTTTGTCTCCCTCCCCATCCCTTCCTGTTTCATTTCTCTCCCCCACCCCCCCCAAAC
>CM053621.1:2700737-2720067 GCA_028646535.1 Procyon lotor | reverse complement strand
ACCTATTTTTATTGATTTTGAGGGGGGTTCTCTATGCCTCCTGGATTTTGATGCTTGTTCCCTTTGCCAGATTAGGAAAATTCTTTACAATAATTTTCTCCAATATACCTTTGCCCCTTTCTCTCTCTCTTCTTCTTCTGGGATCCCAATTATTCTAATATTGTTGTGTTTTATGGTATCACTTATCTCTCAAATTCTCCCCTTGTGGTCCAGTAGTTGTTTGTCTCTATTTTTCTCAGCTTCTTTATTCTCTGTCATTTGGTCTTCTATATCACTGATTCTTTCTTCAGCCTCATTTATTCTAGCAATGGAGCCTCCATTTTTAATTGTAATTCGTTAATAGCTTTTTTAATTTCAACTTGTTTAGATTTTATTTCTTTTATTTCTCCAGAAAAGGATTTTATTTCTCCAGAAAGGGATTCTTTAATATCTTCCATGCCTTTTTTGAGCCCAGCTAGCATCTTGATAACTGTCATTTTGAACTCTATTTCTGACATATTACTAATGTCCGAATTGACTAGGTCTCTAGCCATCGGTACTGTCTCTTCTCTTTTTTGTGGTGAGTTTTTTTGCCTTGTCATTTTATCAAGATAAGAGTAGATGAGTGAGAGAGAAAAATACTCTGGAGTTCCGCAGTTTTCACTGATTGATTAACTAGGTCTTGGCTGGATATTCTCGCTGATGTGGGGGAAGGGGCCGTTGCCATGATTCTCAGATGTCTTTTCCTGGGGTGTAATTGCACCGCCCTTGCCAGTGGATGGGCCAAGCACTTTGCTCAGGTTCGCTCTCAGGAGTGTTTGTTCCCTGAGCGCTTTCTGTACCGCCCTGGAGGCCGGGAATGAAAATGGCGGCCTCCCAGTCTCCGGCCCAGAGGAACCGAGGCCTGTGCTCAGCTAGCCCGTGGCGGAGCGCCTCTGTGGCACGTGCAGCCCCGTCTGGCATCCCCAAACCAGCAGATTGCTGCTGCACGCTCCTGCACCGCTCCTCCCAGAGGAGGAAGGAGGGGGTGTCTCCGGAGCTGCCTTCCGTGGGGCCCCCGCTTGAAGAGCAGCAGCCCAACCTTGTCTCAGATCATATAGTCTAAGGTAAACCTAAGCTGACAGGGCGCTGCACAGCTCCTTCTCTGCTGCCGGCTTCTCCGCCCCAATACCTGGGAGCTCTGCTGCACTCGGGCTCCCCTGGTCCCTCTGTGACCCCATGGGTCCTGAAACCACACTGTTCCTGTGAGGGCTAAACCCCTTGCTTAGCCTCCGGAGCGATGTCCCTCAGCGGAGCGGACTAAAAGTTCTGATTTTGTGCTCCGCAGCTCTGCGGCTGCTGGGAGCCGTGCCCCCTCCCCCCACCCCCTTTTCTCATCACTTTGGATTCACTTTTTCCACACGTCCTACCTTCGGGAAAGTGGTCAATTTTCTGCTCCTAGAATTGCTGTTCTTCCTCTCTTCTCTCTCCTGTTGAGTTTGCTGGCTTTTAGAATGGTTTGATACCTCTCTAGCTGAACTTCTGGGATCCGATGCTATTTCAGCCTCCTACACCTCCGCTGTCTTGCCTCTCTCCAAAAAGGAAAATTTTTTAAAAAATAGAATAAGAAAAAAAATAAAATAAAATAAATTTAACTTTGAAAGACTAAAGGATCATGAAAATGCCATGCATTCTTTTTTTTTTTTTTTAAAGATTTTATTTATTTGACAGCAAGAAACACAGCGAGAGAGGGAACACAAGCAGAGGGAATGGTAGCGGGAGAAGCAGGCTTCCTGCCGAGCAGGGAGCCCAGTGCGGGGCTCGATCCCAGGACCCTGGGATCATGACTTGAGCCGAAGGCAGACGCTCAACGACTGAGCCACCCAGGCGCCCCAATGCCATGCATTCTATGTGTTGCTTTTCCTTAGCTCTGGAGTTCCGCAGTTCTCATTGATTGGTGAACTTGGTCCTGGCTGGGTGTTCTTGCTGATCTTCTGGGGGAGGGGCCTGTTGCAGTGATTCTCAAATGTCTTTGCTAGAGGCAGAATTGCACTGCCTTTGCCGGGGGCCAGGCTAAGTAATCTGCTTGGTTTTGGTCTCAGGAACTTTTGTTCCCTGAATACTTTCTGTACAACTTTAGAGGCCGGGAACGAAAATGGTGGCCTGCCAATCTCCTGATCGGAGGAGCCAAGAGCTCGGGGCCCCACTCCTCAGTGTGTCCTCAGAGAAAAGCAGTCAATCCCTCTCGTCTCCCTGGTCCCCGGCCGCATTCCGTGCTCACCTGGCCTGTGACTGAGCTTTTCTATCTCTGGTGCACAGCCCTGTTTGGAGTCTCCAAACCCAGCTGATTCCTGCAGCGTGGTCCCCTCCACGGCTCCTCCTGGAGGAAGAAGGTGTTCTCTCCAGATGCCACTTGTGGGGTCCCTGCTCGAAGAGCAGTGGCCTGGCCATGCCTTGGAGCACGGTTTCAGGTAATCCCAAGGTGGGAGCCCCCCTCCTCGGTTCCAACTCTGCAGCCGGCTTCGCTGCTCTGATACCTGGGAGCTCTGCCACACTCAGACACCCCTGGTCTTTTTGTGTCCCAGCAGATCTTGAGACCACACTGTCCCCATGAGGGCTCCACTGCCCGCTTAGCCTCTGGAGTAATGTCCCTCAATGGAGCAGACTTCTAAAAGTTCTGATTTTTTGCTCCAATGCTCTGTCACTTGCCGGGAGCTGGCCCCTCTCCCCGCGGTCTCTCTTCCTGTATATTGCCTTGGATTCACTTCTCTACACGTTCTACCTTCCGGAAAGTGGTCGATTTTCTGTTCCTCGAATTGGTGCTCTTCTCTTCAATCTCCTGTTGAGTTTGTAGGTATTCAGAATGGTTTGGTAACTATCTAGCTGAACTCCTGGGACCTGATGATATTTTGGAACCCTGCTCCCCCACCATCTTGCTTCTCTGAGCCTTTTGTCATGTTTACCAGCCATTTGGGCTTCTTTGCTGCAAATAATTATTCTTTGAAGTAATTCCACTTACATGGACTAGGCACCCTTAAGACCTAGCATAGGGTCGGGTGCTTGGGTGGCTCAGCTGGTTAAACGTCTGCCTTTGGCTCGGGTCATGATCCCAGAGTCCTAGGATCAAGCCCCACATTGGGCTCCCTGCTCAGTGGAGAGCCTGCTTCTTCCTCTGCCTGCTGCTCTGCCTACTTGTGCTTTCTCCCTAATTCTCTGTCAAATAAATAAAATCTTAAAAAAAAAAAAAAGATAAATCTAAACTATGGGGCGCCTGGGTGGCTCAGTGGGTTAAAGCCTCTGCCTTCGGCTCAGGTCATGATCTCAGGGTCCTGGAATCGAGCCCCGCATCAGGCTTTTTGCTCAGCAGGGAGCCTGCTTCCCTCTCTCTCTGCCTGCGTCTCTGCCTACTTGTGATCTCTCTCTGTCAAATAAATTAAAAAAAAAAACAAACCTAGCTTAAGGTCAAGAATAGACAGACAAGAGCTCAAACCTGTAAAATAACCTCCGCTTCAGAGTTTAGAATTTTATGTTTATTTATTTTAAATTTTTTAATTTAAATTCAAATAGGTAACATATAGTACATCATTAGTGTCATATGTATTGTTCAGTAATTTTTTTTTTTAAAGATTTTATTTATTTGAGAGGGAGGGAGAGAGTGTGCCCATGAAAAGGGAGAAGGACAGAGGGAGAAGCAGACTCCCTGGGGAGCTGGGAGTCTGATGCAGGACTTGATCGCAGGACTTCAGGATCATGACCTGAGCCAAAGGCAGTCACTCAACCAACTGAGCCACCCATGTGCCCTCAATAATTTTTCAGTTGCATATAACACCTAGTGCTCATCACATCATGTGTCCCAATAAGTATTTAATTTTTTTTAAGATTTACTTATTTTGAGAGAGCATGAGTGGGAGAGCAGAAGGAGAAAGTCTCAAGAGATTTCACTGAGTGCAGAGCCCAATGCAGGCCTTGAGCTCATGACCCTGAGATTATGACCTGAGCTGAAATCAAGAGTCATATGCTTAACTGACTGAGCCCCCCCAGGTGGCCCTAGAATTTGATTTTAAATAATGTAGAAGTCATGAGAGACATTCACACAATTTTTTAAGTGGAAAATATACTGGAAAATCGAGATTTTAGATAATTTTTCTGCCATGCAGATTATACCCTCATTTGGTAGGTTTACTCTCCAGCTGGGAATGAGATTATGTGTTGTTGGCAACATGTATTTAGGGGAAATAAATTATATTGGATGTCTTTTGGAAAATTTAAGAAATTTTAAAATTCTGAAATGATTTCAGACTTAAACATCAAAATAATACAAAGAATTGTGTACATTCCTTAGATTGCTCAAATATTAACATTTCATTTTGTTTTCTCTATTAGTCTCTCTTCATATACATATTGTCTTTTTGGGACCATTGGATAGTAAGTTGCTGACATAATGTAATGCCCTTTTCCTCCTAAATACTTTATTTAGTATGTATTTCCTGAAAACAGTTTTGTCTTCATGATCACATACAGTGATCAAATTCAGGAAATCAACTATGAGATCTCCCCCTAGCACTAATCATGAGAAGATGTTGGGCAGTTCACCATGATTGCTTTGGGGTGTGGGGTGGGGTGTGGAGCTGGCGGGCATGCTGGGAGCATGTGGCTGATGGGCCGTGTCCTTTCATTGCTGGAGAGGCAGTGGGCTAACCCTGCACAGATTCTCCTCTGCTCCTCATTTCCTGCAGATTTCTTCCTCTCAGTCAGGGTTAGACTTGAGGGAGCCAGAGGGCTGAGCCCACCGGTCTCCCAAGCTGGCCCTGCAGGGCCTGCAGCCCCACAGCTGCAGGAGGCTGTGCTCCCGTGCTCTGCAAGGGCAGGAGAGGGCTGTAGCTGCCACTCTTGCACCCCATTCCCTTCCTCCTAGCAGGGCCGGGCTCTGGCAGCTTCGCAGGCTGGATGATCTGGGTGTGATTAGGCCTCTTAGGCGAGAGCTGAGATGATGGCCTGGCCTCCATGGGACAGTGTGCCTGCCATCCTCTTGGGCCATAGTCTCCAAAGCTCTGATCATGCTTTCCTCTCAGAATGAGTTTTGATCATGTATGTCTCTAGGAATATGTTATGCACATTATAAAATAGGAAGAAAACCCCCAAAAATGTAAAGGATAAATAAACAGAAATTCTAGTATTTTCTTCTTTCACCCTAGGGACCTTGTTCTTGGTTCTTTTTTTCTTCCTCGTTTACTCACTAAGGGACAGTATTACTGCTTTTTTCCCCCTTTAACCGATCTGAGGTTGAAGACTTCTGGGCTTAAAAACGTGATAGTGAAAACCCTACAGTGAAGATAGTGGTGTGTGTTCGGTTTGAAACTCCTGGGTTCTTTCTGTCAAACTGAAGCTAGAAACCAACCCCCCCCCCCCATCCCCTGCCTGGTGTCCCCGAGCTGTAACTGCAGACGTCCCTGTTGGAGGGTACGTGGCGCATTGCCGTGACTTACGCAGATTGTGAAGTGGTGACCACACACGTCTGCTGAGTGTCCATTTTCTTAGGTAGACACGGTTGGAGATTGTTTCCTCGTGATGGGAACTCGAGATTTACTCTCCAAACAACTTCCGTGTTTATCTTGTGGCCATGCTCATTGCAGTCATCGTGTTGTATCTTACAGCTGGAAGTTTGTGCCTTTCGACTGCCTTCAGTTTCCCTTCCAGACCCCTCAGGAAGTGACCTTTTTGAAGGCTGAAGCTTTCAGAGCTGATTTCTAACCAGAGCTCTTGAAAGTAGGGGATTATAGGAAGTAAAACTCAGCTAAGGTCTTCTAAAGTTGCAGTTTTTTTCCTGCTAGAGGACGTGTGGTAATCACCTTCTATACTAGCCTCAACCAAGACTGTCAGTTGATCATAGATTTCCAAAATAGAGGAATAGCATGCATAAGTAAATGTATATTATACAGTGATATATATCTGCTATAAAAGAATTAGAAAGTACAATGAAGCAAAAAGAAAGCCAGAACTACTCATCATCCCATTACCCAGAGATAGCACATGTTAACACCTTGTCGAGTATCCTCCTGGTTTTTTAACAGGTATTTTAAGTCCGAGTGGAGTCCCATTATACAGAATGTTTTGTATTATGCTTTGTTTTCCTCTTAATGATGTCCTGTGCACCTCCATTAACATTAATAAATCCACTTGGACGGACCTGTCATATGATAGGGGAGTCGTATTCCACTTTATGGATGTGTTCCCCTTTACTTCACTAATGCCTGATTTTATGCTCTTCCTGGTTCTCACGGTACTAAATGCTGCTGGGAAAATCCTAAATGGTAGAGTATATCTTTAATTATTTCTTAAGGTTAAATCCCTAGGAGTGGAATTGCTGAGTCAAAGCATGTGGACCCGGTTACGGTTTGCCCTCCAGAGCACTGAGCTCTGGTGGTCCTGCCCTCAGACCCCAGACTGCTGGTTGGAGCTTCTAAGTGGAAAGTTTATTATCTTTTCCACTTTTACAGTAAATGTGCTTGTGGTAGTAAATTTAGAGAATATAGACGATTAAGAACATGGGGGAAATCCCCCATCCTACTGCTTAGAGATAGTATTGATAGTTTGGACACACTTTCTTCTGGTGTTAGACCTGTTTTTGTTTGTCTTGTTTTGTTTGTTTTGCTGCTGTTGTAATGTAGGTACAGTTTTGTATCATGGTCTTTTTTTCCTATCTTCTATTTTTAAAATATTTTTTCTAGTCTTGAGATACAATTGACATTTAACATTGTATAATTTTAAGGTGCACAACATGATGATTTGAATTTAGTATACACTGTGAAATGAATACCACAGTAAGTTTACTGAGCATCTGTCATCTCTCATAGTTACCAATTTTTTCCTTTTTAAACAGTGATTTAATAACTCCCTTGTGCCTTTCCATGAACCTATAAAAGTGTATCAACAAGTAAGCTCTGAAAAGTATTTTAAAATATAAAACCCCTCTTAAATCCTCAGTAATAGTGATATGATAGGGAAATCCTATAACTTATGAAAGTGTACAAGCACATTCCATTTTATTGTGCTTCACTTTATCACATTTCACAGATACTGCATTTTTTTACAGATGGAAGGTTTGTGGAGACCTTGCGTTGACTAAGTCTGTGGGCGCCGTTTTTCCAACAGCTTTCACTCACTTTGTGTCTCTGTGTCACAGTTTGGTAATTCTTGCAATAGTTCAAGCCTTTTCATTATTATCATTTTCTTTTTCAAGATTTATTTATTTGTTTGAGAGGGCCAGACAGAGACCTGGGCAGGGGTAGGGCCAGGGGAGAGGAAGATGCAGAGGCAGGCTTCCCGCTGAGCAGAGAGCCCACCCTAGCTCAGCCCCTGGGACCATGACCTGAGCCAGGGCAGGCGCTTAACCCACTGAGCCACCCAGAGCCCCTGTTGTCATACTTGTTACGGTGATCTGTGGTCAGTGGTTATGATTTCCTGAGAAGTCAGGTGATGTAGCATATTTTAGCAGTAAAATTTATCTTCTTTAAAGTAAGCTCTGTGCTGAACATGGGGCTTGAACTCATGACCCCGAGTCCGTGCTCTGCTGACTAAGCCAGCCAGGCGCCCCCATAAAGCATTTTATTTCTTTAAGATACGTTCCTTGTTTCTTCAGATGTAGTGCTGTGGCACACTTACTAGACCACAGGGTAGTGTAAATATAACAAAAACCTTCATTTGCCTGTGTTACTATTGTGGGGGCCTGGAGCTGAACCCACAGTGTCGGAGGGCTGTCCGGGGGGTGTTGTTTGCATGATTTAAAAACACATGGGAAAGTAATATAACCTACAGGCTTAGAGCCAAACAACAAAATTTAGAGGATAATTAATCACAAATTTAGACATAAGCATTAAAAAACCTCTAAGTTCTCTTACACTGCCTCCTCCCTCCCCCAGAGTGTTAACAGCTGTGATTAGATGTCTACATAAATGCAGTCCTGCAAATAAATAAGTAAGCAGATCCTGCTACCTAAATGGGATACATCTGCCTCTGCAGTGTGTTTTTATTTTAATTTAATTTTATTTATTATTATTTTTTTTAAAGATTTTATTTATTTGACAGAGAGAAACACAGCGAGAGAGGGAAGACAAGCAGAGGGAATGGTAGCGGGAGAAGCAGGCTTCCTGCTGAGCAGAGAGCCCGATGCGGGGCTCGATCCCAGGACCCTGAGACCATGACCTGAGCCAAAGGCAGACGCTTAACGACTGAGCCACCCAGGCACCCCTGCAATGTGTTTTTAAATGTTAGCAAAACATCACAGACTTATTTCCACATCAGTGCGGAGAAATCTGCCTCATTCTCTCTGATCCGGTACTTGATAATATCGGGGCACCTTAATGTAACCGTTCACACATTAATGGGTGCAGTAGTTTCCTGTGGGCGCTTTTAACAATTTACCATAAAGTCGATGGGCTTAAAACACCCAAATTTATTTTCCCGCAGTTCTCGGCGCCTGAAGATCAGAACCAAGGCATCAGCGAGGCCACACTCCCTCCAGAGGTTTTGAGAGGAGTATTTGCATTTGGCTTTGAACTCCTGTTGGCTCCTGGTGTTTCTTGGCTTGTAAATGCGTCGCTCTAGTCTCTGTCTCTGTCTTTTCATGCCATTCTCCCCATGTAGCCATGTCGTCTTCTGTCCCTCATGAGGACACTTTGTACCTTATGTGTCATAAAGACCTATGGTCCGTTCAAAACCTTGGTCATACCAGTTATTTGTACGCACCGGCATTCATGGCAGTCACGTGGCTGACTCCACCCCAGGTACAAGGTCTCCAGGCTTCCTAGGGAACACCTGTGTCACAGAGGTATTCTCTGTCCTTTGGGGTTATTTCCTTAGAAGAGAATCACAGAAGTGGAATTACTGTGCAGAAGATGATAAGTACAATTTAGGGCTTTGGATACAAATAAGCAGACTCTTCTTCGGAAGGGTGGCGCTCTCGTTGTGGTTAGGATTCGTAAAGGCCACTTCTCTAGTGCCTCTGTTGTCTCCGGCTTTCCCTCGAGGAGAGAAGAGAAGCGAGGCGGGCCTGCACTGGTGCGAAGGCTGAAGGCTGGGCCGTGGCCCCAGCGGCCTGCCGTGTGCCCTTCCGCACCTGGAGCCCTGGACCACCTCTGCCTTAAGGATCTGCCTGCAGGGCGTGGGGGTGGAGGGCTCCTGCACCCACCAGACGGCTGGATTGCCACCACCAAGCCCCTCTCCGGCGCCCCCCACCTCGTCCTAAAGGACAGTGAGGGCCCTCACAGGCCTTCCCCTGCAATGTTCTCCCGCAGATGTGGGCTTGCGGAGGGCCCGGGGTACTGACCTTCCCTGCAGTGAGAAGCCCGTGCAACTTCTTAGCTGGGGTCTAGAGCCCGCCCTAGGGAAGGGGAGAGTGCTTTACAGGGGAGGTTCCTAGCTCCTGAACTTGTGTGAACTTTCACAGGGAGTCAGAGTGGACACAAGAGACCACAGTGGAGCCACAGCCCGGATGCTGGCCAAGCAGTATGGACACATGAAGATCGTGGGGTTGATAGACGCGCACTCGCCTTCTCTGCCCAAGAACCTCTATCGGAGCCCAGGTACCTGCTGCCGCGCCACCGGGTCCCCTGCTAGAGTTCTGCCGCGAGAGGACGACACCCCTGCTGGCCCCCGCAGCCTTGCCAGGAGACCCGGGACTCCACGGTGCTGTCAAGGTTGAGGCTTGCTGGTCTGAGAAGGAGGGGTGGTACCGGCATGCCAGCGGTGCTCAGGGAGAGGCGGGCCGGCAGCCTCCCGGGCGGAAGGACTTACTGCTGCTGTTTCTTGACTTGGCTTGTGGTGCTCATTGCCATACGGGATCTTTTAATTTTATATACTCAGATTCATCAGTCTTTTATTGCTTTTAGATTTGGGGTCACAGAAGATCTTTCCTTGTTTCCTGGCTGTCCAAGAACTCGCTCGTTTTCCTCTGGTACTTGCCTGGTTTCATTTTTGACGTTTAGCGCTCTCACCCATTTGTACTTTCTGGTCCTGCATGGCGTGAGGTGTGTTCTCGGATGGCTTCCCCGTGTCCTGGCTTCATTAAACCATTTAACAGTCCATCTCGAACCTAGTGACCTGGAGGCTGTTTTGGTCATGTATTCTGAATTTCCATCTGTGCCCGGGTCCGTTTCTGGGCTTGCTCTTCTGTTCCCCGGGTCTGTCTGTCCACACACCAGCCCCACCCTGCTGTCCGCTTGCAGCTGTTTGTAGTACGCGGGACTCTCTGGTCGGCCGGTCCCCCTGCGGCTTTCCCTTTCCAGTGTTCCCTAGTAATGCTCGTGTATTTTTCTGTGTAAACTTGAACATCAACTTGTCTAGCTGCTTAGGAACAGTGTGTTGTTGAGACTGTGGCAGATTACAAATCAACTACCCATTTATGCTTTTGAGTTGTTCTCTGTAACAAAGGATGTCTTTAGTTCAAGTATACTTTTGTGTCTAGGAGGGTTTAAAATTTTCCTCCTAGACATCGTGCATATAACTTTTTTTTCCTTCCTAAGTGTCTTTATTTGTTGTTGTTGTAAATGGGGTTTCACTGCCTTCACATGCTCTGTCTATTGTGAGGACGAAGGCTGTCGGCGTCTGCCTTCCAGTTTCGTATCCTACTGCTCCGCGGAATGGTCATGCTTGAATTTACTGATTTTCCAGGGTTTTCCGGGTGTGCTACCATACAGGCTGCCCACAGAGAGAGATTTACTGCTTCTTTCTGATTTGTATACCTCCGATTTCTTCCATTTCATTGCATTGACTAATATTCTCATAAGTGGCTAAATGTGGGGACAGTGGGAATTCAGCTGGTCCTGACCTTAGTGGAAATGCCACCTTAGGTGAGATGTTGGCTTTAAGGGTAAGGTGTGCACGTATTCTATCATATTAAAGTATCGGGCATTTTCTGTATTCCTGACTTTTTTACAGGAATAAGTATAGAATTTTGTCAAAGGGTTTTTCAGCATCTGTGAAGAAGATTGTTAATTTTCTCTTTAGATCTACTAATAGAGTATATTAGTGAGTTTCCTAATAATGAACCAACTTTATGCTGTTTGTATAAATCCCACGTAGTGTATTATTTTCTTAATGTGATGTTGGATTCTGTTTGCCAGTGTTTTACTATTTCTGTATGGCTATTCACTTATAAGTGATATTGGTTTGTGATTCTGTTTTATCGGGTATAGGCATCAGTATACCTCATACAGAGAATTTGAGTTTTCCTTCCTTTTTTGTGCTCTGGAACAATTTATGCAGCATGGATGCCCTGTGGTTTTTGAAGGTTTGGCAGGATTCTCCTGTGAAACCATCTGGACCTGTTCTTTCTTTTTGGTAAGTTTTTGTTTCTTCTATAGAAATTGGTCCACTGAAGTCTTCACATTTCCCAGGGGCCAGGTTTGGTAAACTGCATTTTCCTAGAAAATCCCTTCCTCTGGGATTTCAAACTTCAGCTCACATAGAGGTCTGCAAAACCATTTCTTTCTGTGTTTTAAAAAGTTCAAGTGGTTATTTTCCTGTGTCGTTTCTGTCTCACCCACCTCCTGACTCAATCCTTTCTCCCCTTTCTTGTTCAGTCTTTGGTGGTTTTCTCACTTTCCTGCAGTATTGCTTTTCCACTCTAATCTTTTTTTTTTTTTTTTCCTTAATATTTATTTATTTGACAGAGAGACAGCGAGGAAGTAACACAAGCAGGGGGAGCGGGAGAGGGAGAGGCAGACTCCCCACTGAGCAGGGAGCCTGATGCAGGGGCTTGATCCCAGGACTCTGGGATCACGATCTGAGCCAAAGGCAGACGCTTAACTACTGAGCCACCCAGATGCCCCTCCACTCAAATCTCTTCTGCTTTAGGCACCTTGTGACTGAGTCTTCATTTTAAAAATCTGACCTTTCTTTCTTTTTTTTTTTTTAATTCTGTGTTTAGGTCCTCTCAGGGCCCAACACAGGGCTCACATCCCCGAGGTCAGGAGTTGCCCACTCCATCCACTGACTGAGCCAGCCAGGTGCTCAGTTGACCTTTGTTTTCTACCTCTTTCCTGGGTTCCATTTTCCTTTCTCACCGTCGTGAGTGCATGCCTGTCTTTTTGTTCTCTCTTTTGGATTTCTGAATCAGGATGCTTTTCCAGTCCTTCACGCTTGTTTAAGGATGTATCTGCGCAGTGTCATGTTAGTTTTCTTCTGCTGCTGTGGTGGTGGTGGTCCGGAGGGAGGGGCGTCTTCACTCACTGCGGTGCTTGGTGTCCCCGGTCCCTGTGTCCTCCCTGGAGTGTGTGCAGGGATGGCAGGAGCGTCTGGGCTCAGCGGCCTGGCTGGCGTGAGCGTCCTGCTGCAGGACTCCCTCCCCAGCGTCTCCCAGGGAACCCTTGCTAGATGGGTTTTTTGTTTTTGTTTTTGCTTTTGGAGGGGGATATAGTGAGGCCAAGCCCGATGTGTCTCCCTGATAGGTTTCTGTCTCGGCAGATCCCGGAGTTCCCCTGCTTGCTTTTCCTGTTCCCTGCTCAGTTTCCACAGGCGTCTGCCCGGAGCGGGCTCTTCTGCTCCGTCGTGTCCCGTGTGCATTTTAAGTTGCTTCTCTGGGGTTGTGCTTCCCTCCACCAGGAGGCTTTCTCTGCCACAGAATGGACTTGTTCTGGGGGCAACGCTGGCACGTCTTTTCCCTCGTCTCTCTCCGAGTGTGGCTTTCTTCTAGACTTGCTTGCTCTCCTCAGAGACGAGACGTGTGTGAGCAAGAAGTCTCTCTGCGAGAAGAGAGAGGGACGTGTCACGTCTCCACGGGAGCGAGGAACAGGGCGGTGCGGGGTGCGCTCTGCCGTCGCACGTCTGCGGAAGGGGCGGGATTCGTGTGGCTCTGTTTGTTGCCCTTGCTGACTTGTCAGGTTTGAGAGGATGTGCTGGAAAGGTCAGACTCACGGAGCTGCCTTGGCCTCGGTTACCCCTCTTCTCTTGTCCTGTTATTCTCTTTGAGGCCGCCATCCTCTGCCTGGGCGGGAGCACGGTCTCCTCCTGGTGGCGTAGATCCTGGAGTGCCCGGGAGCGAGCTGAGTAGGGAAAAGAGAGAGTGACCGGCCTGGGGTCACTGGCCACGTCTGGAACCCACCTCAGTAACGCCCTCGCTCACCAGGCAGTCCCTGCTCCCGCCGTCCGCTCACGCCAGTGGGCTGCTCCCCGGCCGTGGCCTGGCTCCCTTCCTGTCCTCGGGTCGTTGGGGGGGGCAGTGGATGAGGGGCTCCCTCGGCGTCTGAGCTCTAGCGTACCAGCCCGAGAATGAGGTCTTTCCAGATGGGAGCCTTACACAAATATGTTTGTGAATGTTGCCTTCCAGGTGTGATGAAATAAGGAAAACTGAAAAGATCTAAGATGGTGGCGACTGGGAATGCGCCAAGCCCTTCAGCTCTGATGCGCGGCCTGCGGGTGCTTCCCCAGCCCCGGCACACGGCCGGCATGTGGCTTCCCAGGCCGTGCAGGGGGGGAATGTACAGTTGTTAGGAAGTTTAGGGAGTTATGACTGATGCCGTCTATGTCTGTGAAGACACAGATCTTATTTACCATCTCAACTTGGAACAGAATTTAGTTCTGGTTTTAAATGTACATACTTGTTATAAAAAAATCTAGAACCCAAAGAGCAGAGTAAGAATTAAGACTCCCGCATCATGACAGACTTTTTCAGTTGAGACTCCTGCTTAGTAAGCTTGCTTTCTCCCCAGATCTCCCCATGGCCCCTCTGAACAGTGGACTGGCCCATATGGCCTTGCTTCCTAGTGATATCCTGGGAAACACGCTATGTTTTTCTTTTCTTTTTTTAAGATTTTATTGATTTGACAGAGAAAGAGAGGGAGAGATCACAAGCAGGCAGAGAGGGGGGAAGCAGGCTCCCCGCTGAGCAGAGGCGTTAACCTAGTGAGCCACCCAGGCGCCCCCCACACTATTTTTTCTTAGCATGAGAAAACCAGTTATGAGGACTTTATTCCCGTGTACTGTGAGGATTGCTAAATTAGTTTATCACTGAACAAAATGTTCTAATTCTGGTGTTTGACCTGCAGACAGATTTGAAGACCTAAGCTCTTCAGATGAATCCTGCCCTGTTCCCCAGAGACAGAGGCCCTGTCGGAAGAAGGGCCTCAGCATCCATGAGGGGCCTCGAGCCTTGGCCAGGATCACAGCCGTCGGACTTGGGGGCAAGACGCAGCAGCCTTGCTGTGGTGAGTGCGCCCGCCTCCTGCTGGCTCCTCCGTGGTACAACCTAGATGCCGGCCCGAGTCCAAGCAGATCTCGGCCTCCTGAAATGTGGGCCCCGGCTGAGGGCTGCAGCTCACAGACTCAGGACCTTGATCACTGGCTAGCTTCTGGGTTCATCCTTTGATTTTCCTTTCTAGGGATTATGTCACAAATAGAACTTTCTCTCCAGCCGCGGAAACACAGAAAAGCTGGGATTTCATTTTTCATGTGGTAGGTCAGCTAGTGCAGAGAAAATGTTGGAGTCTGGTCTCTGTGCCCTTCACCAGCTGGAGCTGGATATGTTTCTGGGCAGGCTGTTGCTCTCTTTTCTCATTGTGCTAGACTGGAGAATTTCTGGATGGTTTACTTAGTGGGCTAGTGAGTGTATCCTCCTATTGGCAGCACCTCATGTGAGTGCAGTGCTCTTGGGGGTGCAGGGGGCGTTCACACTGTTGCTGTGGCCTGGCCAAGTGATCAGTCTTAGGTGTGAGTTACATCTTATTTGACGTCACCCATCAGTGGCTGGGCCAGTCCTACTGGTCTAGCAAGCTGGGTGGATGGGCCCATCCGTGAGCGAGTACCTCCGGGCTTAGAAACTGACTTTCCCAGTCACAGACCATGCCTCCCGTGACCCTTAGCGCTGGGCTGGGAGCCCTACGCTAACCTTTTCCCGTCAGCCACAGAGGGCTGGGCTGCCTGGGCCACTGGAGAAGCTGCCCCCAGCCGTGGTGAGGCCGCTGCAGGGTGAGAGCCTGCCTCCTCTCTCGTGGAGAACGCTTGTGAGCACAGAGCTCTGGGGCATTTGGCTGGGTGCCTCTCTGGTTCAGAGTCCCTGCTGCCTGTCCCACCTGAGGTATGGTGGGGACACAGGAAGGACAGGTCCTATCCAGGGTGGGGGATGGTTATTAACTTGTGTTGCTGTACGACAGATGCTTTTGAAAATGGAATTTGTTGGAGTTACCAAAATAACCTGGCCAAAGCCCATTTATTTATTTAAAAATATTTTATTTATTTGACAGAGAAAGAGAGATCACAAGTGGGCAGAGAGGCAGGCAGAGGGAGAGGGGGAAGCAGGCTCCCTGCTGAGCAGAGAGCTCGATTCGGGGCTCGATCCCAGGACCCTGAGCTCATGACCTGAGCCGAAGGCAGAGGCTTTAACCCCCTGAGCCACCCAGGCCGCCCCCTCACTCCACCTCAGCCCATTTATACACAAGTCTTTCTACACACCCACATAGGCAGAAAAACATTCACCTAGGAATGATGCTCGTGGTCCCTTAGTTGTGCCATTTCCTTAGACCTCGTGATATTTAAATTCTCTGTATGCGCATATATTCTCTTTGCCAGTGATGAGAAAACATTCTCTTGCAGGCAGATGCACTCAGAGGTTCTGTAACTTGGTGTTACTGCTGTTAATGTTTAGCCAGGGGCCTCCTGCCTCTCTGCTCAGCCAGGTCTCTCTGGCTGGGGCTGCCGACCTACGAGCGGCGCCCCTAGATGTCTGTGTCGAAGAGTCGCAGGAAGCATGAAGCTGGTTGTGTGTGAGATTTCGTTCAGCTAGGAGGAACCTCGTGGTCTGGTTTGCCTTTGGCTCAGGAATCTGTAAGCACAGCTCACCGCTTCCTGCTCTGTCCACTTGGAAAGGCAGCACGTGGGGTGCCGGAGGGAGCGCCGGGTCGGACTGGGTGCTAGTCCTCACGGTGTGTCCTTGCCATGGGACACAGACCAGTCCCCACGCCCCTCGGAGTCTTTGTTCACCTGCAGAGCGCGCAGCAGGGCGCCACTGGGGGAAGGGCCAGTTAGACAGGAACGGTCTTTCTGCTTGCCTGCATCTCAGGCCTTCCCTCCTGCCAAAATTCCTCTGGGGAAGCTGAATTTATTAGGAGGAACTCGTCTCTTTTGTGTTCATGGGTTTACATGCCCCATTCTGTTCACAGAGCAGGTGCCTCTGCCGGGCTATGTCACCTTCAACAGCAGCGATGAGAACTTGCTGGTGGCGGGAGGCCTCTGCTACAGGGATGTCACCTCCCCGATCAATGACCAGGACGTGGAGAGCAGCAGCAGCAGCAGTCGGGGTAAGTGCGCCCGCCCCGGCCGGCTGGGGGCTCTGCTGGAGGGGGCAGTTCCGGGCACAGCCCACCGTCTCCCCATCGGGGGCACAGAACTGTGGTGGGCCCAGCCAGTAGAGAGGGAAGGGGTGAAGGATCCCGCAGGGCCTGGCTTCTGTGAGGACCAAGAACCTGGCAGGGAGGCAGGTGAGCAGGTGAGGGGCAGCATCTGGCCCAGGGTGTCTCGGTGCAGAATCTAGGGGAGTCAGTGCAGACCAGGTTAGCGCCTTGCCCGGTAAGCTCTCAGGGAGACGTCTCCTCTGGTACAGGTATCATTTGTTCAGGAGCTGCTGGTGGAGTGTCCAGTGGGCCGGCCTGCTCTAGATAGGTGCTTGCGTTTATCAGCGAACAAAACAGGCAGAACTCCTGTGCACGTCAGGGCAGGAGGGCTTGAGCCGGGCCTCAGAGAACAGGGAGCTATTTGAGGAGTTGATGGATGCAGGGGGTGTTGAGCCCTGGGGAGGCCTCGCAGGGGAGACCTGTGGTCAGCTGCCCCTGTCTTCATCGTTGTCAGAAGAACACGCCTTCTGTGCCAGCCCCAGGGCCGGGAGGCGCAGCAGCAGCAGCGAGGGCCTGACCAGAGCCCCAGGAGTCAGCAGCGAGGCGTCGCTGGAGAGCAACGAGGTGAGCTTCTCCTTCCTTCATCTGCCACCTTCCTCCCCTTTCTTGGTGTTGTGGGGGCCGCCTCCCTCGAGAGGGCAAGTCTGGTGTGTGCGACAGACACATGGCGTCGTGGGCTGGCCCCCCACGAGCTCCGCCCACCGTGCCTGTTACCAAGGAGGCCGTTGTGTGGCTGGTGGGGCGGTTTCCCAGCTGTGGTTTTGGGGCAGAGGGTAGAGTGGATACAGCTGTGTTAGCTACGAGCCCCTTAGCGTTAACTTCGAGCACACTTATCGCCACAGGATTCGGATCATGCCTGTCACAGTTCGGTTCGCAAGCAAACTAAAAGCTACATGAAGACCAAGAATCGTTACAGTGACAGCCAGTGGCCTCCCAGCATGGGCACTTCGGGGGCAGCCTCTTCCCCAGGATCGATGCCCCAGACGGAGAGGTGCCCATACTCAGGACCTCAGGTAAGGGCCTTGGGGACACCGGTAGTTAGATGTCGTGCACTTCGTGAGGCCCGCGCTAAAGACCGGATGGGCCGGGCCCTGCGCAGAGCCCAGTGTGCTGACGGTTCCCCAGATCGTCTGTGAAGCTAGGCAGGCTGAGACGGTTCTTAAAGGTGCCAGGTGCAAGGTTTCTGCTCCATGCCTTTGCATAGGAGGGCCCTCTCCCCTTGCTTTCCGTACTTGACTTAGCCTCCCTGAGCCTGGGGACGAGAAAAACAGGACCAGTTGTATAGAGCTGCTTGCAGAAGTCAGGGACAAGATGCCTATGAAGCAGAAAGTGGCACTTAAGGAAAACTGCCATCTCTGCCTTCCTCCCCATGGGTCCCTCTGGCTCAGCAGTTTCTTAGGGGTTCTGGGTATGGCCAAGCAGCTCGACTCTGTTTACCACTTTCTCTGGCCCTCTGTGGGCATAAGTGGTACAAAGATGAAAGAGACATACATACATTTTTGCCATTTATTAAAAAGTCACAGCTCTCCTGTTCACTAAAAGCCTGCAGTTTTGCCGGCTTCTCCTTGAGGCCCCTCCAGGGCCTGTTTCCTGGAGGCTCAGTGAACACCTACACCTTTCAATTCCTTAAATACATGTTGATTGGAGAGTGGCTGGTGGTGGTGGGATCTTAAGTCTGTTTCAGAAAGTAGGGTAAGGAGAATGGCGGAGTAACAACCTTTGAAAGTTGGCTCCTCCATCAGAGGCGGTAACTTTTTTCAAAACTCTTGTGAATCACCCCAAAGCTTGGAGCAGCCTGGAAATGTTGGTTCAAGAGAATGGCTGACTTGTGTGCATCCCACGCTCCCTCCCCAGGGCCGGGGTTGCTGTGACAGCCATGGCAGGGGCTCGGTTTCTTTCTCCAAGAATTGGCATCCTCAGGTGCATGTGATGACCCCTAGGAGACCATGCTTACAGAACTGTACTTGACTTCACTGAGAGCTTGTCTACCCAACGCAACAGAAGCCCTCTCCTTGCAGAAAGTGTGTTGAAAACAATTATAGGTACATGTTTTAACTTTGTAGCTGCCTGAGGTGTTGGATAATAGTTGGGGCAAAGAAGATGAGTCACAAAGCCGAGAAGGAAAGGTGGGGAATGAGATGTCAGAGGGAGGGAGCTTCGTAAGGCCCTGACATATTCCCAAGAATCTGGGAGGCCACACACATGCTCAAGGCTGGGTTGTGTGTAGGGTCAGGAAAGGCGTGAGAACACGTCTGATGACCTGGAGGCCCTTGCAAGCCAGAAGTAAAGGCTAGGGTAGGACTGTCGTCCGCCCGGCTGAGTGTTGAAGCTGTGCTCCGACCGAGCCTGCGGAATTGTACAGCAAAGAGGGGAGACTCATTTGTCTCGGGTGTTTAAGGAACTCTGTCCAGTCCTCAGCTGACCACTAAGCTAGCCAAGGAGAGACTTCCGTGCCACAAGGGAGAAGGAGCACAGACTTTATAGAAAAGGCACTAAACAAGTAACGTCTGCAACAAACTGTGGAGAGGGAGAATTCCATCTAGTTTGTTGCTACCGGACCCGCTTTGCAAGCAACACTAAGGCTGTCCAGGCTGAAGTGCAGGCAGACAGGCTGAGGGCACAGGGCCGGAGTCCCGGGTGGGGTGGGGGCGAGGGGGTGCTGGAGCTCTTGGCACCCGGCAGCACTGTCCCACTGGGAACGGGGGCACTGACAGGCTCGTGCCGACGCTCTGCGACGGCAGGAAGGGCCCTGCGTTGCAGCCGTGCCCTTGCTCGTGCCCAAGTTCTGGGGCCCCGCCCGCCCTCTGACCCAGCCTGGCTCCTCGCCCTCCAGGACCTCGCGGCGCTGCTGGAGCAGATTGGGTGTCTGAAGTACCTGCACGTGTTCGAGGAGCAGGACGTGGACCTCCGCACCTTCCTGACCCTCACTGAGAGCGACCTGAAGGAAATCGGCATCACGTGAGTGCAGAGGGCCCCCCCCCCCCCCCCCG
>CM053621.1:2657385-2693290 GCA_028646535.1 Procyon lotor | reverse complement strand
AAGTCCGAGACCGGCCAGTCTGCATCCCGGCCTTCAAACAGTACTGGCACCAATACCAACGGCGAGAGGCCAGGGCTGGCGGGTCAGGAGCGGGGGGCGGCGGGGGAGGCAGCCAGGCTGCGCGTGCGTGTGTCACACTTCTCGGGGTGTGCGCGGGCGTGAGCACACGGCGGGCAGCAGGGGAGGGCGGCGACGCCGGCGGCTGAGAGCTGTGTCTAAGGCAGCGCTCTGCGCACGGGCTCAGCGGGAGAGAAGACGAGTCCTCTACTGCTGGTTTCTCTCCCGAGCACCCTCCCGGAAGAGCCACAGGGAGGGGGCCGGGGCGGGGGCCAGGGCTTTGCACACCCAGGGCAGCTAGGCCACAGGGCTCCGTGGACCGCTGCCAGCTGCCCCCGAACCATCCTTCCGGGGCAGCTCCTCGGGAAGTGGGCCGCTCTGCACCCCCTCCCCAGACCAGGAAAGTCTTCCCACCTCAGGGAGCTGCACAGACCCACCCACCCACCCAGAAGGTCCCTGCTGGGGCAGCTGTCACCCAGGGGCACCAGGGCTGGATGCCCCCATTGCCTTTCTGATGCCCAGAAAGTTTTGCTTTAAAAAAAAAAAGGCGAGGTCACCCCAGACAGGATCTGCCATGTGCGTCCCCCAGGCTGGTCCACTACGGGGACCCCAGACAGAACAGCCAGTGAGAAACCAAGGGACGCTTCAGTGGTCAAGAGGGAGCAGGAAGCCGCTCAGATCCCTCTCTGGGGCAAGTGGACAGCAGCCCCACTAGCCCAGCAGAAAGCCCCTCACCTGCAGGGACCTGCCTCGTGAGCAAAGCCACTTCAGAGAAGGCGCACAGGGGCCAACGGGGCCCCTCGGGCTGAGCGGACCTGCAGGGGGGTGAGTTATGGGAGGCAGCCCTGCCCCCGGGACTGGAGGAGGAAGGGGCAGAAGCAGCAGAGGGCACAGAGCAACAACGGCCAGGCTGCCAAGGACACAGGCACTGTTTCCTTCATTGACCATGACTCAGACCCCACTTCCTTTCCGCCTCGGCCAACGAGGCCCCCCCGACATCTCCTGTGAAGACACCCCTCACCCACCAACATACTTTTCTTCGGAGGATGTGTGCTGAGTTCCTGGAATGTCAAGTTCCCGGTAGCTAGGATGCTGGGAGACGCTGGTCCAGGCTGCACGCGGGTGGTCAGGCCCGTCCCGGCCACTCGGCCAATGGGCCGTTTGGGGAAACCCCAGAGCTCAGAGCCCAGAACAGAAAGCTGCTGTCCTTCATCTTGTACCATTTACAAACACATCGACTGTAGAAAAAGGGATTTGTCAGAGGAGACAGTCCACTGTGCTCTTCAATCAAGGGTCGCGTGGCCCCTCAGAGCCAGTGGCCACGCAGGGCGTGCAAGACAGGAGAGGCCGGGGGTCCCGCGGAATCCGGTGGCCCCCCGGCAAAGTCTGGGGAGCTAAGGGCTCCATGCTACCAGCCTGGCCAGGCTCTCAAAGCGGGGTCAGCTCAGTGGCCCCGGGGTCAGGCCGGGGTGGGCCAGCAGTGCGGACGCTGTGGGGCATCTCCATGGAGGTGGACCATCCTGCGGGCAGGAGCAGAGGGAGAAGTGGTCACGGGTGGCCCAGTCACCCACCTCAGCCATCGGGCTCAGCTTCCGCCAACCACGAGCCCCCACAGAGCGCAGGGCCACCAGAGACCTGCAACTCCAGCCTCAGCAGAGTAGGGGGCCGGGCCTGTCGCCCCTGGAGCAGAGCCCGGGCAACAAAACCAGCCGGTGTCCCAGAACGGAATGCAACGGGGTGCCGGGGGCTCCTGCCCCCCGGGGTCTCCTCCCTCGCCCGACTCCTGCTTCCTGGGGTCTGACCAGCCGCTGTCCTTCACTACTGAATTAGACTGGGACTCAGTCAAGCCCAGGCAGAGGCGAGTGCACTTGGACCCGGAGACATCTCTGTGCTCGAAGCAGCCCCCGGGGGCCCCACCCTGCCTTCTTCAGGGGGCCTCCTGATGCCACGAGGGGCTCTGTCCCAGGACCGAGGGTGCCCCCCCCGGTGCCCAGCATAGCTGCCAGAGCCGCAGAGGGACGGCTGCCGGCCGCCCGCCCGCTGACTACAGGCTCCATGGGGACAGCCTTCAGATCACAAACCAAGGCGTGCGTCTGCCCCATCACCTACGACACAGACCAAGGTGGAGGAACTGATTTCGTAGGATCTGTGGCTTCCTGTGGGGTATCAGCTCTGCCATGCGGCCCGCAGGCAAAATACCGTTCTCCGGAGCTCAGCCTGACCTCTGTGCATTTTCTATTTCTGGAAGTTTCACCTAGACCACAGCATTCAGCTCCATCCACTGGCATGGAGACCAGGGCCAATTTTATAAAAGCATTAGGCCCCAAAGCAACACTCAAGGAGAACAAGAAAGGTTTGTGCGAAGACATAAACGCAGCTGCCAAAACGAGCGGACAGACACGGAAGCTCAGGACCGCTGGCCAGGAGGAAGGTCGCACACCAGCCTGGGGCGCATCTCTCCACGGGGCTGCCGGGCCCTTGCCACCAGGACCGGCTGGGGGGCCTGCCGGAGCACTCCACCCACACGCGTTTGGGAAAACGGGAGCCACCAAAGGCACCCACCGGGTTCTCCACCACCAGACTTCCCACAGCCGCTACCGTCATGTCAAGAAGGGGAAGGAGATCCTACACGCAATCGCCTGTTTGGGTGGTGCTCTGAAGTGACCTTCCATGAGACGATCGTTTGGCAAGGTCACCCAGGTAGAGGGCATCTCCCACTCAGGGCGGAGGTCAACCTTACATGGCCTCTCAGTAGACTGATATCAGCATGTACTGGTATTCCAGAAAGTTCCACAGGTAGGCTGGGGGACACGTTAGTCAGCAGCAACAGGGGCATTTCAGCAAGGACTAAGTCACCGTTCCTGGGACCTTAAAGGCTAACAAAGCCTGGCTGGGCCACCTAGTCCAGACAGAAAGAGCTCTGGCTCCAAAAGTCGGACAGTGTCAGACCCCCGGAAACCATCTCTCAGGGGCAAAGGTGTAGCACATCTGGAGTTCTGGATTCAGAATCCAAGAGCCCAGTGAAGACACAGACAAGGAAGAAGCCCAGGAAAGGGCGGGGCACCCGCAGGGAGGGGGCAGGAGAGGGCGAGGCAGCTGGGGAGGTCCTCAGTCCAGCCCCGTCCAGGATGCCCCTCAGAGCCACCCCACAACACGGACGCAGGCGATCACGTACCAGCTTACTCCTCTATACCAACAGAGCAGGAGTCAGGCCCCAGGGCTGCGCAGAGGAGGAGAAAGATGGAAGCTCCGTTAGCAAAGCACTCAGACAGACCAGCACATTCCACAGCAAACGCACGGCTTTAGGACAAGACTCCCTGGGGGGACACACGGGACGAAACGCCTACAGATTCACGGGCTCAAACAGAGAACAGGGCACCGGCACACAGCCCGGGGAAGTGCGCACAGGGCAGAGGCCGGGGCAGGTGGGGTTCGCCTTGAGAAAGGGGGACCCCGGGGGGCCCCCACCCCACAGTGCCGCCCACGCCTAGCTCTCCCACACGCATGTGCCCAGCCTCCTCATCCCCCATCAACACTAAGGACAGAAAGGTCACTACACTGCGCCCGTCCCTCCAGGGGACAGCTGTGCAGCTGCCGTAAAGAACAAACACGCCCGTGTGCACATCCCGTTCTTGAACGCACCCCGACATGGAAGACATTTAGCATCTCTGCTGAGCGCGAGCCCGTAGCAGGACAGAAGGTGCCGGCTCAGGAATGAAGGAAGACACGTGTGCTTATGAAGGTGGGCACGGCTGTGGGGACCCTGCCCGGCCTCCAGGTACCATCAGCAATGCCCGCGGGGAGCAGCCCCTCGATGTGCACAGCACGGCCCAGGGCACAGCATGCAGTGTGCACGAGCCGCCGGGGGGGGGGCGGGAAGGGGGGGGGAGGCAGAGCTGCAGCATCGCCCCCTCGCCCCCCCCCCCGCAGGCTCTGGCGGCCCACGGTTCTGTGGCTAGATTCCGGCTTCCGCCGCCCTGAACAGATTTCAGCCTCTCCTTTCCCCCTCCACGACCGGCCTGCCCGCACCCCACCTGTGGAGCCGAAGGACGCACATCACTGGCCTGCGCTTGGGCGCGAGAGGCAGAGAGCCTGGTGTCCCCCGTCCTGACCTGCAGACCCGCGGGGCGGGGGCTGGCAATGCTGGGTGCAGTCGAGGCGTCCTGTCACCCGCAGGGTCACCACTCTCACTTGTGCTTCTAGGAGGTCCGTCTCTGGGCTCCCCCCGTCCCCTCCAAGCTTGTAATTGTAAGGAAACCACTGAGGTTCCTTGAAAGAACCGACTGGAATTTCCCCTTGCTCTACGGAACACTGGTCCTAAACACACCTTTCACCCCCAGGTTTTTTTCCGGGGAGGCCCCCGAGTGCCGATGGCACTCACGACCCTGCCCTGCTGCCCTGGGCTAACCGGACCCTCTGCACAGCCCACGGCTTATCCAGACGCTGGGGCGGGCGGGACAAGATGCCTTCAAACCAGAGCACATCACAGCCAGGCCCGGAGCACAGGTCAGGTCTCCGAGGACTGGGGCAGGTGGGGGGCAAAGGTGCTTCCTAGCCGCATGGCAGGAGCCAGACTTTGAGGGCACGATGGCCATTAGTCTCGATTCTGGACCCTCAGGTGGTACCTTAACAGGCAACAGACACGAGTCTCTGAGGGCCCCCAACTCCCGTCCCCCATCTTTGGAGCCCCGGACTTGAAGCTGAGGATGTTGACCCACAAGAGCAAAGAAGGAGTTGGGGGCAGCCAGCAGGGAGCAGAGACCTTTGGAAAATGGGGACAGAAAAGCAAGACCCCCCCCCCCACTGTCCTCGGGCCCTGCAGGTGCCCGGCACCCCACGGTGAGCTCCCAGCCCCAGCCTGCGATGTGCTGCTTCACCAGGGCCCTGTGAGTGCTCGCCAGCCCCTCAGGCAGGAGGCGGAGGACTGGGGGCCCGCGTCAGGCCCGGGGCACGCAGGTGGCTTTGTGTGTGTGTAGCACCCTGGGGCCAAAGCCCTGCTGCTGGGGTACCCGAACAGGGCCTGCTGGGCCCACGGGTGAAGTAAGAGTGGGAGGGTCCCGCGGGGCTAGATCTGCCTACCGGGCCCCAAGCAGGAGCTGGATGGAAAGAAGGACAAGCGGCCCTTCCTGGCTTCCTGACACGGAGCTGGTTCCGGGTAGAAGGAGCCTCACGCACAGGCCCTGCCCCAGACGGCAAGGGGACTGTGGGGCCAGGGCCTGGCTGTGCTCTGGGGTCAAAGGAAGCAGTGTGGGCAGAGCCAGGGAGAGAGACCTGGGCTCCAGACGGGTCGGCCAGACCCCTAGCTCCATGGGGACGGTCACGGCACGCTCCACGCGGACGGTGACAGTATACCCCCCCAGGCCCCAGGCCAATGACCCAGTGCGGTTACCTGGCAGGTAGACATCGGCAGGCAGGCGGGGCTGGCCGTGGCTGCAGGGCTCGGGGCTGCCGTCCTGCAGGACGTTCTCGATGGATGGCACTCGGCTCCCTGCAGAGGACGGGGCAGGTCAGAGGCCCACAGGCAGAAGGGGGCCACTGAGCCTCTGCTCAGGACCCCAGGAGCCTGTCTTTCCTCCCTGCGGGCTCTGCATCGGCTGCAGCCAGGACCCCACCCCAACCCCCTCCTCTGCTCTCCAGGCCTGAGAGGCCGAGGTTTGCTCTTCTTTACTATTACTCTTCTCTCCCTTTTGTTTTTCAGGACAGAAACACTACTTGCTTCTGTTTGTTTACAAAGACAAGAAAGTAGCAGACTGAACGAGTCCTGTTTCTCCTTCCAATCAGGCCACACGCCCTGCAATGGGAAGCTCGTGCAGCCCGCGTGTGGACACGCCCTACACACAGCAGGTCCCCTCCGGCAGAAGGGGGCCCGGGCCCTGGGACAGGCACATGCGCTGCCCAGGACGGAAGGCATGTCGGGAGAGGGTCAGGCCCATTCTGAGCTGGGGAGCCTGCTCCCGGGAGGGACACGGGTCACTGCAGCACGATGCTGGCTGGGGAGTGTGCTGGTAAGGAGGGGGTCATGGCAACACAGTGGCTGCAGGCCCCTCTGGGGTCCACCATGCTGCAGGCCTGGGAGCCAGCAGGCCAGGCTACTTCCTGTCACCTCCCAATTAAATGGCTGTGGGGGGGGGCCAGGGTGGCTCAGGCGTTAAGTGTCTGCCTTCGGCTCGGGTCATGATCCCAGGGTCCTGGGACAGAGCCTCAGGACAAAGTGGGGAGCTTTCTTCTCCCTCTGCCTCTTCCCCGGCTTGTGCCCTCTGTCAAGTAAACAAATGAATAAAATCTTTAAAAAAAAAATGGCCACGGGCCTCCTTCCATTCCCACCCCCAGCTAACAGAGGGAGGTGGGAGAGGCACCCCGTTACATCCCACAACCACTGGGAGGTCAGGTGGAGGTCACTGCCCACACGGAGCCCAGGGCCCGTTAGTGGCGGCTGGGCCTCAAGCCTCAGCAGGCACTCTGTGCTAAGCCCTCCCTCCAGACAGGTGCGAGGCACACATAGGGATGCGCGGAGGAGTGGCCCGATTGAGCAGGGCACCTGCTCCTGGGGGTCCAGCCCACAGCCCCAGGAAGGACCCTGGGTCTCTCCAGGCGCCAGAGGGGCGGCCTGCATGGGACATGCATGAGCAGTGGGCCACCTGTGGAACGACGGCCACTACAAAGTGCTGGTTGGGTGTGGACGGAAAACCAGGCCGGCCAGGGGCTATGCACAGCGGGGGAGAGCATGCGGGGAGAGCCCACAGGGAGAGCATGCAGGGAGAGCTTGCGGGGAGAGCTTGCGGGGAGAGCCCACGGAGAGAGCATGCAGGGAAAGCCGGAGGGGAGAGCCCACGGGGAGAGCATGCAGGGAGAACCTGCGGGGAGAGCTTGAGGGGAAAGCCTGAGGGGAGAGCCCAGGGGGAGAGCATGCAGGGAGAGCTTGCAGGGAGAACCCACGGAGAGAACATGCGGGGAAAGCCGGAGGGGAGAGCCCGCGGGGAGAGCATGCAGGGAGAACCTGCGGGGAGAGCTTGAGGGGAGAGCCCACAGAGAGAGCATGCAGGGAAAGCCGGAGGGGAGAGCCCGCAGGGAGAGCCCGGGGGGAGAGCATGCAGGGAGAGCTTGCAGGGAGAGCTTGAGGGGAGAGCCCACGGAGAGAGCATGCGGGGAAAGCCGGAGGGGAGAGCCCGCGGGGAGAGGCCAGGGGGAGAGCCCGCAGGGAGAGCCCGCAGGGAGAGCCTGCAGTGAGGAACGAGGGACTCCCGGGAGGGGAACCGGCCTGCACTCCGCAGAACCTCGGCAAGAGCCACCCGGGGGCCTCCCGACGGCGAGGCAGCTACACGCTCAAGCAGACAGCTTACCCTGATTCAGGGCCGACGCCTCGTCCACCTCCTCCGTGACGAAGCTCTAGGAAACAAGGACAACGCGCGCCTGCAGCTCCGTGGCCGCCAGCCCGGGACTTCCCGCGCACCCCCCAGATGAGGAAACCAGTGAGGTTGCCCCGTGAGCCAGTGGAGGAGGGGACCAGGGCACACTTGGCCCCGGGTCCGGAGGCCCCCACAGGCAGGGGGGACAGGGTGACAGAAGGGCCTCACCTCGGGGGGGCTGCTGAGCGCCAGCCCCGCCCCACTCAGCGGGGGAGGGGTGTCCGAGTCCTGGGACAGCTTCTCCTCATCCTCTTCGTGGATGGGGGACGACGGAGACCGCAGGGCGCTGAGGACAGAGAGGGCGGGAGTGGAGGACGTGTGGATGACAAACACCAGCCCGGCGGAGCCCAGGGCACCGGGGCTGAGAGCGCACACACGGGCCCCGGGGAGGCGGTGCGCCGGCAGGCACGGTGGCCGCACAGACCCGCGGGCCCAGGCCTGACCCCGCTCTGAGGTTCCAGGGGGAGCGGTGGGGGGCGGGGGGTGGGGGCAGCAGGAGAAACCCACGCTCTTTGTGGATCTGGGGTGGCCCGGCCACGTGTGCAAGTCGCCGGGGCGTGGCTGGTTTTACAGAACTTCCCCCTTTACTTTTCTTAAGAGAAGAGCACGTGTGATGGAACCAGCGTATTACAGAGAGCAGGTAAGTCTGTCAGAGGAGGACAACCATCTGACCTTACTTCTGTGTGGAAGTTAAGAACAAAACAGAGAACCATAGGAGAAGGGAGAAAAAATAAGATAAAATCAGAGAGAGACATAGACCATAAGACTCTTAATCATGGAACCAAGTGAGGGCTACTGGGGGGGGTGGGGGGTGGGGGAACGGGGGGCAGGGAGGGGGGCAGGGAGGGGGGCGTCTGAGGGAACGAGCGCTGGGTGCCGTATGCAACTGATGAACCACTGACCTCTACCTCTGAAACTTGAATTTAAGTTACAAAACACACACACGTGTGAGGAGAAGGGGCACGTGTGTCCAAGGGAAGCGTGACTGGACTCTGCTGGTTGGGCACGACGAGGGCACCGACACGCGCCTGGTTTTGTGGCGGTCCGGGTTTGGCGCCACGGCTGTTCACCCCGCAGGACGGTCAGCCTGGACGGCCCCCAGGACGTCCCAGGACCCTGACACTCAGGGGGCTCCCACTGTGTCCCGTGTGGCCGGGGACGGGGAGGGACGCTGGGCACCGGTGGCCTCCCCCAAGGCATCTTTCCAGCTGCCGTGCTGTCTCCTTTGCTGTAGGAGGCAGCAGAGGCCGACCTCAGCCATAACCGAACCTGCTACTGGTTCTGGGAATCATTCTGGGGAACCGCCCAACAAAACGCTCTAAACCTAAAGCTGCAAATACACCTGCTTTGCACTTGCACTTTTTTAAAGAACATATTTATTTAAAGCGAGAGAGCGTGCATGTGAGCAGGGGGAGGCGCGGAGGGAGAGCGAGAGAGAATCTTGAGCAGACTCCCCACGGAGCGCAAAGCCCAATCCCAGGATCCCGGGATCGCAACCTGAGCTGAAGTCAGATGATGAACCAGGTGCCCCCTGCCCCGCACTTCTCCCGCGACACCGCGTGCTTCCCCGATCCCTGCCACAGAGCGGGCGTGTGGGCTCCCAGTACCACCCCCAAAGGAGTCCTCGCACCAGCCTCACCTGTCAGGGGATTTGCTCCTCGGCTTGCCCTTCTGGTGGCTGCTTTCCAGGATTCGATCGATCCCAGCAAGTGGACAACTGGCCTGGGACAGGCCATCTGAGACTCCTGAGTAGGTGATCTCTTCATAGAGGGGGGCTGAAGGGATGGCCGGGGAGATGGCCCGAAGGCCGTTGAGCGCCTCAAGTAGGGAGATGGGCTCATAGCCAGGTGGGATGCTGTCAGAGCTCTGTGGGGACAAGAGTTGGTGAGGGACAGGCTGGCCAGGCTCCCTGTCCACTGCCCTGGGCCACAAAGCCCTAGACGCTGGCCTTGTGCCCCAGGGATGGTCTACTCCCCCGAACCTGCCTTCTGACCGTCTCATGTCCACTCCACCTTCCAGGGACCTAAATCCCCCTCCCACAGAGAGGCGCCCAGAACCCAGAGCATCAGGCACCCCCCCCAGGGCTCCCTCGGCCATCAGCTGTAGCACGCAGCCTGTGATGCCCGGATGGCCCGCTCTGTGCCCCAGATGAAGGAAGAGAGGGCACCCAGAAGAGCCTCCCCACCCCTGGTCTCGGCCAGCCCCTACTTGGCTTTCTGTCCCTGAGAGGAGAGTGAGGGGTCAGAGAGGGAAAGGGGGCTTGGGAGCAGGTGGAGAGCAAAGCCATGCCAAAGGCAGGAGAGGCCAGTAGGGCCGCGTGTGTTCTAGACCAGGGAGGGCCTGGCCCCGTGGGGAGCGCTACCCGACACAGGCATCTGGCCCAACTCGAGATCCTCTGTGTGCCTGGAACAGGAATCCACTGGAGGGACGCTCGTCCAGGTGGTTCTAATGGGCACCCCTGGTTCAGAACCGGTCTCCCCCTTGCTGGGAGTGGAGCAAATCAACAGCCCGAGTCTTGCTTTAGGGTTAGGGTGGGGCGACGCCCAGCTGCTGGGAGGTGTCAGGCCCCCAGGCCGCTGTGCAGGTGGGCCAGCCACCTGCCTCACTCCCACTGCACTGGCAAAGGGCAAAGGCCAGCAGTGCTCCCAGCGTGACTCCCCACCCCCCTGCACGCTCTGCTGGGAGGGAGGGAAGGCTGCCTTCCGGGACGGCGACGGGACCAGGGGAAGGCTCCCCTCCCTGAGCACCTCCTGAGTCCCCTGGGTACCTGGGCCTGTGGAGCCCTGCTTTTGCTCCCAACCTGCCTTCCACTTAAAGGCCAGGAATTACTGTGAACCTCCTCGCCCTCCAAGCTGGAAAAACCTCCCTCTCTGGGTTGGGCCTCAGGGACTCCCACCTAAGTTCTGCCAAGGAGCCCCGGGGGTCAGCAGAGGCCCAGGCAGAGGCCCCCACCTGCTCCCTGAGATGCAGGGAAAATGCCAGAAAACCACATCCTTGGCCCAAAAAGCTCACATCCAAGGGGGAGAGAGCAGGGGATGCGGGACAACAAGCAAGCGCGAGGAAGATGGTTTGCAAAAACCAGCAGCAAGTGAGTTACACCTCCAACATCATTCCACTGCCAGCAAGAAAAAAAAGGGAAACGAGGCCATTGGGGACCACGGGCAGAAGCAGAGCTGGCGAGAAGGGGCGGCCCGAGGCCGGCGCTGTTGCCACCTGACAGCGGGGATCCGAGACACTGGCTTTTTGCCGACAGACCTTGAGCTTTGCTTGTTCCACAAAACTCCCTTCCTGGGCAGGGACGCCGGGACTGGGGAGAGTGGATTTGACAGATTAAATTAACCACACACGTTAGCCTGGGGTGAAAATGACTTCCCATACTTGTCATTGGCTGAATCATTAGGGTGCGGGGCAAAGATGTGGCCACAAGGCCAAACACACTTACTGTTTCCCTTTTAGGTTTCTTGCTGGCCAGTGAGGCGGGGTGCGCCTTTGATTTTTTAAAGGGACACTGTCAAGATAAAAATCATACGTTTTACGACTGCCACCCCCCAAACGGCGCTGGAGCTGGTGGGCCAGGGCTCTCCCGGGTTTGCTGGCCTCTGGGTGCACCGTGAGCCTGTGCTCGGCAAATGTACGCCGCACGGGAAGCCTGCGGACCCGGCCAAGGGCAGCTTCTGCAGGGACTAGGCCGGGACATCGACACAACTCTCAGGAGTCCTGCCACTGGTCGAGCCCGTCCCTACCTCACTGCCCACCCACGGTCGGGGTCACCCCAAGAAGCAGGTCCTGGCCAGCTTTCCCCACGTGGTTGGCCAGGAGTTCCCCACGTGGGCCCAGCTGGGCAGGGGAAAGGGACACCCCACCCAGAACCTCTAGGGGGCTCAGCGCTGCCTCATCAACTTATCACCAATGTCTAACTCCTAGAGGAAGTCGGTGAGAAAAACCGGCCCCAAATCACTCCACCCCCCCCGCCCCCGTGATCTTAACGGTCTCACTGAAGAAAATTTGGGTTCTCTGTGGCACTAGGTGGAAACTGCTTACCCAGGCAAAGTGGCAGAGCACAGGGGCCCACTATTTGGTTCTCTTAACCTTCTGGAGGGGAAGGCACAGGCCCTCTGTGAAGCTTACAACCCAAACCCCAGTCTGCCCAATAGTGTGAGCAGCACCTCGGCGCTCTCGGGATAAGAGGGGCAAACGTGGGAAGATCAAGCTGGATGCTCAGAGTCCAGGGCAGGGCCTGGGAGGGGCGCAGACAAGCAGTGAGAAGACCCCCCATCTGTCCCCGAGCTCCCATCCCTCCCAACAGTGATTCTAATTCCAGGAAAAAATCACATCTTAGGGCTACTTCTCTCTCTACTAAAACTGCATTGCTGGAGAAAACATTCAGTGTTCCTAAGTCCAGCCCAACGTTAAATTCACCGGCGGGCTGTTTCAGAAGAAGCCTGGATGCCGACAGGGGTCCAGTAGGTAAAACACACAGTCTGGTTGGCCCAGGAAGAGTGGGGGTGACGGGGACCCCACCTCCGAGGCGGCCTTGCGTTTGCTCCAGTTGTGAGACCACAGCTTCAAATTTTGAAAGAGAAGCCAGAAATCTGAGTCTTAGGGAAACATCCAGACTTTTAAACACTGGCCCCAATATTCGGAACCACTGTAGAGGCCAAGGACGTCACCCCCTGGCCTAGCGCAGAAGCCCAACTTGTGGACACGAGAAGCAGAGGGTCCAGGTCCTTCTCTAAGAATCCCTGAGTCCCGACAACGGACCCTCTGGCTGAGATGGACCAGCTGGGGCCGCCTGGGGCCTGGGAGCTCCGACCCGGGCCTGCCCCTGCCTGCCCGCCTGCCCGCCTGCCCCATCTCTGCCTCAGTACCTACTTTCCTACTCTCATGCCTGTCCGGGTCTCTCTCCACGCGTCTGTGACTCTGTGTCTCTGCCCCTCTGTCTCCATGCCTGTCTCGGTATCCGCCTATGGTTCCGGGTCTCTGTCTCTCTCTGTCTGCCTATTTCTTGAGCCAGAGAGCCGTCTCCCTCCCCGAAGCCTGAGTCCGTCTTCCCTCACGTGCCTACAAGCTCTGCGTCACGGTTTCCCAGAACACAAGTGAGGTGGGTGGCTGTCAAGCGCCCCCGTGTGCAGGCTGGGCCCCACCGCTCGGCGGGCAGAGGGTGTGCAGGGCGCGTGTGGCAGGCCTCCGTTGGGCGGGACCTCACCTCCTAGGACCCACACGGTGGCCCTGCCCGTCTGGCGGGTAGAATGATGGTGACAGACATTTAAACTCAAGGCAGGGTTGCGTGCTATCGGATGGCCCTGGCTCTCAGCAAAACACCACTCTTGGGACCTGGAGCTCACTGGGCCCGGCCTGGGTCACCCCTTCCACCTCACCACCACCTCTGGGACCAAGGCTGGCCCACCAGGCAGACGAGGATGGAGGTCCAGAGAGCCGGCAGGCAGGGAGAGGCAGACCGTCTGGCCCTGCCTTTCCTTTCGGCCCCCGATCAGGGCCTCACGACACAGCCCCACTGGGAACCTGAAGCTGTCCTAACACGAAGGTAAGCCCTGAGGGCATCCGGACATCTGATGGGCTCTGCGAGTGGGCAGGGGCTTCCTCCAGACCCCCTCCTCTCTCTGCCCCACACCCTCCAACACAGAGGAAAAAGGCACTTACGGAATGTTCATCGTGGTCCATGCTCTGGGCCAGAACCGGGCTGAAGGAGACGGGGGACAGGGCTCCTGGCTTCTTCCTCACCGCCCGGATCTGCAGAAGGGCCCGGAAGGCTGCGGCAGAGGGAAGGGCTCACATCAGGCAAGGGGCAGCCAGTTCCAAGCACCACTGAGGCCCTCCGGGCTCCAGGGACACTGGCCACCTCCTCCTCCCCAACAGAGGTCCTAGAACAAGCCACGTTTCCAAATCAGAGGCAAATAAGAGTCACAGGAAAATGGCCCAGAAGGGAGACAGGTGAGGCCAGGAGTACATGACCCCGGTTCAGGCGGAGCTTCTGGGGCAGCGGGCAGGGAGCCACCAGCCTCCCACAGGCCGAACCCTGGACCATACACGCGACAGTGCGTCTGCGTCACACCTGGCGACCCGCTGAAAGCACCCAGTGCGCCCTCGACACGGGCCAGTCCCTTCCTGGAAGTCATACCAAGGGCAGGCACACGAACGTACGTGAACGCCCCTCACGGGACGATCTCTACACCGGAAAACCAGCAGCAGCAACAGCTGGGAAAAGTTAGGACGCAGGCTACTGGTCATCCTGGACCATCAGCTCCCCTAACAAGAGTGTAATGCTGATAAAAAGTGCAGGTCACGCACACGGGCAACAGCTGCACATGTCCCCAGTGCTGACGGCGGCCGCCCCAGGCTGCAGGCCTCAGACACAAGGGCCCCGGCCCAGCTCGCCACCCCATCTGGGCCCCTGGGCCTCCACACCATGCTGCAGCTGAGAACGCCTGTGACACACGGCCCGTGGGGAAGGCTGGCGTTCAGCTCCCGCTCTCTGGCTCCCCGCCTGTTCCTCACACAGGAGAGGCTACTGGCCCTGCCGCCTGACCCTCCAGGGCCGGCACGCCAGCCCCCTGCAGCCTCCCCCACCAGCCCCTGCGGTCTCATCGGGGCTGGGCTCTGGACCACCCCCCGACCCCACGTCCTCATCCTCCATTTCTACACGCCCGGCCCGGCCTGTGGCCCCTGCACAGGGCTGTCTACCGCAGGAGGACAACCCGTTCAGACCCACCCCTGCCCCTCACTGGCTGTGAGCCCCGAGACTGCAACAAGACAGGCATGGCGGTTGAGGCATGAGTCAGGCATGCGCGCTGACTCAGGGGCGAGGGGTGAGGCACGAGCACCCCCAGGCGGCCCCAGGAAGGCTGACTGGCACACCGAGGTGTGAAAGGGCAGGAAGGCTTTCTCCAAAACGCCATCCTCTCCCCACTAAATGGAAACCTGCAGCACCCGGGGTGGGCTCCCTCACTGCCAGGACCCACTCGCCAGCCTGACGCTCATTTTGACGCAGTGGGATTTTTTTGCCCAGAGAACGTTAAGATTCCCTTCACTGGAAGACACACACATGAATCAGAATTAACTTGGATAAAATGTCTGCAAAGCACCCGGAAACCTAGCCCTCGGTCAGCTTTCTACCCCACCGGGACTATTTTTTAAATACAAAACATTTTCCACATAACACCTCAAGACTTGAGTCGCTGGTCAGTGTCTGTCTGGTTCCAATTTCCCTACATGCACCTGCTCGGCCACATCCTGCCCAGCCGTTGACTCCAGGAGTCTCATCTTCGGAGGGTGTGAGCCACGCACGCGCCAGCGTGGTCGCCGTGGGTCCCCCACCACCTGGGGCACGCGGCGTCGCGTTCGCCGTGCCCAGGGCAGGCGGCCCCAGCCCGGGCCCCAGCAGCTCCCCGGCCCCCTGGCAGCCCCACTCACGCAGCCGGCAGATGGGGCAGTTGCTGGCCTGGTAGCGCAGCGTGTCTGCGCACGAGTTACACAGACACAGGTGTCGGCACGGCAGGATCAGCGTGTCCCGCAGGTCTGACAGGCACACCACACACTCGTTGCTGTTGTCGCTGTTCTCCTCGTCCGAGGGCTGCAGGGACACCGAGGGTCCAAGTGTCAGCGGGCTCCCGAGGGCCACAGGTGCGGGCCGGGAGGTGTTCCTGTCCCCGGCCGCCCCACTGGCTGTCCCCCGCTTCCGCAGAGGGAAGCCAGGAGGGCAGAGGAAGGTCCGGTGGAGCGAAGTCCTCAGGAGATGCGGCCCAGAGCTGACCCAGCCCGCGCCCGCCCCAGGACAGAGGAGACTGTGCCCCACCCCCAGCACACACCACACCAAGAAAACTCCGGTCTCACTCTACTCCTCAGAACCACAGAGAAAACGTGGGAAAGACCCAACGGTACAGAGTGCGTCTTGCACAGGGCACCCACTTACTGGGCTGAAACTGGAAAAATCCTATTAGACACCTTTACCTACTCAAAGTTAGCGTCGGGATCAAGAGTCCGGGAACGACAGCCCCCCTCCCTGCTTCTGCACCCCAGGCGTGGCCGGAGCCAGCCCTGCCCGTTTCCCAGCGGCTACGCGGCGTGTGCGCGATCTGTGCGATCCGGGCTCGGAGCGGGTCCGACAGACGGCCGGCCACGGTGCAAACACACGCACAGGCCGCTCCCGGACAGTTGGCCCACGTGGGGCGTGAACGCACGCAGCACGCCGAGAGCACCCCTCGGAGAACAGGGTCTGACCGAATGGCCCCGACTTCCGGCTCTCAGCCGGTCTCAGCTGTCCCAGAAGCTCAAGCCTAAGACTTCCAGAAACGTTTAAAAAGAGATGGCCACTTCCCTCATGCCTTTCCAATGATGACAGGGGACAGGCTGACTCTCTGCCACCCTTCCCCGGCCGCGCCAGACCACAGCTGTCAGCCACGCGCTCACCCTGAGAGGGTGGGAAGGGGCCCCACACGCCAGGCTGTCCCCGCCCACCTGACGGCTGGCGACCCAATGGTGTTAGCAAGTCAGGGAATCTCCTGGGAAAAGAACTCAATGCCCGCAGACTCCGTTAACTCTTCTACTTATTCATTATTACTCTTACTATTTTTAAGTCATCTCTACACCCAACGTGGGGCTTGAACCTACATCCCCAAGATCAAGAACCGCATGCTCGCCAACCCAGTCAGCCAGGTGCCACTATTAACTCCTTTAAAAAATTAAGGAAAAATGGGCACCTGGGTGGCTCAGTGTTAAGCATCTGCCTTCAGCTTGGGTCACGTGGGTCACGATCCCGGGGTCGTGGGACCCAGTCTCGCACTGGACTCCCTGCTCCATGGGGAGTCTGCTTCTCCCTCTGCCATTCCCTCTGGTACGCCCTCTGCCATAGCAGTGATCACCACCCCCGCCCTCTCAAATAAGTAAAATCTTTAAGAAATAATAAATTTAAAGTTAAAATAAAATTTAAAAATGAAGGTAAAATAGGAGTCTGGGATCCCAGGGCCTCCTGGGACTAGCTCATCTACCACCAGCCCACGGGGCCCTGGCCAGGGCCAGGGGACCCGGACAAGCCCCTCGGGGAGTCCGCTTCCATGTAGGGGGAAAGGAAGCTGGGGAGTGAGCTTCTCCTGCAGCCCCAGCAAATGGTCAGCACAAGCGATACCTTTGTCTCCTGGTTGTTCTTGTTCTCGATGCCGTAGATCTCCTGCAGCAGGTAGCTGACCCGGTCCACCTGGAGAAGAGAGAGCAATCTGGGCACCTGCCGGCCCCCACTTAAGGGCTCCGCGGCACCCACCTGGCCCGACATCACTTCCCAGGGGCCAGGCCCGGGTCCAGAGCAGGTGCGGTTTGAAATTCCGTCCACCTGCTCCTTAGGGAATGGGCCCAGAGCTAGAAGGGCAGAGAACCTGCCACCTGCTCAGCCCACCCAGTAGCCGGGCAGCAGGGGAGACGGGGCAGGGGGGTGGCGAGAGTCCGGTGGTTCTGCCCACCAGGGGGCATGCATCCAACCTCGATACAGGCCAGGCAACCGTACCCTGTGCCCACCTTACCATCCCCCTCCCCAGAGAAAAACCACTTTGGACAGCCCCCCCGCCCCCGTCCCCAGCCACACAAGAGTGCCCAGAGTCAGACCTCACACTATGCTCAGAAGGGGTCTGAGTGGCTGCACCTTGCACGCAGCCCTACGGATGCCAACAGTCCTTACCAAGCCGACACGACTTGGGCTACGAGTCAGTACTGGGACTTGGTGCGCACACATACGCACCCGAGGAGGCAGACCCGGACTTTCCAGAGCCCAGAGGATGCGTCCGGGGAGCGAGACTCTGTGCATGTGCATGTGTCTTTTAAATCAAAAGGGGCGACAATATTTCTTCTACCAGACTTACAATTTGCTTCTGCTTTAAAGGTTTCACAGAGAAGCTGCCGTCGACGTGCTACAAGGAAGACAGACAGGTTAACTCAGTCAGGCTAGTGCAGTGAGCACTCCCGGCGGCAGGCTCAAGGCCCTTCCTCCGCTGTTCCACGTCCGAGGATGAAGGATGGAGCCTGGCCAGGTCTGTCCAAACGTGGGCCTCTGACTGGGCCTCGAAACCACGTGGAGGACGGCCTCCTGGTCCACCTAGCTCTCCGGGCACGACAAGGACCTACAATGGCCCGGAGCCCCACAACAGCAAGAGGCAGCACCCGGACGGCCAGAACTCGCGGGGCCCACTTCCAACCCCGAAGGGGCTGGGCTGCGTTGAGAAGACAGATGTGCACACACATATGTGCACAGAAAGCCCCACGTCCTAAAAACTCTTAAGAACTAAAGAGGGTATTGGTAGCATCTGGGGAAGACACGCCACCCAGAGTTCGAGGTTAACGAAGGTGTGAGATCTGAGACGTCGTGACAAGGCCAGTTACCCTTTGCAACCAACTAAGACCAGCACTGGGCGTTTTCAGGAAGACGGATTCCCAAAATAAAGCAGTTTCTCACTGGGCTCTAAACTGAAGTGTACATGGAGTACACCATCGACGGTCCCCCCTCTGCCGCCACAGCCCCAGGGGCCAGGGGGAGCCCGGGACAAATGGGCCGCAGGGCCCTTGGGCCCAGCAGTCCTGACTCTGGGAAGTCTGGAAAGACCAGCTCACAGGGAGGAGCTGGCACTGCCCTCAACGCTCTCAAGGCCGTATACACTGGGCTGAGGAAGCTGGGGGTCAGCAGGATGCCCACGTGGGCTGCAAAGTCCAGAAGCAGCAGCCTGAACCGGGTTTCCTCATGGAGGTCCCTGGTCCTTCTCCACCCAGGCCACAGGCTGGTGCTGGAAACCCTTTACCACTGCAGAGTGCAGGCCAATGTCAAAAAGCCCTGGGGAGGGGCGGGGGGGCACGTCTGTCATGACCAGTGAGCAGGGACCTCCTCCCAACACAGCCAGGCACTGGCTTGCTACGTGAACACATACATATAACCGCCTGGCCCCCATGAACAGCAGTGATCGCTAACAGGAGCCGTCCCTAGACCCCACGACATCCTCATGGAGACAACAGTGAGGCTGACCATTCTCTCCCCACTGCACCCTACGTAATGTGGCCACAAAACACAAACAGCTGGGGAGACTGGGACTCAGGTCTGCATGGAAGAAAGGGGCAACAATCGAAGTTCAAATACACATCAGGCGGAGGATAAGAGTAAGTGAAGCCTTACACATAAACGGTCTCTTTATACATGAGGCCCCTATAGCTCAGGGACTCCAGGAGGGCCTGGACGTCTCTCTGCGACCAGGGAGGATCCAGGGCCACGCCACACAAGCGGCAGCCCCCCAGCAGTCCCCTCAGCGTTCGCTGAGCATCTACTGCACGCCAAAGACACAACGAACAAGAGGCCCAGTTCCGTCCTCACAGACAGGGGAGGAGTAAGTACAATGTCTGCCCCAGAAGTCTGGAAGGCCCCAGCGGGCAGTGAGGTCAACACAGGCCTGTGACACTGGGTGACACGGCCACCTGGAGGCAGGGCAGAGCATGCCTATGAGGACCAGGCCAGGCTGGGAGGTTCCGGTGGGCCTGGTGGGAAAGGCAGGGGTCCTGAGAGGTGATAGCCTGCACGATCCCTGCACAACCCTGAGAAAAGCTGGCCTGTGGCGACAGCCCCCCACATGGGTGCCCAGGCCCGTGCTGGCAGGTCAGAGGGCGTCCCAAGGGGCTGGCCACCCTAAAACATGCCCCCTCACCACACACTAGATGCCCTTAGAAGACCCTTCCAAAGGTGATGCTGCCGTGAGGCCCGGCCTCCTGGAGCCCAGAGGAACCGGAAGGCCTCCCATCTGCTCAGAGCCTCTGGCACAAAGACCATGTGGTCAAGCCTGGACCCCAAGTTCAGACTTCTAGTCTCAAAACACCATCCGTTTACCCAGGCTCCCTGCTCACGGGCACAGTAAGGGGCAAGATGGCACTTACCTTTTCAAAGGCGGCCAAGAGCACGTGGGCGTGGCCAGTCACTTCCACAACTGCCCGGGAGAGAGAGGAGGGAGCGGTCAGAGCTGGCCTCAACCCCTCCTCTGCCCCCAGGCCTGAACTTCTCCTCCTTAGCTGGTGCTTCCCTGCGCTCTCGGCTGGAGAGCCCAAGACCCATGCGAGGATCTCGCCTTCCTCTGTCTGGGGGCCTAGTGCCCCGGCCAGCCATTCCTCCCCCAAAGTCGCCTCAAAGTGACCCCTGCTGGCTCTGCACAGAAGATCATTCCGACAGGACTGAGAAGCCAGGACTCGGCAGACGGGGCTCCCACGCTCTAGGCTGGGGGACCGCAGCCCACAGGAGTGGCGAGGGAGAGACCCGGCAAGGCCAGCAGAAGGAGCAAGGGCCGGTCAGCCAGCCAGTCAGTGTGGCCGCGGCGCTGACAGCCCACAGCCTGGGCCCCGCCCCGCCCCGGCCTTCTCTGCTGTCTTCCGCCATGCCCCACGCGGCTGTGTGGACGCCAGACCCCGAGGCCGGGCTAGCTGCTGTTACCGCAGTGCGAGCCAGGGGGCTGGCGATTCCTGAGCCGGGGAAGGAGCTGGAGAGAGGGCCCTGCAGCCTAGCCCAGGGACAGACGGTTTGGGGCTAGAACCGCATGGCCCTAGATGTGCTAAGTGGGCTGAACCAAGGTCTCTCATCACTTCTGGAATAAACTGCTCCCTGCTGACTGAGGTGAAAAGGGTCGACAGACGAAGAATGGCCGCTCACCGTCTCCTTCATCCACCACGGCCTGGATGACCACTGGAAACACGCCCCGGTCCAGGTCGAAGTTCAACTGAGGAGAAAAGGAGGCAAGAACAGTCAGACTGAGCCGGAAGGAGGAGACGCGGCGAGCAGGATGGCGTCGCAGCGGGGCTCACCAAGACAGACAAAGGCCAGGGAAGACACACAGCTACACATCTCTTTTCCCCTTTCGGCAAAATAAGTAAAAAATGATTAAAATGGTAACTCCACACAACTCAGTGGCTAAGTGCATCTGTAAGGCCACGGTCACCACGACCACACACACTTCCAGAGCACACTCACGGTCCCAACGGGAACCCTGTCCCCACAACCACGCGCCCTCCCCACCGGGTAAGCCCCACTTGACTGCGCATCCACGGATTTGCCTAGTCTGCACCTTTCACGAAAGTGGGACATCACAGCACGTATCCTTCCCACCTGGCTCGTTCACAGGCACCATGCTTACGAGGCTCGCCCACGCTGCACATGTGTCCGTGCTGCCTCCCTGAGCTGAGTCCTCCTCCACTGCACGGCCAGACCCCGCTCACCCATTCGCCTGCTAAGGGACACCAGGGTTGTGCCCCTTCAGGGTGCCACACACACCAGTGGACGGCGTCTGAGTCCTGGGCGAACGGTGTTCAGCCTTGTAAAGAAGGCTTGTCCCCACCGAGGGCAGAAGGAAAGTGGCCACAATGTGGCACGCCGCTGAGCTCAAGGAGACACCCCCCATCACTTTTCCTTCTCTGCAATTCCTTGGCCAAAGGCCAGTCTCTTCCCTGACACACGTCTACCTGGGTGTCTCCCCCTCCGCTCACCAGCGGGGGCCACAGGACCCACAGGACAGAGGCGATCAGCTGAGTACACCCCAGGCAGGGTCGCGAGGGGAGGCCCAGAAGGTTCCTGTGGGTCCCAGACTGCCAGAGGGAGGTGGGACTAGGGGGGACCAGGTACTGGGATCGAGTCTGGCTCCACGAGCCTCAGTTTCCCCATCTGTAACACAGGGCTAAAACTGTGCCTGATGCATGGGGCGACTGAGAAAACACACAGCGAGCACCAGCCATGCAAAGCCTGGCATGTTCAGGCAGCAGGAGGTGAGGAGGAACGTGACCCGGGAGGGCCTCCCGGAGAGACACAGGGCATGGATTCCCAGGCACGCAGGCCCCTGGGAACCCATGTGCACACTAGCTGCAGGCAGGGAGGTGGAGGACGAGTTCAGGCCCCCCCAGGACTCAGCCAGGCCTCGTGCTCGCTGCAGCGAGCACAGTAGATGCAGAGTACCACAGAGATCCAGACTTTAAAGAGGGAGGGGCCCCCTCTCTGCAAGGCCTGCCCTGCTCTAGGGAGACCAGGGGGGTGGCGGAGGTGATCACGTGAGACAGGAGACACAGGTCATCCACGGCTATCCAGGGCACAGGGGCCCCTCTGCAAACCTGGACCTGCCCTCTCCACCCTGAGCCAGGGCACAGGGCCGCGGCCATCCTGCAGTTACTCAGGTGATGAGGACGCTGGGGGACGCAGACGCTGGGGGACGCAGACGCTGGGGGACGCAGACGCTGGAGGACGCACAGGCACTGCCCTTACGAGGGCTGTAAGTTCGCCCAGGAAGGGGAGGGTTCAGGTAAGAGCCCGCTGGGGAGCAGAGCCTTGTGTACGCAGCGTGCTCGCCCTCGCACGGTGGGTCAGCTTCTGGAACAGAACCCCTGGTTCTGCTGGCAGCCGGGGTACTCTGTGAAGCCAGGGCTGACCGGCACCGTCCTCCCTCACACACCGAGTGCGGCCTCAGCACCGGCGGCCAGTCGTGTTCCGCCGGTCCTGGATAACAGACGCTGGCCCGGGGAGGCCCGTGCGGTGGCTCCGCCAGCAGGCAATGACCCCCGCCCTCCTCTCTGGTCTCGCGGGCACACAATGGACAGACCTCCGTCTTCCTCTCTGCGGTCGTACTGAGCTGTGTTTCCACCAGCAAACTCCTGCCGCAGACACCGTCCATAGGCTCTGTGGCAGCAGGCCCACTGGCGTCCCCACGAACACTCGGCTGGGCGACCACGTCCGCGGAGCCAGCACAGCGACCGATGCCTGGCACTCCTTCAACGGACTCATGGGCGAGGCCTGAGACCCACCCTGGCCCGTCTGAGGGAAGGGGACCATGACGGGAATGAAGGGACACGAGGCCCCAGCTCTCCCTGGCACCAGGGCCCGGACCCCACGCTGCCCTCAAATACCCGGCCACGACAAGCCTCCACACAAGGAGCGGCCACCCCAACCCACCAGCCGGTTACCTGGCCTGTGCCACCACAGCCACAGCCACATGATACCAGAGGGACCAGGGAGTGCGGGGACTCCGGGGGCGAGGACCTCTCCCCTAAAACGCCTGCTCCCCAGAGCTCTGCACCCGACTTACTCCCTGGAGCTAAGTACGTGGGGGGCAGGACAGAGACTCTGGGGGTCTCTGTCCCCCAGACAGAGGGGACACGCATGGGTGTCCACCCCGCCCCGACACACGCATGGGTGGGAGCCCGGCCCCACGGTACCTCGGGCTTGCCCACTACAGGGGGGCTTCCGGACAAGGGTCTTTGCAAGCCCCAGGCCAGAGGGACACCGGGAGAGAGAGAAAAGGCAAAGGACGGAAGAGGAGGGACGTGGCTCTCACTAAAATGAGTGGAGACCGGAAAGAAATGGTAGGGAGACCCAGCAAAGAGGCCACTCCAGCCACCAGGCCATCTCTATGACGTCCACAATATGAAAAAGTAAATAAAGCTACGCATGCATGGGAATGGGGGAATATGGGAAATCTCCATGCCTCCCTCTTAATTGTGCTTAATTGTGCTGTGAAACTGGGACGCCTGGGTGGCTCAGTTGGTTAAACAGCTGCCTTCGGCTCAGGTCATGATCCCGGGGTCCCTGGGATCGAGTCCCGCACTGGGCTCCTTGCTCAGCGGAGAACCTGCTTCTGCCTCTGCCTGCCTCTCTGCCTGCTTGTGCTGTCAAATAAATAAATAAAATCTTTAAAAAAAATTGTGCTGTGAAACTACTATAAAACTCTTTAAAAATTAAATTAAACCCCCCTTTAATTTTGGGGGGCTGGGTGGCTCAGTCAGTTGAGCGACTGACTCTTGATTTTGGCTCAGGTCATGATCCCAGGATTGTGGGATCGAGCTCTGCATCAGGCTCTGTGCTGAGCCCTGAGCAGGGAGTCGGCTTGGGATTCCCTCTCCCTCTCCCTCTCCCTCTGCCTCTGCCCCTCCTGCTCGCACTCTTGCTCCCTCTCCAAAAAAGAAAAAAGAATGTTTTAAATTTATTTTAAAAAAGTATACATAACAGAGGGGAGAATGGGAATGACTGCTTAATGGGTGCAGAGTTTCCTTTCAGGGTAATGAAAATGTTCTGGAAAAAAAAGAAAATGTTCTGGAATTGCCCAGAGATACACATATGGGATTGTACTAAATATCATAATGGTTAATTTTATGTTATGCGTATTCTATCACCAAAAAAAAAAACAAAAACAAAAACTAGGGGCTCCGGGGTGGCTCAGTTGGTTGGGTGTCTGCCTTTGGCTCAGGTCATGCTCCCGGGGTCCTGGGATCCCTCAGCAGGGAGCCTGCTTCTCCTTCTGCCTTTCCCTGCTGCCCCCCCCGCTTGTACTCTTTCTTTGTCAAATACATACATACACACATACACACATAAGTCTTCAAAAAAGAATACATAAAAGAAGAAGTGAGCTGATTTTGAGAACACATTCGCTGAGGCGATAATGTGAGGAGACAAAGACGAGGAAGGGGTCCTGGGAGAAGTCCACATGAGACAGGCCCACGTAGCTACCCACCACCCCACCACGTCCACCGTGCCACAAGCTGACCAGCCGGAATGTGGGCTCCTGATGCTCCGAGGGAGGAAAGGGGGTGCCCTTAAGTGGCACCTCAGACTGGTTTATGAGCCAAGTGTGCCCCCAGGACAACTGACCTCACCAGGGGTCTGGAGCCCAAACTGTCAGCCTGACCCGGCACATCCGCAAACACACAAGGGTCTGTTTCGTGGCCGAAATGCCAGCCCAGGGACCGCCTATGAGCAGAGGTCACCAAAGTGAGGTGCAGCCTCAGCCCAACCCTCCCCCCAAGCCACCACCACAAGGGGGTGGGGGCACCCCCTTGTCTGCCGACCCCCTTCTCCCCACCCAGCCACCTCCTTTCTTTGGGGAGAGGCTTTTCCCCGTTCACAGGAGGGTGGGCAGGACCACATGCACCTGCTGGGTATCCCAACCAGGAGTGTGGATGTGCAGGGATGGACCCACCTGGCGGAAAGGGCCTGGTGGCTCCAGTGGCCCCATCCTTCTCTCGGAGTACTTTCTCACCCACCTGACACAACGGCAGTGTGTGCTGCTTGCCATCAAAGCGCCCTGACAAGTAAGCGCCCTGACAAGTAAGCGCGCACACAGCCAAGAGCAAACCCCGTGGTGCGGCCTTCCCCTTCGGACACCGTCCACAAGCCACGGCCTTCCCGCCCAATTCCTACGCCACTCATGCCCCGGTGCCCCCGTCCCTTCCCTAATTTATTTTAGTGATATATAACTGCCATCTTTAAAAAAAAAAAAACTACAGAATTCAGCTAAATGAAAAGAGCCTGACACAAAAGACCACATACCATATGACTCCATTTATAGAAAACATCCAGAAAAGCCAGGTCCATCCAGAAAGTAGACTACTGTAGGGGCTGGGGCTAGGCACACGGATTAACTACACAGGGGTACGAGGGACCCTACTGGAAGGATGGAAATGTTCGAGAACCGGGTCGTGGCGATCATCGCATAATTCATAAATTTACTAAAAATCACTGAATTATACACTGAAGAGAGTAAGTTTTATCGCACGTACATTACATCTTAACAGACCTGAAACAACTCAGACGTGAATACCGTTCTGGCAGGCACAGTGTTCACGTACAGCGTGCATGTGTACGCACGTGTGTGCCCTAGAGCGCTCTTATCCCAAGACCCTGCATAGCCCCCCGGGCATCTGCTCCAGTTCCTCCTGAAGGTTTACACGTACATGTACCTGCAGACACGCTTCTGTGCATTTTTGTCGTGCACGTGAAATTCCACTGTGCCTGCCACGGCTCTCCAAGGCCAGAAGGGGCCGTCCCCATGAGTCTGTGCGGCACACAGCTCCTCCCCCTGCGCTCTGGCATCCCTGACAGAAGTGACCTCAGAGCCCGCATCACCCAGACCGATGGTTCCCATAACCTCGGCGAACACGCAATCACAGACACACGGGTGGTTTCCATTTTTCTGCTGCCACAGACAAGGCTTCCCTCACTGTCCTTCACGGGATATGAATCACAGCCCCGGCTATGGAACCACAGGGTGGGAGGGTCCGCCGCGCCCTAGTCCCAAGGCCCCCGACCTCTAGCTGCTGCCACCACGGGACTCAAACGCTGCTCTCGGGCCCCGCACACACCCGACCGGGCACACAGACCCGACTCAGCAGCCGCTCCTGATGCAGATCAGCCACGCGAGGAATCTGAGCACACAGGCCCCGAGGGGCTCGTTCCCCACTACAGGGGGGCAGGGAACTAACTAGGGAAGGGGGGCGGGCCCGGCCAGATTACCTCCTCATCCTTCCACTCGGAGAAGTCGATCTTGAAGGAGGGCAGGGAGAACTGCTGGCTCACCCCTCTCTTGTAGTGGACGGTCTCGGACTGCAGGCCGGGGCTCTTGGGGCTGTACCTGCGGGCAGCCGAGAGAAAGGCCGCTGAGACCACGCCGAAAGCAACGCTCTGCCGCGTCCGCCCCCGAGGGCCCGGGGCCTCTGCCGCGGGAGCTGGCAGCACCGGGCTTTCGGGACCCAGCGGGAATTGGACGCGCAGCACCCACAGTGCCCTTCTCCTCCCGCAAGTGCCGACCGTGCTCTGGCGGGGCGGGGCCCTCGGCCTGCCACCCGCTCCGGCGGCCTGGATGCTCACCGCCAGCTCGGCCCGGGCCGGCCCGGTGACAAGTCCTCCAGAGCCCTCGGCCGCCCAGCGGCTGCCTTTCCAGACCCAGCTACACCTTTCCACCTGGCTTCTCTGCATTTCCTCTGCCGAACCAACACGGTACGGGCACGTTGGCCGTGGGCGGGGTGCCCCGCAGCCGGCCCTCAAGCGTGCTCCCTGCCGCCCCTTCTCTGCGCCTCACGCCCGAAGGCACGGGTGTTGCTGCTGCTCTCCCGTGTTCAGGGGGCAGTGTGCCCACACCTGCTGTCGCCCCGGCGCTGTCCCCTGACCCTCACATGCAGGGGGGGCGCTCTTCGCTGTGGGGTGAACACCAGACAACGCCCGCTGTCCCAAATGGCCGCTGTTGCACATGAGGCCTCCAGGACCCTCTTCTATATCCTCCCTGGCCACGTATACACGCACACTCCCAGAGAAGGGACAGCGGGGTCACAGGGCACTCACACTTTCGATTCTGACCAACTCTGGCTTCTCCCCATTCCAGAATCTGACACACAACCCCAACAAAGCCTCCTCCACCACCCCACAACCGCCATTCCTGAGGCCTCTCTCCGTCTCTCAGACAAAAGACACTCCAGAGAGCCCGAGAGACTGGGGGAAGGGAGAGTCATTCTTGTATGCACCAGGAAAGAGGGCCCCTCCGCCCACCAGAGGCCAGAGGCCCTTTCTTCCCCGTGAGAAGCCAGGCCTCAGCCCATGGTTAAGACACAGGCTAGGACTCTGCTCCATGCAAATCTGGGCTTTTGCCTGGGACCTGAGATGTGCCCCCTTTCTTGCCTGTCAGGAAGCAGGGAGGGGATCAGGGAAAGCAAACAGAATTTCCAGGCTGAGGTAAAGGGCCCTGGGTCCTGGAACATTCCTGCTTTTCTTTGTTCCGGTGACTTCTGTGCTCACACCACTCAACGCCAGCAAACTCGGAAGGGAAGCAGGGTCCCAGCCACTCCCGCCAGGTCTCAGAAAGGGGACAGAACAGCAGGTCTTCCCCTACAGGAGGAGTCCCCAGGGGTCCAAGACAAAGGCTCCAGGGGCAGCTATGCCCTCTGCTCACGTGCCCACTGTCCTTGTGGGGGCAGCAGACCCCCCTCCCCAGCACACGGCACCTCCTACAAGCCCCAGTGGGACACTGACAAAAGCTGGAGCGTGGGGCGGGTGGGCCACCCGCAAGGTCCCTTGCCCCCCCCACGGCAGCCCTCAGGCCCCCCTCCCCACTGGCCAAGACCCCTCCACTGTGGCAGCCAAACGAACAGCAGGCAGAGGACATGGAAGCCCCACCCCCGCCGCTCGGGCACGCTGGCCCTCCCACACGTGTCCTCTCACCTCGGGTCAGGGGCTGGAGCAGGTGACCATGCTGAGGACAAAGGTCAGGCAGGCAGGGTCACAAGGAAAAAGCCCACAGGGCACTGGGAGGGCCAGAGAGGGACCCGACTGGCCCCATCGGCGACAGCACCCGCAGGGCACTGTGCTCACCGAGGGAGGGAGGCCCCCGGGTACTCCTGTGTCTTCTCACTCTGGCTTATGGTAAGAACACATTTGTGAACGGCCTGCATCACTGAAAACACCAGAGTAACCCAGTGTTTGGGTCAGCGTGGGGCCTCAAAGGAGGCAGTACAGGAAAAGGAACCTAGTCCTCTTGTTGCAGCCAGGACGGGTACAGGGAGGGGGGTAGAACAGAGGGACGGTGAGGGCAGCCCCTCAGGGGCCAGGCCCTAAGCCCATGAGCCCACAGAGGACCAAGTGTTCACTCCCTGCAGGGGGTGCTCCCCACAGAGCCCGCCTCTGAGTTTTCTCCAATAGCAGCAGCAAGGGCCTGACACCAAAAACAAGAGCCGCTCCAGTCACTCCCACCCCCAGCTCAGGAAACTGAGGCACAGGGCTCCCAGGCCAGGAGCTGCTTGGCGGGTATAGGGCAGGGCCAGCACCTGAGCCCCAATCCCAGAGCCAATCGGGCCCTCGGGTGGCTTTCCCCCACAGGACCCAAGCAGGCACATTTCTGCGGGTCTGTCCCAGTCTGCGGTGCTGCTCAAGTTGCAGATTTCAAAGCTGTGGGGCCGGCGGGACCCTTATTACAGATACTCTCCGGAGGCTCAAGCGCACAACTCAGACAGAGCGGCACAGCTGCGGGCCACCGCACTGCCCCAGCACAGACACTCACACCGCCGTCCCGTTCAGGAACTCCTCCACCGCCTGGCAGTAGACGGTGATGGCCACCCGGGCGTCGGCGTCAAAGGTGAACTCCAGGCTGTAGAGGACGCGGGGCTTCTCGCTGTCCTCGCAAGGGCTGTCGGCACCATCCTTGTACCTGCCCGGGGTGCAGAGGGACAGGTGGCAGGTCAGGGGCTGTGAAAGCACCCCCACCCTGCGCAGCGTCCCCGCCCCCGGGGCCCTTGGTGGCGGCCGCCTGGAAACGTGGGGCCTGCTCCCGGGGCGGGGGAGAGGGGTGGGCAGGCAGTAAGGCCGCCACGCTGTCCTCCCCTCGCCTCCTGCCCACAGAAAGGGAGGGGTCCTCCCGGTTTGGGGACAGCCGCAGGCGCCTCAAGCCTCCACGCCTAAAGCACTTCTCAGCCCGCTGATGCTGGAGACTGGATCACTCCTGGCTGCAGGGCCATGCCGTGCACTGCAGGGTGCCTGACGGGCCCAGAGCACCCAAGCCCCCCGCTGTGACAACAGACAGGGCCCAGGGTCCCTGGGGGCACAGCTGCCGGCTGAGAAGCCCTGGTTCGAAGACAAGAGCTTCACAAGCAGAGACCTGCGGGCCTCCTCTCCCTCTGCACCCACAGCCCAGGAGCAACTCGGGCTCCACATCCGAGCTTAGCAGAGCCGGGGGTGCTTCTGCTGCCCCCCACCCCGTCCTGGGCACCAGGGGCCACAGAGCAGGGCGGGCAGAGACTTACCTCACAAGCCGCAGGGAGTCTTTCCGGATGTTCACCAGGCTCCTCAGTGTCTTCACCGGCTCATGGGGGGCGGGGGTGACGTATGGAAACTAGGAGGGAAAGACCCAAAGCAATGCCCGGTGGGTGACTCCCTCAGGTGTGGCAGGGACAGAAAACAGGGACGATCAAAGCAACAGTCAAGTCTGGACTCCCCGGGCCTTATGCTCATTCACGAAGAAAACCACGGGCAGCGCAGTCGGTGAGCGGGGGAGCAGGGCCCGGGCCGCCCTGGAGGATTCTGGCCCCATGGATCTCAGCACAGGCCTCCAGTTCCAGGAGGAGCCTCCCCAAGCATAACGTGGCCCAAAGGACCCGGGGGCGGTGAGGGATGGGGCTCTCGGGCCATGTTCCCACAGGTGGGACCTGATGCCCACCACCGCCCTGAATAAAGTGGGCTTTCCACAGAAGGACAGAAGGTCAAGATTCTGGAGAGGACTGGCACACAGACACACACACACACGCGTGCTGGAGACTGGCGTCATCTGCAAAGTTCCAGCCTGCGACAGCACACGGGAGCTTTGTCAGATGTTGTCCCTGGGGAAACGGAGGGGAGGGCATACAGGATCTCTTGGCACCACTTCTCACCATGGCAGGGGAGGCTACGATGGTCTCAAAGTTTAAAAAAATAACGGGTTTATGGAGGTCTGTAAGAGCCAGGCCCTGCGTGTGAGCTGAGGCCTCAAAGATGGAAGTGAGGTTGCTTTCTTGCTCTGTGGACTCGGGCTCCTGGGGGAGACTCTGCACCACCCGAAAGCCTTCCTTCCACGGCACTTACACGGCCAGCAGCCCTAGCTCCTTGCCTCCCGTCCACTAAAGGACCAAGATCTCACATCAACCAGCTGCTCTGCTGTAAAAGAGCCTGAAGACCCTGGTCCAGAGGACACCCCACCTCCTGTCAGGACCAGGGACACCCCAGCACTCAGCAGCCTTGGGGAACAGAGTCCAATGTCTCCTGAAAGAGAGGGCCCCCGGCCTGGCCCCTCACCCACACTGGGGATCGTTATTTCAAAGGACAAAATACCTAATCCCCCGCTCCGCATCCCCCTCCCCATCAGCCCTCACTCATCCTTCTCTCTCTCTCTTTAGTCTCCATTTGTGAAATGTTCTCTTCTTCAATGTCTGCACCCCTGCAGGGAATGGGGCGGGATCTGTCCTCCACGCCCCGCCCCTGGAAGAGTCCTAGGCACACAGTAGGGGCCAAATGTGTGTTGAATAAATGGAGGGCAATGTCTAAGCGTGCACTTCTCCGGTGACTAGTGAAAGTGAATTTGAGGTAGCCCCGTAGCCTAGATGCGCCGGGCTCAACAGCAGCAGCCCTGCCCCCAGCGACCAACCCACAGCCATCCAGCCTCTAAGGGGCAGTGCCAGGACGTGCCCCGCACACGCACACACGTGCCGCCAGCAGCTCTGCCCGTCTGGGGCAACTTCGTGCCCGCCTGTCCTCGAAGCTGGCTATGCACAGTGGAGTGGAGGCACCTCACCGTCACTACCCGTGTGCCCAGCCCCAGTGAGACCCACCTGGACCCACCTGGACTGGGCGATTGCCCAGGAAATTCAGATCCATGTTTTCTCCAAAGAGGTAACCTTCAGGGTGGGGAGTGTCAAATTTCTCACCTCCCATGAAAAAGTGCGAGGCAAAGTAGTTTCCTGGTTAAAAAAAGGAAACAAAGGTTGTAGATTATGAAGCTCGACACAGCCCAGAGGAAGTGCGGGATGGCCAAGAGGCTCGGCCCGGAGGAGAGCTCCGTATGGAGAGAAGCCTGACAGGCGGTCCCTCCCACTCGCGGCTGTAGCCCGGGCCTCAGCCCTTCAACACTGCCAACCTCTGCACCCCAACACCCTTCCTGCTCCCAAACCACCCATCCCTGCTCAGGCCTCTGCTCCACTATCCCTTCCCTCTGTGGCGGCCCAAGTTGTGTCCACCCAAGGATACATCTCAGGTCCTCCCCTACACCCGTGTGTGTGACCTTAGCTGGAAACAGGGTCTTTACAGTTGAAATCAAGAGGAAGTCAGACTAAAAGTACAAAAGTGGTAAAAATATGTGTATCGGTAAAACTCAGTCAAGTGACTTACAAAATAAAAGGATGTAAAGTGCGACATCATGTACCTAAAATGTGGGGAGGAGAGGAGTAAAGAATGGGTTCAAACTTAAGTGACCATCAACTTTATTAACACAGACTGCTCTATGGAGAAGATGTTATGTACAAACTGAACGGTAACCACAAATCACAAACCAGTAAGAGATATGCAAAAAATAGAGAAATCCAAGTACATCATTAAAGAAAGCCAACTCATCATGAGAGAAGAGAGGAATGGAGAAAAACCATACAAACAACCATAAAACAAGTAATAAAATAGCAATCATACACACATCAATAATTACTTTGAATGTAAATGGACTGAATACTCCAACCAAAAGACAAAGGGTGATGGAATGGATAAGAAAACAAGAGTGGGGGCACCTGGGTGGCTCAGACATTAAGCGTCTGCCTTCGGTTCGGGTCATGGTCCCAGTGTCCTGGGATCAAGCCCCGCATCGGGCTCCCTGTTCAGCAGGAAGCCTGCTTCTCCTTCCCCCACTTCCCCTGCTCATGGTCCCTCTCTTGTTGCCTGTCTCTGTCAAATAAATAAATAAATAAATAAATAAATAAATAATCTTAAAGAAAAAAAAAAAAAGAAAACAAGAGTGATGTACATGCTGCCTCCAAGAGACTCAATTCAGACCTAAAGATTCATGCAGATTCAAAGTGAAGGGGTAGAGAAGCATTCATCATGCAAGTGGTGTGAAAAGAAAGCTGGGGTAGCAATAGTCACATGACACAAAACAGACTTTCAAAGACTGTGAAAAGAGATAAAGGACACCATGTCATCCAACATGGGCACACCTTACAATACACAAGTTAGTAACAACCGTAAGGGAAGTAATTGATAGCAATTAACCCACTTACATAAATGGACAGATCGTCCAAACAGAAAACCAACAAGGAAACAGTGGCTTTGAATGACATAGTGGATCAGATGGATCTGGCAGATATATTTGGAACATTCCATCCTAAACCAGTAGAATAATTTTCTTTTCAAATACACATGGGACATTCTCTAGAAAAGATTCCATGTTAGGGAACAAAACAAGCCTCAACCAAGTCAAAGATCAAAGTCATCCCGTGCATCTTTTCTGACGACAACACTATGAAACTAGAAATCAACAAGAAAAAAAATCTGGGGAGACCACAAATACATGCTACTGAACAATGAGTGGGTCAACCAAGAAATCAAAGAGGAAATAAAAAATATAAATGGAAACAAATGAAAATGAAAACATAATGGTCCAAAATCTCTGAGATGCAGCAAAAGTGGTCCTGAGAGGGAAGTTTACAGCAATACGGGCATACCTCAAGGAGCAAGAAAAAGCTCAAATAAGCAACCTAACCTCACACCTATGGGAACAAGAAAAAGAACAAATAAAACCCCAAACCAACAGAACAAAGGAAGTAATAAAGATCAGAGCAGAAACAAATGTAATAGAAACTAAACAAGCAACAGAACAGCTCGATAAGACCAAGAGCTGATTTTCTGAAATGATGGACAAACTGACAAACCCTTAGGCAGACTCATAAAAACAGAGAGGGGAACTCAACTAAACAAAATCAGACATGAAAGAAGAGAAATAACAACCAATACCAAAAAATATGAAGGATCACAAGAGATTACTTTTTAAAATTATATGCCAACAAATTGAACAACCTGGAAGAGATGGATAAATTCCCAGAAAAATACAATGTCCCAAAACTGAATCAGGAAGAAAGAGAAAATTCGAACAAACCAATTACCAACAATGAAATTGAATCAGTCATCAAAAAATTCCCAACAAACAGAAGTCCAGGACCAGATGGCTTCATAGGTGAATTCTGAAACTAAACACTTAAAAAGGGTTAACGTGGGGCGCCTGGGTGGCTCAGTGGGTTAAGCCTCTGCCTTCAGCTCAGGTCATGATCTCAGGGTCCTGGGATCGAGCCCCGCATTGGGCTCTGCTCAGTGGGGAGCGCCCCTCCTCTCTCTGCCCGCCTCTCTGCCTACTTGTGATCTCTCTCTGTTAAATAAATAAAATCTTAAAAACAAAACAAAACAAAAAAACCCTCAACAAAGTAGGTTTATAAAGTGAAAACATACCTCATAGGTACCTCGTTAGGTCATATATATGACCTAATAAAGGTCATATATAAAAAACCACAGCTAACATCATCCTCAAAGGGGAAAAACCGAGTGCGTTCACCTAAGATCAGGACCAAGACAAAAATGTCCACTCTCACCACTATTATTCAACAGAGTACTGGAAGTCATAGCCATAGCAATCAGACAAGAAAAAGGGATAAAAGGCAGCCAAACCGGTAAGGAAGTAAAACTTTCACAATTTGCAAATGACATGACACTATATATAAAAACCCTGAAGATTCCACCAAAAAGCTACTAGAACTGATAAATGAATCCAGTAAGGCTGCAGGATATAAAATCGACGTACAGAAATCCATTGCATTTCTATACACTAAGAATAAAGCAACAGAAAGAAAAATTTAAAAAAACAATCCCGGGGAGCCTGGATGGCTCAGTCGTTAAGTGGCTGCCTTCGGCTCAGGTCATGGTCCCAGGGTCCTGGGATCAAGCCCCACATCGGGCTCCCTGCTCAGCAGGAAGCCTGCTTCTCCCGCTACCATTCCCTCTGCTTGTGTTCCCTCTCTCGCTGTGTTTCTCAGTGTCAAATAAAACCTTTAAAAAAAAAAAAAAATCCGGGGCGCCTGGGTGGCTCAGTCGTTAAGCGTCTGCCTTCGGCCCAGGTCAGATCCCAGGGGCCTGGGATCAAGCCCCGCATCGGGCTCCCTGCTCGGCAGGAAGCCTGCTTCTCCCGCTACCAATCCCTCTGCTTGTGTTCCCTCTCTCACTGTGTTTCTCTCTGTCAAATAAATAAAATCTTTAAAAAAAAAAAAAATCCCATTTACAATTGCACCAAAAATAATAAAATACCTAGGAATAAATTTAACCAAGGAGGTGAAAGGCCTGCACTCCGAAAATTGTAAAACACTCATGAAAGAAACTGAAGATATGACAAACAAATGGGAAGCTTTCCCATGCTTGTGGAGTAGGAGAACACATATTGTTAAAATGTCCATACTATCCAAAGCAATCTGCAGTTTTAATGCAATTCCCATCAAAATACCAACAGCATTTTTTAGAGAACTAGAACCAAGAATCCTAAAATTGGGATGGAACCATAAGAGGCCCCGAATAGCCAGAACAATCTTGAAAAAGAAAAACAAAAAAAGAAAAAACAAAGCAGAAGGTATCACACTTCCAGAGTTGAAGATCGACTACCTAGCTGCAGTCATCAAAACAGTCTGACACTGGCACAAAACAGACGCGAAGATCAACGGAACAGCACAGAAAGCCCAGAAACAAACCTACGACTATATGGTCCATTAATCTATGGCATAAGAGGCAAGAATACGCCAGGGGAAAGGGACGGTCTCTTCCACAAATGGCGTTGGGAAAACTGGAAAGTCACATGCAAAAGAATGAAACTGGACCACTTTCTTACACCATACACAAAAATAAACTCCAGGGGCGCCTGGGTGGCTCAGTCATTAAGCTTCCACCTTCGGCCCAGGACACGATCCCAGGGTCCTGGGATCGAGCCCACATTGGGCTCCTTGCTCTGCGGGAAGCCTGCCTCTCCCTCTCTCACTCCCTCTGCTTGTGTTCCCTCTGTCACTATGTCTCTGTCAAATAAATAAAAAAAATCTTTTAAAAAAATAAAAAATAAATAAAATTAACTCGAAATAGCTTAAGGACCTAAGTGTGAGACCCAAAACCATAAAAATCCTAGAAGACAACACAGGTAGAAATTTCTCTGACATCACCTGTAGCAACATTTTTCTAGATATGTCTCCTGAGACAAGAGAACAAAAGCAAAAATAAACTATTGGGACTCCAGCAAAATAAAAAGCTTATGCAGAGCAAAGGAAATAATCAATAAAACTAAATGACAACCTAACGAATGAGAAAAGATATTTGTAAATGACATATCTGGTAAGGGATTAATACCTAGAATATATAAAAAACTCATACAACTTAACATCAAACAAAACCAAATAATCCAATTTAAAAATAGGCAGAAGACTTGAGTTGATGTTTCTCCAAAGAAGACATCCAGATGGCCAAGAGACACATGAAAAATGCCCAAGGTCACTCACCATTAGGGAAATGCAAATCAAAACTACAATGAGCTATCACCTCATACCTGTCAGACTGGCTAAAATCAACAACATGAGAAACAACAGGTGGTGACAAGGGTGTGGAGAAAAAGTGGGAACATACCCACCTCGTGCAGTGTTGGTGGGAATGCAAACTGGTGCAGCCACTGTGAAAAACAGTATGGAAGGTCCTCAAAAAGTTACAAATAGAGCTACCCTATGATTCGGTATTTGCAGTATTTGCCCAGAGAATACAAGAATGTTCATCGCCAATGACATATCAGATAAAGGGCTAGTATCCAAAATCTATAAAGAACTTCTCAAACTCAACACCCAAAGAACAAATAATCCAATCAAGAAATGGGCAGAAGATAGGAACAGACATTTCTGCAAAGAGGACATCCAAATGGCCAACAGACACATGAAAAAGTGCTCTGCATCACTCGGCATCACAGAAATACAGATCAAAACCACAGTGAGATATCACCTCACGCCAGTCAGAATGGCTAAAATTAACAAGACAGGAAATGACAGATGTTGGCGAGGATGTGGAGAAAGGGGAACCCTCCTACACTGTTGGTGGGAATGCAAGCTGG
>CM053621.1:2626108-2656885 GCA_028646535.1 Procyon lotor | reverse complement strand
GTGGGGGCGCCTGCTACACCCCGGGCCCCCTCCTGCAGGTCTGCACCTTCTCTTTACGGCTTAGCCATGGTGTCCTCGCTCCTGCTCTGACCCTCAGCTGAAGACAGGCCGGCTGTGTGATCAGGGCAACGCAGTACAAAAATAAACCCTCATATTTATGGGGAACTGATTTTTTACAAAGGTGCAGAGGCAGCTGGATGGAACAAGAATAGTCTTTTCAACAAACGATAAGGAAATAACTAAATATCCATAGGCAAAATAAGACCACATAGTTTTACTTGAAACTACACATGAAACCTTACCTCAATATGGATCACAGCGCGTGCTTCGGCAGTACATACAAATATTGGAACAAAATGGATCACAGACCCAAATGCATGAACTGCAGCTATAAACTTCCGAGGAAAAAACAAAATCTTTGTGACCTTGGCCCAGGCAAAGATCTACATATAACTCCAAAGACATCAAGCACTAAAAAAAACTGATAAACTGAACTTAACCAAAACTTAAAACCGGGGCACCTGGGTGGCTCAGTTGGTTAAAGCCTCTGCCTTCGGCTCAGGTCATGATCTCAGGGTCCTGGGATCAAGCCCCGCATCGCATCGGGCTCTCTGCTCGGCGGGGAGCCTGCTTCCCCTTCTCTGCCTGCCTTTCTGCCTACTTGTGATCCCTCTCTGTCAAATAAATAAAAAATCTTTAAAAAAAATTTTAAAAAATTTAAAAAAAAACCTTAAAACCTATGATTCTCAGAAGACACCATTAAGAAAAATGAGGACAAGCCACAGGCTAGGAAAAAAAAGTTAGCAAGTCACAGAGCCGATAAAGGAACTGTATCACTGTACCCAGAATAACAAACTGTTACAACAATCCGACCTTTAAAAAATGAACAAAAGACAAAAACAGACGTGTGGCACGTGTGCGCACGCTGCCTGCACGCTTGCACCGGTGCGCTCGCGCTCTCTCTCTCTCTCTCTCTCACACATAGACTACAAATGGCTGATAAGCATGTGAAAAGATGTTCCACAACATCAGTCATCAGGGAAATGCAAATGAAAACCTCAATATCACTTTACACCCAAAAGGATGATTATAATGAAAAAGGTAGCCAATAAGGGTGCCTGACTGATTCGGTCAGTAGAGCACAGGGCTCCTGGTCTCAGGATTGTTGAGTTCAAGCCCCACGTTGGGCGTGGAGCCTATTTAAAAAAAAAAAAAGGTAGACAATAATAAGTGTTGGCAAGGATGTGGACCACTGGAACCCTCACACATTGCTGATGAGAATGTAAGATAAAACAGCCACTAGGCAAACAGTCTGGCAGTTCATCAAAAGGTCAAACATATGGGGCACCTGGTGGCTCAGTGGGTTAAAGCCTCTGCCTTTGCCTCAGATCATGATCTCAAGGTCCTGGGATCGAGCCCCACATCGGGCTCTCTGCTCAGCAGCGAGCCTGCTTTCCCCCTTCTCTCTGCCTGCCTCTGCCTACTTGTGATCTCTCTATCAAATAAATAAATAAAATCTTAAAATAAAAAAAAAAGGTCAAACATAAAGTCACCATAAGACCCAGCAATTCCTCTCCTGGGTGTATACCAAAGAGAACTGAAAAGGGCCACACAAACGTTCAATGGTCATAACAGCATTATTCATTATAGCCAAAAAGTGGAAACAACCCAACTGTTACCTGGTAAGTAACTAAAATGTACAGTATCTGTACAATGAGGTACAAGACACCTGTTACAACAGGGATGAACTTCAAAGATACTGTTCCAAGTGCAAGAAGCCAGATGCAAGAGAGACTACATGTTGTAGGATTCTCCTTTTACATGAAGTGTCCAGAGAGGGCACAGTCTGAAGACAGAAAGCAGATCAGAGTAATGGGATGGGGGTCAGGTAGGTGCACAGACTGACCGCAAACAGGCACCAGGAAACTTTGGAGGGGGCTGGAAATGTCTAAAACCTGACTGTGGTGATCACTGGGCGGGTCTATACATTCACTGAAAGTCAACAAATCATATGTTTACAATGGATGCGTTGTATGGACACAATTTGTATCACAATAAAGTCACTAAAAAAGTAAAATGAATAAATAACTACAATGAAAACAAAGCAAATGTTATTAAATTTGAACTAGATACCTTTGCAGTACATGCTGAAAGTTCTACAAGCAACAGAATATTGGACAGGAGATCTTAAAAGTTCTTACCACCAAAAAAAAGTGAAGAGATGAGGGTATTTTTTTTTTTTTTTAAGATTTATTTATTTATTTATTTATTTATTTATTTGAGAGAGAGAGAGATCACAAGTAAGCAGAGAGAGGGAAGCAGGCTCCCCGCTGAGAGCCCGATGCGGGGCTCGATCCCAGGACCCCGACCAAGATCATGACCTGAGCCAAAGGCAGAGGCTTTAACCCACTGAGCTACCCAGCCACCCCGAGATGAGGGTATTAACTCACCCTATATTGTGGTGATCATCTCCCCAAGTGCACGCATATGAAATCATTAGTGTGTGCACCTTAAACTTGCACTATGTTCTATGTCAATCATGTCTCAATGAAGCTGGAAGGGATTGGACAGAATTATAGATGTGTTTTAAAAAATTAGCATCCAGGGGCGCCTGGGTGGCTCAGCGGTTTAAAGCCTCTGTCTTCGGCTCAGGTCATGATCCCAGGGTCCTGGGATGGAGCCCCGCATCGGGCTCTCTCCTCAGCGAGGAGCCTCCTTCCCCCTCTCTCTCTGCCTGCCTCTCTGCCTATTTGTGATCTCTCTCTCTCTCTCAAATAAATAAAATCTTAAAAAAAAAAAAAATTAGCATCCAATCATTTTTCTCTCTTTGATATTATCAACAAAATTAACAAAGACCTGAAAAGTTAACTTTCTCATCAGGTGCTTGAAGGGTCCATGGGGCCATCCCCTAAAAATAACCTGAAAGCCCCCAGGGGTCCCCAGTCCACCCTTGGGGAAACACATGAAAGTACCGCTATGCTCATGTCTCAGAGCGAACCTCCCTGAGCAAGGTGGCCCAAGGCACAAGGACGCCGAGAGGACAGCGTCTGGACTGGACAGGTCCAGGAGAGCACTGCCGTGGTGCCCTAAGGTAGCCTACGACATCCACCTTGGCTGCCAGAGCCAATCGATTAGTTGTGGCTGACCGGGGTGTTTATTAACGGATTCTGAAGACAAGTCCAGGCTTCATGACAGAGACTGTCCTGAATGATGAGCAAGGTCTACCACACCGAGTCTGAAAGTGGTATTATAGAGGCCTTGTATTTGTGGTTTTGTCCAAACACCCAAGCGAAGGGACATCAAGCGTGTCCCAGCCCCAGGTTCTATGGGAAATGCCACATTAAACTTTGAGATCTCTGCCATGCCACAGCTAGGTGCTATTACAGTCTGCACCGGCCACCTCATTTCCTTTTTAAGCCACTAGAGCAATTAGTATTTTATGAGGGCTTTTGGTGCTAGGCACTATTCTGACCACTGTACAAGGATCAACCCACTGTACAGATGAGCAAACTGCGACCCCAGGGGCAGAGCAGCTTGCCGAGAGTCACTCAGCCAAAGAGGCTGGAAGAACATCAGAGATGGAAGAGGATGAATTCAAACATCCGCTTCAATCAGATGTGGGGATGGCAGCCCACTGGCCTCCAGGAGGTCCCCACACCAGCCTGGGCGGCCCTGCACTTGCGCCTGGGACACAAGCAGGCAACAAGGCCTTCTGCCTGCTTCTGACTGTTCCAAAAACTGTGCTAGTCTCCACCCCTCTATTTTCCCAGACACTCCCCCTCTTGGGCTTTCAAAACCACGGCAGAGCAGTTCTCAAATTTGAGTGGACATCAGACACGCTTGAGAAATGGGTTTCAATGCAGGCTCCTAGGCCCCAGCAGGTCTGAGGCAGGGCCTGGGAAATGCATGTTGAACAAGCTTCCCCACTAGTGGCAGTGGGTGGTCCTGGACTACACTCGAAGGAAACCTGGCCTGGTAGGTGTCCCAAGGCCAACCGTGAGGCCTAGGAGACCCCCAGATCAGATCAGATTCTTCAGAAGCCAGGATCAGGAAACCCAACCTCGAAGTCCCCCTCATATCCAAATTTTCTGTCTTTTTCCTTCTTTTCTTTCCATGGCAAATGACCCCCATGAGGAGATGGAGAGGGAGGAACCCAAGCTAAAGTTCTGGGTCAGGCCACACTCTTTACAGGCAACAAAACAGAGTGGGAACAAGTCGACTGGGAGTCCGATTTGTGGTTCTGCTCCCAGAGGCGCTTTCCTCCAGCTCTGAGACCTTGGGCAAGTCACTTCCTCACTGGTGTCTCACGTCTCCCTGCCATACAAAAAAAAAAGACCAGAGAACCAGGCAGGTCCTCTCCAACCAGTCTCCTGTTCTCCAACAAGGACTCGCAGCCTCTCCCCCATTGATCATAAACTCCTTGGGCCCAGCGCCACTCCCCCTACCCACCTACCATATTCACAGGCACCAAGTGGTCACAAGAGAGCGAAGCTTCGGACCAGATGTCGTGACGAGTGTTCAGAACCACTGGCCGCATCGTCACACTGAGCCACCAAAGAAAGCCAAAACTGGCGATGGCGTGATGTCAATCCCTTTGACAATGACCACTTTGTAAGCACAAGCGAAGCGCCGGGCACCGTGCTAACCCCTCGCCAGCGTCGCACCACGAACCTCACCCCCGCCCTAGGGGTTTCCCACTCAGTCTCCCCTGCGTGCAGACAAGGGAGCTGAAGCGCACAGGGGCGACGCGACTGACCCAAGGTCATCCCGCCGGGACGGGGCAGGCAGCCCGGGGCCCCACCCACGGTCTGAGTGGAGGCCGCACGGAGCCCGGGGCCGGGAGGCGCAGGGAGGGCCGCGGGCCCAGCAGAACCCACCGCACGTCTGCGGGGCGCACCGCGCGGACGCGCCCTGCCCACCCCGCATTCCGGCCAAGGCCTCGCCCTGCCGCGCGTCCAGGGCCGCGCCGGCCGCTCACCGGACTTCGGCGGGTAGCGATAGGCCGAGTTCGCCTGGATGTCGATGTCCTCCACGCCCGCGATGCGGCGGCTCAGGATGGAGCCCATGGTGCGCGGCGGGCCGGGGCCAGGACGCGGGCGGCGGCGGCGTCCTCACGCGGACATGGCCCAGACCAGGCCACACGGACACTCGCCCACGGCCTCGGGCACCACGGTCTCCAAGCCCCAACCCCCAGCTCGGCCGGGGCCCGGACGCCACGGCGGCCCTCCGCCCCCCTGGCACGAGGCAGCTCGGGAAATGGAGTCCCGTCGCCACCGAGGACGACGGGCTGCGCCGCAGGAAGCCCGTCAAAGAACTACACGTCCCAGGATGCGCTTCGCTGCGGCCCCGTGAAGATGCTGACCAGCACTCCGGGACAAACCAAATAGACCTGAATCCAGAGGGGAGGAACCATCGCCCACACCGCAAACTGACTCTCTCTCTGCATTCCAAGCACGGCACTAACATCCTAACTCTTTACTCTCCCAATAATCTGTTCAGATTCTTATAGGAACCCAGCGCCTTCCATTTACTCTCTCTCTGAAATATCTCCCTGAGCCACCGTGGTTCTCCCCACTTCCCAGGGTTGATCTCCTGCCCCATCCAGAAGAGGGCACACCTTTACCTGCCACCTGGCAATAGGTGCGGTGGAATCCAAGTAGACCACGAGTTGGGGTTCACAGGTGTAGCTAAGCGTTTCTTCTAGCCTTTTCCAGAACTCAAGGCTTCTCTTTGGCTCCACATCCAGAACAATTACTTTGAAGACCTAATTATAGAGCCCCACGGACCTCTCCCCATTTTACATATAGAGAAACTGAGGCACAAAGAAGGGACGGCTGCATATGAGGTGCTGAAGGCAAGTTTACAAAATTGGTCAGGATTAAAGGCTTGCAGGTGCCAATTACTTTCCTGGCTTTTGATTCACATAAAATTCTGTAAGCAGACCAAGTGGAGATTGTTTTCACCTGCTCTTCAGTTGAGAACGTGGCTTCCCATGGCAAACCTGCTGAAGCAGGAAAGCAGCTGGGGAGGGGAGCAGCTGGCGAAAGATCTCAAATGGTAAATGCATCACATTCCACATTAAAATGAGTCCTGCACCTCTCTGGAAGCCAGAGTCCAGAGTACAACCTTCTATCGTCAGGGAACCTGGGAATCCAAAATTAATAAAAGAGGTGAAAGATTTATGTGCTTATGAGTAGAGTCCAGGTCTTGGAGGAGCCTGATTAAATCTCTACTTCACAATCAAGATCCCCATTTACTGAGCACGTACTATGTGTCAGACATCATGTTGAGACATAATCTGATTTTCTGATGGAGCTTTTTCATTCCAAATTCACAAAAAAAGGAAAGTGAAGCTGGAAGAGAAGTATTCCACTTAGGCTGCACAACAGATAAACAATAATACAGCTGAAACTTGTACCAAGCACTCCTTTTCATGCCATACTCCCCTGCCTCCCCAGAGGCAGAAACATTCCAATGTGCTAGCTTTCATGTCTCTTGCCACCAGACGGGCCTGAAGACACCCCTCCTCCCGCATGATCTTTCTTCCTTTATCTTTATTAAATCACATAACACTTGTGTGTGTACACATGTACATGTACCAGCACTGAATTCAATTTACTGGTATCCCTGCTTGGGGGGAGACAAGGAGAGTAGGATAGATCCTGATGTTACTGAAAAACAACCCTAGAGCGTGCTCTTCCTGGGCCAGGGCAGTCGTTTCCACGGGCTGGATGTTTGATTAAAAATTCCTCTTGATAGAGCTTTGGACTTGTTCCTCTGTGCTTATCCGTGCCCCGCTGGGAGACAGGCCCTTTCTGATTTGTTATTAGTTCTACTGTCAACATCTGTGCTGATTCATTTATTGATTCAACAAATATTTATCACGCAGCTACTATGTAACAGGCAATGAGCCAGGCTACAAGCCAGGCAACTGGGATCAAATGGAAGAACCCTAGATGTGGAAGACGCAGGTTAGCGAGGAGAGACACTTAAAAGGTTAACAGGTGTAAAAATACAAAATGTGGTGGGTGCTGCTGAAGAATAGAGGTGCAATGAAGGCTCCTCTGAAGAGGCGACATTTAGGCCAGGATTGGAAATACAAATAAGAGCAAACGGTGGGGTGGGGGGAGAACTCTAAGGAGGTAAGCCAGTCCAGGTTCCAAGCAGGAGAAACACTATGTGCGAAAAGGCCCTGAGGTTTCAAGGAGCTGAGTACCATTCAGGGGCTCAAAGGCCAGTGTGGTTAAATTCAAATTGAGGGGCAGGGGGAGAGTATAGGAACAGAAGTCAAGAGTGAAGTAACAGCCAGATCTCAAGTCCTCTCCATCAGCCAGCATTGGGTCTTCCGAAACAGGCACTAGGCACAGTTAATGGGCACCCGGGCAGACTCCCTTGGGTCCAGACTTCTTCCTGAGCCTCCTGAGCAGGCGGGATCCTTGCCTATTCATTTTTGTGCTTTCGGAATCAGGCACCCAATGATCTGGGGAGTATCTGAAAGACTGGAGGCGGAGGGGCACCCGGCTGCCTCAGTCAGTGGAGCATAAGACTCTGATCACAGAATTGTGGGGCTGAGCTCCACATTGGGTGTGGAGACAAATATGAAATCTTTTTTAAAAAAGGGGAAAAAGAATGGAAGTGGGAAGGAGGCCAGGGCATGCTGGGGAGACTTTGGCAGGGCCCCCAACTTCCTAGAACTTCAGGTAAGATGTGGGCACTACCAGAAATACCTTTTTGTCCCCCTGTCCCCATCTACTGGTCCCAGCTGTTGGGCCCCATCTGAGCTTGCTAGGAAATCCAAAGTCCACTCTCTAGCCAAGCTGATCCTTGCTAAAAACAAGATTGTTTTTTCCTTTCCTGCTGCCTCTGGGAACACAAGTAGGCTACGGGGTGCCATGGGGGCCAGAGGAGCAATCTTTGCTCCTACCAGCCTCTTCTGCCCCACCCTGGCCAGCCTGCTGGCTTGGAAGTGCTCCTTCTGAGCTGAACAAGCCCGGACGGGTAACTGAGTGTTGCTGGATAAGGGTAGGAGGAAGGGGGAAGGTACTTCCTGTTTCCCTGCACCAGAAAATCCCCTAGTGGGCCCTGCCAGGGCAATGCCCTCTCTCACTGGCCAGAAATACACCCTCAGGGACTAATGAGTGCCTGGTCTTCACTGGCTCTGACCACTGTCAAGAGTGTAAGGCGGGTGGCTCAGTGGGTTAAGCCTCTGCCTTCGGCTCAGGTCATGATCTCAGGGTCCTGGGATCAAGCTGTGCATCAGGGTCTCTGCTCAGCAGGGAGCCTGCGTCCCCCTCCTCCCTCGACCTGCCTCTGCCTACTTGTGATCTCTGTCAAATAAATAAATCTCGAAAAAAAAAAAGTGTAAGAGGGTTTGGATTCCAGCCTGTTTCTTCATCAGGAAAATGGGGCTTGGACTCCCTAGAGTGGTCTGGATGCAGGCAAAGAGGTGAGTACTAAAAATGGTAGGTACACTGAGTGCTAGGCCCCTGCTGAGCACTACACAGGAATTAATCCCCTCAGCAATCCTGGGATTGCTCCACACTCCTAGCCCAGGATATACAAATGAAACGAGGCTCAGGGCTGCAGTAGGTTATCCAACATGTCAGTACGCAGCAGAGTTGACTCCTACCCAGGTCTGTCTGGCTCCAGCACCCGCTTCCCTTCCAGCACGCCCTGATGCTGTCCCGGTTTAACAGGCACAGCAATAACCACTTTCAGAAACACCTCCCTCGTGCTGGGCGCTTTACTCACATTAATTCACGTTCATGATGCTTTGTTAAGGAGATGAGCCATGCTTAACAAGACCAGCAATCTCCTGGCACTATCAGGGTTTGCAAAAAAATGATGGAGCCTGAGTGATCCCGTGTGGTAAAAGAGACACCCAAACCTGACTTCCCATGTCGACAGGTTACCTCTGCCAGAGCCGAGGCATCCATCCAACAGAGGACACTGCCGTCTGCTACCTACCCATAGGCTAAGCCGCAGGCACTCCAGCCCTCAAAGGCCGCTTAAGGGTCTCTCTGAGCAGGGCTCCTACCTTCCCGGAGCTATCGAGGTGCCCCAGCAATCCCCCAGCCCCCACAATCTCGGGACCCTTCAGGCCCTGTCCGCCAGTCTCCCATTATCCTCCTCCCACTCACCATAGCCAGAATCTCTGGAAGAGTTAAAGGACCCAGCTAGGGCTTCCTCCCACCCCTCCAGTGTGGCAGAGTTCCCTCCATCCAGTGCATTTCCTCTAGTAAGGGGCGCTGGGGTGGGGGGACACTCCACTAGAAACAGACACAACCGAAACATCTGACCCGGATTAGGCCCCTCCGCCACCACCGCACTAAGCCTGAAGCCAACAACAGATGAGATATAGGAAAACTGCCCAATGACCTTTAACCCCAAGCCCCCAGGGCCTGTGTCACTTTCTAGAGAGCACTTTACATACTTCTAAATTTCCCTAAGTCTACGACCGTCCTAGGGATTTTTGATACACGATCCCAAACCTACCCACCCCCCTCGCCCTTCCTGCCCCAGACAACCCTTCTCGGGTGTGCTCTCCGCAGTAACCCGGGCAGGGTCAGGGCAGAGCAAGAGAAAGGGCCCAAAGAACGGTTGACCAACGGATGAAACTGGAGCCCAGGCAGCGCGAGGAATCCGGCCAAGGTCACTCAGAGCGGGGGTGACCTAGCCAGACCTCTCTCCGCCTCCCCGCCCGGGATCCCGTTCCGAGGCCGCCCTGGCCTTGCACGCCCAACCCGCGACGTCACCCGGAAGCGGCGCGTGCGGAGCTGTAAACACAACCCGCTACTCTCCCCCCATCAGTGCTCCCCAGTCCCGCCCCCGCCCGCCACGTGACGCGCCCCCGCAGTCCCCGACCCAGCGCCCGCCCCCGCTGCAGCCTCATTGGGCGGCCAGCTTTGTTTACCTTATATGGCCAGGTCCTAACACTCTGCGGCCGCCCATTGGCCGTGGCGCGGCCTCACTCACTTGACGTCATTCGGGACAGAACGATGCAAATAAACCGGGGCATTCTGGGAATAGGAGTTCGGGGCCGCCCCGGAACTGGCTCCGCCAGGTCCTGGCGCCCGCATCCAAAGGCCGAGATTTCCGGCAGAATGCACGAGATTTTGCGTGGGAAAGTGGGAGCCCCGCGGGGAGGGCACCCCGAGGCACCAGAGGCTGCCCGCCTTGCCGGCTTGTTCGGGCGCCATGCCATTCCAAACATTCCTCGGGTCTGTTGTGTGCCTGGCCGGGAAGGGACCCGCATCTGGGATGGGCGATGTGAGCTTGTGCTCGGGGCGCTGGCGAGACCGGAAGGCTTCCTGGAGGCGGTGGCTTTCTGCAGAGCCCTAGTGGGCGCATTCATTCATTCAGTGAAGAAGTACTTATTGGCACCTACTGTGCGCCAGGCCTTCGGAGCTGTGCGTCCTAGTGCCTACGATTTATGCCAAAATGTCTAGGGGCCCCCTTTCCAAGTGTGCGCCCATTCAACAGAGGGATGTCAGGCACACCGGGCAAAGACGCCAGCGGCCTCTGCCTGCTGGACCCCCACGAGCGTCGGTGAGGGCCCGCGGACGCGCCCGCCCGCTTCCGCACACAGCAGGGGCAGCGTCCGGACACACCTCCCTGCGCCCCCCGGCCGGCCGCGGCGCGGGACTACATCTCCCAGCATGCCCCCGCGGCCCCGAGCCAGGCGAGGCTCGGTGAGTCAGAGCCGCACAGTAAATATTTGTATTAGCCGGAGCCGGCTCGCTAATGGTGGACGCGTGAGGCGGAGGAGCGAGGCGGCGGGAGGCAGCGGGCAGCGCGGCGGCGGCGCCATGTCCGTGAACATGGACGAGCTCAAGCACCAGGTCATGATCAACCAGTTCGTGCTGACGGCGGGCTGCGCGGCCGACCAGGCGAAGCAGCTGCTGCAGGCGGCCCACTGGCAGTTCGAGGTGCGCGGCCAGGCCGGGGCCGGGGCCGGGGCCGGGGTCGGGATACGGGTCCGTCCCGCCAACCGCGCGTGTGCGGGCCGGTGTAGACACGTGCCGATGCGCGCTCCGTCCGTCCGGGCCGGGGCCGCGCAATCGGCCCGGTGTCCCGGTAGCCGCGCGCCCTGGCGGCCGGGCCCTAGCGCGCACACGCGGCTTGCGGGTCCGGCCGAATGGCGCGGCCGCGTCTACGCGGCCCCCGGAAACGCCGCCCGCGCGGGGTGGGCGGGAGGGGCGGCCCGCCCCCGCCGGCGGCCCGAATCCCCGCCCCCGCCCGCGTCCCCTGGCGGTCGGGATGCGTGGACCCCCCCTCTTTTGTTCGGGTAACGGCCAGGGTGGGGCGGCGCCACGGTCCGGACGGACAGTAGGCAGGAGGCCGGAAGGAGGACGCCCCAGGCCGAGACCGCGCGCCGCCCCCACCTCGGGAACCGCGGGATGGGACAGGGAGTCCCGAGGCCGGACGGCAGAGCCGCCCCACGCGAGTGGGTCTGAGGGTCTGCGTGGCCGGTGGGCAGCTCGGTGGCGCCTGTGTTCACGTACATGTGCATTTGTATTTACGCACGCGCCACGCTACGTGTGGGCATGTTGGCGTGTGTGTAAACACGCAGTCCACCCGGCGCGCGGGTGCGGGCTCTCTGTGTTCCGTGTACACACACGAGTGTACCGGTGCTGTGTTGGAGCCCCACACTACAGCTGTGGGTGTGCATCCGTGCACCCCGCCCCAGAGGCGTGCCCGAGTGGCCGCCTCTGTGCTGGAGAGGGACTCTACCTGCAGAGTGCACAGCGCGGTTTACATGGCTCAGTAGCTTTCAGTCAGCTGGGCAGGAGGTGGCTGCCCCTGTCAGGACCCCACCCACCAGGCCTCCCTGACCCATAGGGCGCTAGTGCCCGCAGCTTGTGCTGCCAAGAGGCCACCTGGCTTTGCCTAATTCAGCTGTCCCAGAAATAACCCAGGGTGGTATCTAGGAAAGAGGCCAGAGTCCTGAAGCTCCACCGCTCACAGGTGTAAGGTCACAGCCCAGCCGGTGTCTCTGCCCAGCCAGGGCCTGGGATCCTGGTTTCCTAGTGGGGAGCCATCCCAGGAAAGCTGTTTGGGCCTGCTGAGGGGACAGTGAGCTGGGGGATTCCAGGGCTCAGTTTCCTGAGAGTGGGATGGGGATCAGAATTCCAGCTCAAAGGTTTGGACAGCCTGGGGAAGCAGTAACATCTCCAGGCCCCCGGGATCTTTGCTCACCGATGCCTACCAGAGTTCTCAGGAGGGACCTCTGCCCCTTTGTGGTCCTCACACCACAAGATGGGAGGCTGCTTGCTCCGGGCAAGTCCCTTCCCTCCTCTGGCCTCGGTTTTTCTCTGCACCTCCAGTGTGAATGGCCACTCCCTCCACCACCACCCACCCTGGGGCCTGCAGCCCCACCCTGCAGGAAGCTCCCTAATCCGGCCTGTTTGTCTCAAGGGCTAGATGTGGCATAACTTGTAAAACCACATTCATGGCAGTTTGCTCGAGTCCCACATCTGCATACATGGCTCCCTCCCTTCCTGGGGATGGGCCGGCAGGTGTCTGGTGGGAAGCCTATTGCCGATCTGGACACTCACCTGCTGGGCTGTCTCTCAGCACGGGTTGGTGTCACTCCATCATGGGAGTTAAAAATGGAGCTTTGAGGAGTGAAATGCCTGGGGGAAACTATCCCCAAGAGGGGCAGGAGCTGCCGGCAGACCTGTAGCCCCGGTGGCCCCCTTGGGCGTAGGAGCCACACACTCTGGGCTCCCTGAGTCTCTGTTTCATGTCTATAAAATGGAGGATAGGGATACTAGAGAGGTTCAGGTAAGGTGAAAATGAGGTGTGAACACCCAAATCGTAGGTCTTTGGTGAAAGTGAGTGAGGGGTTCCTCAGGGCTACCCCTCCCCCTCAGCAACTTCCCCCCCATAGGCTCACAGGCTGAGGGTTGACCTAGGCAAAGGCCGTCTTTTTGGGTCATATCTCTGTGATTCAGGTGTTAATGAGGACAGGCAGCTGCAGGGGGAAGGGGACCTGGTGTTTTAAGTGGTGTTGCTTTACTGCTGCAGAAGATTCTCCCCGGAATCCTTGCTCAGGTGGCCTTTGGATCTGCTGTTGGGAACGAAAGGTTTGGGTGTGTCCTGCGGGGCTCCCAGGTGGGAGGGAGTCCTGAGGAGGAACCAACCCTAGCTGGTTCCCACACCCTGTTAGGAGAAAATGGGGTAGGGCATTCTAGCAGGAAATTCCCAGAAAAATTCGTCTGAATGTAAAACAACAACCACCACCACCCCCCCAGGGCAAGCCCTGGAAGCCAGCTTGGTCCGGCTGTGCTGGGGGAGGGGGGCACACGGGCAAGGGACTAGTCTGGGCTGTGTTTAGGGGGCAGGGAGCCTAAAGGGTTGGCGGTGGAGGGCAGCCGGGGCTGGGCCTGGGACTTGGCAGGACCGGGCAGACCCTTCACATACTCCCTCACCCAGCATTTTCACAAGAGCAGCTGGCTCCCTTATTTTCTTAAGCGCCCCTCCTGCAGGCCTCTTGCTGGGACAGACCAAATGCGGCCCCTCCTTCGGGCTCCTGGAGCCCCCTCTTGCCAGGCCCCTAGGGCCTCAGATGAGCTTGTCTGGCACAGGCCTACGCCGTGTCTCCTTTCCCACTCCCCTTCTAACCAGCCTGGGTGCAGACCTGCCGTCCTCCTGCACCTTAAGAACATTTCCAGGGAAGCTTGGGTGAGTGGGTCAACGAGTGCAAGACCCAGACCAGCCTCCGTAATTCTGGCTCTCCCAGTCGGAACATGGATAGGTTATTGCAGCGGGGGGGGAATCTGGAAACCACCTCGTCCAGTCTCCTTGTGGTACAGATGGAGAAACTGAGGCCCAGATCATGGCAGTCTCATGTGGCCAGCCAAGGAGAGGGGCAGGCGGGTCATGGACTTAACATCCAGGAGTCTGTGCCGTCCCCTGGCTCAAAGATGAGGAAATTGAGGCCCAGATTAGGGAGCTGCCACCCACGGAGTTGGTGACAGTTAGGCTAGAATCTCAGCCTTTCCCCGTGAGACCGGGAGAGGGTGCTGCCTGCCCCCCCCCCACCAGGTCACAGTGACCACATTAGGTGTATGGCAGCTGGAGGCAGGCGCGTTGGGAGCATCTTTACCCCCCTCCAGACCTGCCCAGGAGTCTACGGCGCCTCCTTGGGGGGTGGCAGGCGTGGAGTGGTGACAGGCACGCTCCTTCCGCTCCCTTCTCTCCCCCTCAGGAGCCAGGCCCAGGGCCTCACCAAGCCCCAGAGATTCTGGGAGCAAGGGCCTGAGGGTAATGAAATCTGGGCCTTCTTTCCACAGACGGCCCTCAGCGCCTTTTTCCAGGAGACCAACATCCCCTACAGCCACCACCACCACCAGATGGTAAGTGTCCCTGCAGCCCCGGGGGTGTCGACAGGGGGTGCTCCTGGGTCGGAGCAGGGAAGCCGCAGTGGCTCTCTGCTGTGGAGGGGCCTCCTTGGGGACTGCCCGCGGTGTGGTGGGTCAGCCCGGCACAGCTGCGCCCTGCCTCCCCGAGCCCCCGGCTGGCGCTCGGTGTCGGCGGAGGGAAGAGGCGCAGAAGCTCCCCGCCGGGGCTGAGTCTGTGTCTCCTCCGACGAGGCAGTGAGAGGCCAGGCGCCCTCCCAGAAAGGGGTGCTCACCCCAGCCTCTCTGTTTTCCCCCCACAGATGTGCACTCCTGCCAACACCCCTGCCACGCCCCCCAACTTCCCCGATGCCCTCACCATGTTTTCCCGTCTCAAGGCTTCCGAGAGCTTCCACGGGGGCGGCAGTGGCAGCCCAATGGCCGCCACAGCCACGTCCCCGCCGCCGCACTGCCCCCACGCCGCCGCCGGCAGCTTCGCGGCACCGAGCTGGCCGACTGCGGCCTCGCCCCCAGGGGGGCTACAGCACCACCAGCCGCAGCAGCCGCCCCTGTGGACTCCGGCACCCCCCTCCCCAGCGTCAGACTGGCCACCCCTGGCCCCCCAACAGGCTGCCTCAGAACCGAGGGCCCACCCTGCCATGGAGGCCGAGAGATAAGGGAGGCCCCTCCCCCCTCCCGGAGGCCAGGACCCTGTGGGGCGGGGGAGAGGATGTCTCCGCGGGCCCCCTTCACCCTGCTCTGTCTGCACCCCCGTTCCCCGGAGCCCTGGAGGGGAGAGACTGGACCCTGGTGCCAGCACACGGGCTGCCCGTGCACAAACATGGGAGCGCAGGCACGGGGCCCCTACCTTGCATGGATGTGATTCAGAGTCGTCTTGGTGCTGGTGGACAGAACTTCAGAGAACAAGCAGCCTTCCCCAGAGGACTTGCTCGCCCTGCCCCAGCCCAGGGGGCTGCGGAGAATCGCCACAGCAGCGGAGACTTGGCCAGCTCCCGCCTGGGAGCTCCTCGGGGGCCAGCAGGCCTAGATCCCCACCCTCGGGAATGCAGAGGCTTCTCCGCATGTGTGTGTGTAGCTGTGTCTGTATTTATATGTATGTCGCTCTTCAAGAAGCAACCTAGTTTATGGGGCAGCTGGACTTTGCATGTTAGAGCGAGCCCCCAAGCCCCTTGCCCGCCACCCGGCTCCCCAGGGCCCTGCCCCTCTTGCCCACCCCCTGCTCAGCCAGCCTTGCTGTTCCCTGCAGAGAAAAGAATTGTGGGAAACTCCAGGACTCTTCCCACCCATTGTCCAGCGCCTGCCTGCTGGGGCTGCCCGCATGCCTCCCCCAGAGCCCGGGGGTACCTCACACCCTTTCCCTTACCCCTTTTAACAAAAGAGAAGAAAGAGTTCAAACCACCACCAGGCTCTGTGGTCTTGCCTCGCATCCTGAGCTTTGCTGCTGGCTGGCTCCATGTGGAGAGGCAGGGCAGCCCCCCAGTCCCTCCTGGTTCCACATGGCTCCTGTCTGCTGCTATCTTTTTCAACCACCACATGGCTCTGGAACCTTCTTGCCCATCCAAGGCTCTTCCCATGAAGTTAGTTTCTGGCCTGTGTTCCCAGAATCCCTGCTTCCTGCCCATCCTTCCCTCCTGACTGGACTGATCCTGACCTCCACGGCTAACAACTGCCTTCCGGTCTGCTTGGGTTTCACATAGGACATTTCTTTGTGTCTTGGGGCCCCAGTGGCTGGCTGCAGGCCAGACTCTGCAACCTCAGTTTCCGACAAACATACTGGGTAGGGCAGGCCCTCCCCTGGAGAGGTGCACACAGCCAGTGGGGGCTCAAGGCAGGGACAGGACAAGCCCAGGGCAGAGTCCAGCCTGCAGCTCAAACCTTTGGTCACTAAGGAGACTGGCAACCTAGGAGCTATAGGATCCGGGTTGCTCGCAACCTGGGCTGGGGCCGATACCTGCTCTCACCCCAAGGGGGAAGCCGGGGTGCTCCACTCTGCACACTGCCCTTGCTGGGGAAGGGGCTTCCTGGGGCAGCCTCTTGCAAGGGGCTGGGCTTCAGGGAAGGAGGGAGGCCCAGGTCTGCCCAGCCTTCAGAACAGGCAGGCCTCGCTCTCTTAGGAGAGCCCACCTGGCACCTTGGTCTTCTGCAGCTGACACGTGGGTTGGAGAGTTTCTTGTGTTTCGGAAGGTCTCCTGCTTGGCTGATGTCTCTGCGCTCCCCACAGGCCTTCCTGCCCTTCTGATGAGGGTGCTCCTGTGTCAGGTGTTCCCAGCTCCCTGGCTTCCCCAGCCTGCCTCCACCCTGCTGGACACTGGATAGGCTCAGGGGTTTACCCTGTTCTCCGGCTGTTACCGAAGATTGACCGCCGGGCCCTTGCTCCAGCTGTCACTTCTGTCCTGGAATCGTGTCCTCACCCTGAAACCCACCCTTCCTGCAGCCTCCCTGGCCTTCCCTGTGGAGGAGGTCCAGAGGGGGAGCACAGCTCTGTGAGGGGTTCTTTTGGAGAGGGGAGGGAGGGGTGGGGAGGATGTCTTGGGCTTCCTGACTCTTCACCACAGCCTTCTGATGGGAGAAATGCTCAGATAACTGCCCCACGGCACCCCCTCGAGTGGCAGGAGAGACACAGAGGCAAGTATGTGTTGGTGGGCTCTCTGTAGGGAAGCGTCTGTCTGGGTTGTCCCAGTGGGCAGACGGCTGGGAGGCTGTGTGTGTCGGGGCGCAGGAGACCGTGCACCCTCAAGAATTTGCACTCCTGGAGGCGAGGCTCAACCCCCGGCAGGCCGGGGGGGGGGCGGGGGGGGCGGTGCTGTAAATGAGCCACAGTCTGGCTACTCAGAGCTGTGTTCGAGATGCAGGACCTCAGGCTCCACGTTGAGAGGTGTCCCTACACAAGATCCTACCGTGTGCCAGTCTGTTGAAGGGGAGGAGCACATCTGTGTCTGGGGACCACCGTGGGCTGGCCTGGAGGCCTCAGGTGGTCACATCAGGCTGGAAAGACTTGAGGTATCTGGAGATCCTGGGTTTCCAGCCTTGGAGCTGGGTTAGTCTGCTCTGGGGCGTCTTGTGCTCTGTGGGATATTGGCCAGCATCCTGGCTCCCACCCCCTAGATGCCCATAGCATCCCTCAGTTGTGACAGCCGAAAGTACCTGCAGACACTGTAAAATGCCCCCTAAACCCAGGGTGGCCATAGTTGGCTACATAGCAGAGCCACTGGGGAGCTCTGTAAAAAGACACACCACAGACTCCCAGTTCCTGTGGTGTCAGGGTCCCTGGGGAGAAGCCCTGACAGTAGTATTTTCAACGTTCTGCAGGATATTGGTTGATCGACTGGAATAAAAACCACTTAATCATATACCTTGATAGGGTGAACTTTGAACTTTAGAGAACACCAACTGCATGTCAAGCTGTTAGCTCCCAGGTGATTGTGAGGCAGGAGCCGGGCACTCGCGCCTCCCAGCGACCAGGAGCCACCAGACTCGTGACCCCAAACTTGGAAGCATAAGAGTCCCCTGGGCGCTTGAGGCAACTGCTCTGGAAGAGGGTCCAGGAATCTGATTTTTCATCAGTGCCCCAACCAAGGTGGGAACCGGAGCTGGGGCTGGGGCCTCCCCGAACTTCCCAGCAAATGCAGAGGCCCCGCCAGGTGTGCTGGGAGCCCCTGGTCTGAGCATCTCACAGTCAAGGGAAGGGCTGCAAAAGCAGGCCAAACTCGTGGGGGAGCCCGAGCTGGGAACCGACCTCACCTTTCTAAGGCTGAAGGCTGAGAAGCAAAGCTGCAGGAGTTAGTCACCGTCCATTATATGTTCAAGCATAAACTGGCTGGAAGGCAAAGGTGCTGGTGCAGGAATGGGAAGGTGCAGACACGCCATCCTCGGCTGGCCTTCCTCTCCGCGCCTCCCGGGAGCTGTCCTGGTGGCACACGCAGGAAACTGAACTTGAACCTCAAAGTCCAGCCTCTTCTGAGCATGGTCACCCCCTGCCTGCCTGCCAGACAAGCTCAAAGGACCATTTCCAAAGTTCTGCTCTACACACCATTTGCGTCCATGGCCTTGCTTGTAAGGACGCTAGAAACTCTCTCGTTTCTGAAGGGCGGAGGTCGCAGCATGTGGGGTGAAGGTCCGGCGGCCCCAGTCGTCCAGGCGACAGGCAGCGGAGTGTCTTTCCCGTCGGCCGTTAAAACACCAGGGCATGCCAACTCGGCGGTTTGCAAACTCCTGGTGCCCCGACGTGCTGCGTGGCTTGCGTGATGTGCCATGTGTTCCTGAATGGCCTGCCAACATTTTAAAATCAGGAGAGTCTGCACGACAAGTCTCCCTTGTGGCTCACGTCGGACGTGTGCAACGGCTGGCCCAGGTTCCTGCAAGGCCGCAGCTGGCCCAAGCGGAGCCTCCCGGCGGGAACACGGCCAGCCTGTCCCTCATCAGCCAGTCCATTCCACTGGCCTTGTTTTTCACCAGGAAGAGCTTCGCAAGTAAGAGGCCGGCTCCTCCGTGGGGCGGAGGGGGGCACTTGGTGGATGCATGGAGACTAAAACGCTTTCTGTGGGCAGGCCGGGCTCCTCCTCCGGACCACTTTCAAAAGAGACGGGCTTGTTCTCCAGGATTCTCTGGAGGAAAGGGACACTCTGAGGGCCACTAAGGGTCCCCAGGGTCTTTCCAGGGCTGGCGGCAGAAAAGCACGCTGTCCCCAAGGCCGGCCCCCAAACCCAGCAGTGGGCGGGGCTGTCACGGCTCTGGAAGTCTCTGAGGGGCTTTTATAGCAGGACTCATCTGAGGACAGATGCGAGCTCTCAGTCTGGTTACTTCCAGGGGTCAGTGTTGGGGAGGCTGCCTGGGCCGGACCAAAGGAGAGCTTCTGAGGTGAGGCTATTTCCAATTCCTGCGTTTGGAAGGCTCTCCGGTTGCTTAGCCACAGCTTCTGTTTGGGCAATGGATGTGTTTCAGATGAGCCTTGGAATAACTCGGCTCTTTTAGGGGTGGGGGGCACTGGGTCCTCTCACACCTGGGTCCAGGATGGCCAAGGCCGTGTCACCGGCACAGCCCGAGGTGCCGGGAGCCTGCTGGCGGAGTTCTGCTCTGCTTTCTGAGGCCGCTTCTCCTCTCCTGGGGAATGACAGCTGCACATACCGGTCGGGTGGTTTCCTGGGGAACCTGGTGAAGTCGTGAGCCAGGCAGACTGGGATGGCTGGTCACCTTACCCCCGTCCAGCCCGGCACTGCCACTGCCTCGCAGGCCGGGAGCCATGTCCCCCTGGCAGAGAAGGAGGCTGGCCCCAAGGCCTTCTGAAATCCCCACTCTGCCGACCCCATCCTGGTTCTGTCTGCTCCCCGAGCACCTTTCCCTGCTAGGATGGGGGTGGGCTACCCTCCTGAAGCGCCTGCCTGGGGTCGGGGAGGCCCCTCCCTCTGGGGCCAGCCCTGGGAGGGGTAAGGATTCTGCCTGCAGCTCCCATGGGGGACTAGGCCAAAGGCTGGCTTGTTCCCAGGCAGCTCTGAGGAGCAAGTGGGGATGGACAGGAGGGTCTGAGAATCGAGCCTGGGTGTGTGCGGGTGCCCACAGGGCAGGGCTGCAGGGGACAAGCCTGGCATGGGGTGCTTTTCCTGAGCCCAGGCCACACGCCCCTTTCCTGCTGTAGGAGATGACAGAAGCTGGGGCCCTCATACCACGTACAGCACCCAGGGAGGACAGCTCTTGGTTGGGAGCTGGAGAGCCGAGGCCTCCCTGAGTGGACTGGGCGGGGGACACCACCACCCCTGCCCTCAGACCCCCTATCTTCCCAGAACACAGAGCCAAGGCACCTCAGGAAACTTTGCCCTGGCGGAAAATGTAGCAGAGACAAGGTTTGCTGTTGATTCTCTCCTGGGACTCAGCTACGGTGGTTCTGGCCGGTGGCTCTGGGAGGCTGACCCTGGGGTGGGGGCCTGAGGGACTGGCAGGTCCATTCAGCCACGTGGGGCAGACAAGGCCACCCTCTAAAGAGAGCGCCAGGCCGGTCACCCTCATCCACAGTGAAAAAAGTGAAAGATTTTATTCCGGGAGGAGTGGCCAAAAATACTCATCTGTGATATGGGGGTGGATCGGGGTCCAGAGCTGCACCTCTGGATGCCGTAGGCGCCCCCTACGGCATCTTGACCAGGTAAGAGTCGCCTGGGTCAGGAAAAGCTTGGCCTCACTTAGACACAGTCCTTGGAGAAAGGAAAGAGAAGTCAGGGTCTGGGAGTGGTCACAGATGAGGAGCTGCGGAAAGGGCCAGGCATTAGGAGGGGGGTAGGCACACAGTGTTCCCAGACTCTGATGGCCGCCAGGCCACGGGGTCCCCCCATGCCAGCCCCCTGGGCAGCTCACACCCTCCCCCAACTCCCTAGCCCACCTGGCGGTCCCAGGGGCCCCTAGTGGATGTTAGGGCTAGGGGGGGTCATGTCCCAAAACCATGCAGAGGGAAATTTTTTAGACTTTGTGTAATGTGGTAGATATGTCCGAGGTACAAGAAGCATAGAGGGCACAACTGGACGAGCTGGGGAGAGAAGGGAACCAGCCGCCTAAGGGGAAGAAATCAAGCCAGGCGTGCACGGTGGCAGGTGCTCGCTCAATGGCCAGATCAGGACATTACGACCTCCTGGTCTGCTCTTTGTTCCACCAAGTGCACGGCAGTTAGCACAGGAACCAGGAGGACGTCAAAGAGGCATGTGGGATTCCAGCCCTCGGTGGGAGAGAGCCATCCTGGAATGTTCCAGGGCCGCTGCTCCAAGTTCCTCATGGGTTGGCCAAAGAAGTAAATATAAACAAGCAGGTTTTAAAAATATCCAATTCATAACCGTAATTACCAGTGGGAATAATCAACGTGAAGTAAAAAAAGGATGCACACAGTAAAATTTGGTTCCCGTGAGAAAATTGGTCTTACGTTAGAAATAACGGCCCCCAAAGAAAATGTCCGTGGAGGGTGGTGCTTGGGTGGCTCAGCTGTTAAGCATCTGCCTTTGGCCCAGGTCATGATCCCAGGGTCCTGGGATTGCACCCCATGTCGGGCTCCCTGCTCAGTGGGGAGCCTGCTTCTGCCTCTCCCCCTGCTTGTGTGCTCTCTCTCTCTCTTTCTCTCTGATAAAGAAATAAAATCTTGAAAAAAGAAATGAAAGTTGTAAAAAAGAAAGAAAGAGGGGCGCCTGGGTGGCTCAGTCGTTAAGCGTCTGCCTTCGGCTCAGGTCATGGTCCCAGGGTCCTGGGATCGAGCCCCGCATCGGGCTCCCTGCTCAGCAGGAGGCCTGCTTCTCCTGCTACCACTCCCTCTGCTTGTGTTCCCTCTCTCGCTGTGTTTCTCTCTGTCAAATAAATAAAATCTTTAAAAAAAAAAAAAAGAGAGAAAGAAAAAATGAAAGAAAAAACGTCCATGGGCAGTGGCTGTAATTGGAACTGATTCCGGTAGAATCATTTCAGCAAAAAAAAAAAAAAAAAAAAAGGAAAGTGTTTTTAAGGGCCAGTTAGCTGTTGTATTGAAATTTAGTCAAGGAATTAGACTGGCTTAGTGGAAAATTCAATCTAGAAAGCTATGTGCTCCAGGAAGAGTAGAATAAGAAGGATTGTGTTGTATTTATATGCACAGAGTTAAAATAGCCACTGGGTCAAAATGAGTCCCTTATGGAGGCCCCTCCCCCACGTCCAGGAGGCCCCCCCCCCCCACAGCCCCCTCACCCCCACCAGGCTCAGGGTGCAGTCTCTGGGGGCAGGGGGAGAGGAGGGGTGGTAGGGCTGCGGGATGCTGGGCTCACGGATTGGTGGGCTCCTGGGAGGGCTGCGTGCTGGCTCGGGACTCGAGGGGGCGCAGAGGCCTTGGGTGCCGGGTGGGCCCTGGGGCCTGCTGGGCGTCCCTCAGGGGTGGCGTCAGCGGCGGCAGCAGTGACAGGGGTGGTAGCGATGGGGGCCGAACTGGCATTGCAGGCGGGGGCCTGGAGGCAGCGGAGCGCATCCTGATGTGGGGGTGCAGGGCTGGAAGGGGCAGGAAAGTCGGTGACGTGTCCAGGAACATGCCCCGGGGAGGCTGGCCCGATGGGGTCCTACCCACTAAGGAGCCGAGAAGCAACCAGACTGGGAGTGGTTTCCCACGGCTCCCCCAGTCCCAGGCACCCTAAACTTCCCTGGGGGGTGACCCCAGATAAATGACGCCAGAAACACGCTGAACCGGACATGGACCTGGAGTCCAGGATTGGGGGGGTGCTCCCCAGCTCCTCACTGTCCGCCCAGAGAGCCGGGCTGAGGACTGCAGGGGCTGACAAGGGAGAAAGTGCCTCGGACGCTGTCAGGCAACCGGCAGAGGCCTGCTGCACAGCGAGAGAAATCCGAGGAGTCCCCCCAGCCTGGCTCATGGGGCCCCAGGGAGGCAGGCCTGGGAGAATGCACGGGTTCCTTATCCCACCCGTGCAGCTAGCTAGACACCTGCATAGACACCTGCAGACAGACACTGGGCCTCGGCCCCTGGGACTGGCACCCAGGCCAGGAAATGCCGCTGAAAGGTCAACTAGGAGCCCAGGATGGCTGGAGGCCATGGCCAGGGAGCCGGGTGCTGGATGGGGGCCACTCACGGGGCCTGCTTGGGCCCTAACACAGAGCAGGTGAGAGACGGATGAGGGGGGGCAGGAGAGCCCCAGGCTGGGACTGGGTGGGCACCAGAGACCCTGCCAGAATCCCAGCGGGGCCGGGAGTTAGGGGGGTAGGTACTCACGGGGGTAGAGGGAACCATAAAACGTACTTGGGCGTTCACGATCATACAGGTTGCGAGTTGGGGGGTGTGGAACCTTCACAGCTTCATGGAAAAGAAAGGGGGAGAGCCGGACCCGGTGAGGGCTCGGGTCCTGCCGAGTTCCACCCCGCTCCTGCAAAGGCCCTCTCACCGTTCCCCAAACCGGCCCGGCCTCCTCCACACACCTGCCGTTCAGCCCCCGTGGAAGCCTCCCCCTCCCACCTCCCAGAGTCTAAAGGCCAGTTAACTGTTGTATTGAAATTTAGTCAAGGAATTAGATTGGCTTAGTGGAAAATTCAATCTAGAAAGCTATGTGCTCCAGGAAGGGTAGAATAAGAAGGATTGTGTTGTGTGTATTTATATGCACAGAGTTAAAATAGCCACTGGGTCAAAATGAGTCCCTTATGGAGCCCTCCCCCCACCAGCCCCCTCACCCCAAGTTTCTCAACACATAGATACTCCCACTGGGGCCAGACCGCTACTGTGCTCTGCCTCCACCTTCCCGTCCCTCATCGTATGATTTTTTTTTGAAGTTAAATTCACTTACCACAAAATTAACCATTTATTTATTGATTTTTAAGGTTTATTGATTTGACAGAGAGAGAGTGAGCAAGCACAAGTAGGGGGAGCTGGGAAAGGGAAGAGAGAAAGGGAGAAGCAGGTGCCCCGCTGAGCAAGTAGCCTGATGCGGGGCTCGATCCCAAGACCCCGGGATCATGACCCCAGCTGAAGGCAGACTGAACCACCCAGGCACCCCACCGTTTATTTATTTAAAAAAAATTTTTTTGAGTAATCTCTATGCCCAACATGGAGTTCGAACTCACAACCCCGAGATCAAGAGTCACATGCTCCACCAACTGAACCAGCCAGGCACCCCACAAAATTTACCATTTAAAACAAATGATTCAGGGCGCCTGGGTGGCTCAGTGGGTTAAAGCCTCTGCCTTCGGCTCAGGTCATGATCTCAGGGTCCTGGGATGGAGCCCCGCATCGGGCTCTCTGCTCAGCAGGGAGCCTGCTTGCCCTTCTCTGTCTGCCTGCCTCTCTGCCTACTTGTGATCTCTCTCTCTGTGTCAAATAAATAAATAAATAAATCTTTAAAACAAACAAACAATTCAGTGACATCAAGTTCATTCATAGCGGTGGGCATATACCACCTCTACCTAATTCCAGAACATTTCATGCCCCCAAGGAAAACCCTGTGCCCGTGAAGCACCCACCCCCCCCCCTCGCTGTCTGCCCTCCCCCAGCCCCTGGAGGCCAGGAATGTGCTCTTTTGTCTCCACTATGCCTGTTCTGACCCCTTCATGGACCAGGGCCCTACGACATCTGGCCTCTTGGGTCTGGTGCTGTCCTTCACGCTTGAACCCAAGGCATCCCCTTTCTCAGTGTCCAGCCAAGTATCCATGAGTGGCCCCCCAGACCAACGTGTGCACAAGAACAGGAGGGACTCTGGGGGTGGGGCGAGGCTGTGGGAGTGAAGACGCAGGGGAGGGCCCAGGCCTGGCCCCTCAGGATGAGTTATGGGGGCACGAGGCTCCTTCCCATGAAGGACACAGGATGGTTCCTTCTGCCCGGAGACCGTGTCCTTCCCTGGGTGTCCCGACAATTCCCGGTTCGAATGTCCTTTCTTAAAAGGGTCCTTTAGCTCAACAGGGACCCCCTCCGTGGTCATCCTCTCTCTCACTCCCATGTTTCATCTTACTGAGTGAATTATTTGTATCTCATGGTCCCTCATGGGATAAAAACTCTAGTGGGGCAGCAACTTCATTTCGTCCACATCACGTGTCCCCAGTGCTATCTACGGTACCCGAAGCACCAATAAGGGCTTGGGAGTGCCTAGCCGACAGACCAGGGCCGTGTGGCACAGGCTCCGTCGATGTAGGACCTTCCTTCTAAGGAAGAATTCACCGTTAGCTGCAGGAGCAAAGGGAGCCAATAGCCTCCGCGTGTTGGCACGTCAGGGGCTGTTGGCTGCTCACAGCCTGGCCAAGGGCTGGGGAGTGTTGGCTCAGAAGCTCCCCACTGGGCTGGCCCAGACCTTATCGCGTCTGCTTGCTATCTGAGGGTCTCTGCTGGCTCCCTCCCTTTCCTCCCACTCTTTGTTACCCTCACCCCCCACCCCAAACCTCTTGCATTCCTAACTGTCTCAAGGTCTCCATCACCTGTTTCTTGAGCCTGACCTGAGATCGAACTCCAGTGTGCCTCATGGATTCTGGGTAAGAACAAATGGGGGGTACCCGCTGGCCCCCGCTCTGATCACCAGCTGGCAGCTGGATCCCTCCACAGGTCTGAGGGTGTCTCGCTGCTTCCCGGCCAGGTGAGGGATGTGGGCCCCGGGCCCAGGTTCAAAATCGAGACCCAGCGGGGCCTGGAAGCCTAGCTCTGACCCAACAGGCTCCCTGAGGTCCCACCGATGCCTTGGACTCTAAAGGTCAGAACCCGAACCCGCCACTTGACCTGCTCCTCCCAGCCCCTCCTCTGTGACTTTCCCACCTCTGCAGAAGCCAGAAGCCAAGGAGGTGGGAGCCTCTCAGCGGAACGGGACCCTAAGCTCCGGCAGATGAAAAATGTTCTGAGGGCTTTGAGGCGGGCATACAGCACGGGGAGACAGTCGGGTTCACTGACAGACTGACCAACGGTTCTGAGAGGCTGGAGGGAGGGGCAGACGGGGGACAAGTCCTCCCCCGCCACACACACACCAGACTGGCCAAGGAGCCTGGACTTGGAGCACAATCCCCCTGAGATGTCCCAGTCCTAACCCCTCAACCTAGGGTCCTGAATTATCCACATGGCCCAGGGTGATCGCAAGGCTCTGAAGAGGGAGGCTGGGGAGTCAGAGTCAGACAAGGGGAGGTGAGGACGGAAGTGAGGTCAGAGCAACACATTTTGAGCTGGAGGAAGGGGCCGCGAGACAAGGAACACGGGCGGCCCCTGGCAGGTGGAAATGGGGAGGAGACAGAGTCTCCCCTAGAGCCGGACCACTGCTGGAGCCAAGGATGGGGGTCCCCGGTAGGAGCCAGCTGGCATGGGGGCCTTGATGCCGCAGCAAGCTGAATGGCCGATTCCTGTGTCCCCCACTAACCCAGACGTCCCCTCCTGGGACAATAAGACACAGACCTCCAGGGTCTGTCCGCATCTCTTCATCATTCCCAACCAACCCCTTCCCAAGCTCCACCACAGACAGACTCACCTTCCTGAGATCCAACTGTGCCTGGCTTCCAGCCACCACAGGATCTTTGCACCTGCTATGCCCGCCACCCGGACTGCTCTCTTTCCAACTGTCCCCTTGATCCAGCTAACCCCTATTCCGTCGTCGGAGGCCTATCCTTGGACTGATGTCCTTCCCACAACTCCCCCATCCCCAGCCCAGCACCCCTCCTTCGTGAGGCCATCTGGCGCCAGCATCCTTTGCCTCCAGGGTCCTCCCCTCAGGTTAGCTATTCACTACTACTGTTCCAAATAATGGGTCCTCACCTTTACATTACTGGCTTACAGTCTGCTTCTCCCACAAGTGTGGAAACCCTGGGGTGACAGCCCACCTTTCTTTGCTCCCCACTGCCTCCCCAGTGCCTGGTACAGTGCCTGGCATACAGTAGAAGCCCGTTTCTGCAGGTGGCTGTGCGAGGACGCCCCAGTCTGGGATGGGGCCAGCTCTGAGCCCTGCCTGCACCCCCTCAGACTCCCCAGCAGAGCCAGGACATCCGGGACAGGGGCTCCCAGGAAGTCCTGACCCCTCTCACCTGCCAGCTCCTTCTCAACGCCGGTCAAAGGCTGTGCCCCACCCTGGCTGGTCATTCGGCCCTTGTACAGGATCCCATCCACTCCGAGAATGTCCACCTCGGCCTGTTAGATGTCCCGGACCCCAAGTCAAGGAGTGTCCTCCCCTGCCTCTCTAGTACATACAGGGAGGGGCTCAGCAGACAGAGCACGGCCCCCCCATGGGTCGCCCACGCCCAGGGTATCTGCCATACTCACGGTGTCATAGTCCAACACCTCGGGGTCCCCGTAAGGGTAGAGCGTTGACAAGTCATAGGAGTTGAACTTGAGGCGGGCATCATTGCCGGGGCCATCGCCCCAGTCCTTCGGGGACCTCAGCGAATCCAGATTCCTGTCCTGGTCTCCAAGGTCCCGGAGCTGCTGTAGCCGCAGGTGTTCCCTGGGGTGGGCAGATAGGACAGCAGCCGCTGGGAGAACCCACTGCCCCGGGGCAGCCTCAGGATGGGCCAAGGGCCTGCCCAGGGGCAAGGCGAGGCTGAGATTTCTTCCAGCTTGAGTTTGGGGGGCACTTTGGGCTGGCGAGTGGATACGGACAGGCGCAGTCGGGGCAGAGGGGAAAAACCAAGGCCTATGCTCCCCCAGACCCAGCCACCCCTGGGGCCCCTGGTCTGGCCCAACGGAAGGCTTTTAATGTGATTTCAAGGAGGATTCAGGCATAGGAAGGTGGGGGTGCGGGCCCAGGCCCCCATGGCTCTCCCCTTTATGTAGCTGCGATTGCTGGTCAGCCGTCATCCCCCCACCTGGCCAGAAGGACCTCAGGCCAGGGTGCACGAAGCACCCACAGAGAGCAGGATGTCAGAAGGTTGAGGGTGGGGCCAGGACCCAGGGAGCCCCCCCAGGTGCTCTGGGAAAATGCAGGTCTAGGCAATCAGCTCTGCCACTTACTAGCTGTGACCTTGGGGAGGGGGCTGAAGTTCTCTGAACCTCAGAGCCTTCAACTACGAATCGTGGCGATGACAGACTACATGTCAGAGGAAAGGCTTACGGATTTGCCATGGTCGGCTGGGGCAAAGCGCTCAGCACTGTCAGCTGAGGCCAGGGGCCCTTGCTTACTTCCTCCTGCTGGAGGCGGGCACGGCCAGCCTCACTCGCACGAGGGGTGAGGCGCAAATGAGAATCCAAGGTCCACCAGAGTGTCCACAAGAGGCCCCTTCCTGGGGCCCCCTCCCCAAACGGCCCCCTCGAGGATGGCTGGCAATGCCCTGGGACCGGAGCGGGTCTCCGCAGGGCTGCGGGCTCCTGCGGGCCACTGGGGGGCAGGCCCCCAGCCCACTCACCTCAACTGTTGCTGCTGCAGGTACTCATAGGTGTTGGCGCTGGCCGGCCGCAGCCGCGAAAGCAGATGGGCTTTCCGGATGGTGATGAGCTGCCTGGTGGCGGACACGAGTTCCGTGGGAGGCGCAAGTGGCCAGCAGACAGCCCCCGGCCCCCTCCTCCTTCAGGAAGTCCACCACCCTTCGCCCCATCCTCTCTCTGGAGATGTCCACATCCCTGCCGCGCTCAGGGCTCCAAAGAGTCCCAATAATCTTCGACCGTCAAAAGGAACAACTGCTCTGATTATAAACTAAAAGCCAGAGCAGGTGAATCCTAGAAACAGAATGCAGATCGGAGGTTGGGGTGGGGTGGGGGTTGGGGAGTGGCAGACGGGGCTGGGGTTTCCTTCTGGAAAGCTGGTGAAAATGCTCTGGCCCTAAAAGGGAGGGGGGTTTCCACAATATTGTCAATGCTACGAATTGCTAAATGGCCCTGACCTGCCCACTTTAAAATGGTTGATTTGTGTTCTGTGCATTTTACTTCCACAAAGAAGAAAATGGGAACTGTGGCACACGATCTGAGAGGTGGTTATCGAGGTGTGCACACATGGAGAAATTATCAGGTTGCACCGTAAATATTTACATGCTTTACTGTATTTAAGCCACAATAAAATGTTAAATACATATTATCAGCATTTTAAAAAGGACAGAGAAGGGCAAACAAACACAAAAAGCTCTATAACCACGTGACAGATACTTTGATATGTGTCCTTCCAGTAATTTTCGGTGTTTATCATTATATTTAACAAAAAGAAGATCACGGGGCACCTGAGTGGTTCAATGGGTTAAAGCCTCTGCCTTCGGCTCAGGTCATGATCTCAGGGTCCTGGGATCGAGCCCTGAGTAGGGCTCTCTGCTCAGCGGGGAGCCTGCCTCCCTCCCTCTCTCTGCCTGCCTCTCTGCCTACTTGGGATCTCTTTCTGTCAACTAAATAAATAAAATCTTAAAAAGGAAAAAAGAGGATCATAGACAACCCCCCTTCGGGTCCCCTCCCTCATTGGAAGCTTTGTACTCTCACTTTGCTATCGCTCAAAAAAAAAAAAAAAAACAAAAACAAAAAATAAAAATAGGATCACAACACACAAACTCCTTGATTTTCTCATTTAAGTCATTGTGACCACTTTTCCAGGCCACTAAGTAATTCTTCCATGACTGTGCCACCCAAAATGACAACCGCTGGACACCGATGGCTACTTAAATTTGTGGTTAAATTTAAATTGATGGTTAAATTTAAATAAGATGTAAATGTCCGTTTTTCAGCCACATTAGCCCTATAGGGCTGGAGGCTGTTGCGCTGGATGGTGTATCGGTAACCATTTCCACATCTCAGAAGGTTCCATAATACCTCCTTCTCCATGACATATTGGCTGATGCGAATGTACATAACTCATTGACTGCTTCACATTGTTGCCTTTTCTTCTTTTTATTTTTTTTAAGATTTTTTTATTTATTTGACAGAGAGAAACACAGTGAGAGAGGGAACACAAGCAAAGGGAATGGTAGCGGGAGAAGCAGACCCCCTGCTGAGCAAGGAGCCCGATGTGGGGCTCGATCCCAGGACCCTGGGATCATGACCTGAGCCGAAGGCAGACGCTTAATGACTGAGCCACCCAGGTGCCCCCTTTTACTTCTCTTTAAAATAGTATAAATAATGGTGCAGCTAGGGCTGCGGCTTTAATAAAAAAATCTGGACATAGGCTCAAAGCCCCTCCACGAGCAGGGACTGGTGTAGGGCAGTGAGCTTCGTGGGTCCCGGGGGCCAGGCTAGCGTGGGCGCCACAAGATTCGGGCTCTCAAACCCTATGAGAGTGTTGTCTGGTGGCTCTTCAAAGAGTTCACCGTTGAGGACCCTACGACCCAGCTCTTCCACCACCTCCAGGTTTATGCCCAAAATAACTGGAAGCAGGTGTTCGAGCCACTGTATGTACACGCACGCTCACAGCGGCACTGATCCCAACGGCCCCAAGAGGGATCAACCCAAATGTCCATCAGCGCGTAAGTGGATAAACAAAATGTGAGCGGCTCGTGTCATGTGGTATGATTCAGGCATAAAAATGGAACGAGGCCCTGACACCTGCCACAATGTAGGTGAAACCTGAGAACACCATGCGCAGAGAGACCAGAACCGGCTCATGGGTCGTATGACTTCATTCGTGTGGAGTGTCCACAAGAGGCAAATCCACAGGAACACAAAGTCCGTGGTTGTCAGGGGCTCCACTGTCCGTGGAGGAGGCAGTGGTGGGGGTGGGCTGCTAACCACTCTGAGGGCTCCTTGCAGGGAGATGAAAATGCTTTGGAATTAGAGGCGATCGTTGCAGATGACTGTGAATGCGCACCAAAGGGCACTGAACTGTTCACTTTAGGATGGTGTGTGATGGGGCACCCGGGGGCTCAGTGGGTTACGTGACTGCCTTCGGCTCAGGTCACGATCCCAGGGTCCTGGGATCAAGCCCCACATCGGGCTCCTTGCTCAGCAGGGGGTCTGCTTCTCCCTCTCCCTCTGCCTGCAACTCTGCCTGCTTGTGCTTGCTCTTTCTGAGTCAAATAAATAAAACTTAAAAAAAAAAAAAAAGGGGGGCACCTGGGTGGCTCA